>LR738714.1:879142617-879154608 GCA_902687465.1 Secale cereale | reverse complement strand
CCCCCCCCCCCACTTGCATTCTCGTCGGCGGCGGATCTTGCCTTCTCGGTGGCGGCGATGGAGCCCTCGTTCTCAACGACGACGACGGAGCCCTCGTTCTCAATGGTGAGTGAATTTGAACCCTAGTCGCCCTCCCGTTCCTCTCTCGGGCCCGTAGATCTCATCTCGTTTCCTCTTTTTTTGCTTGTTGAATCGATAGGTTGTGAGGGGAGCCCGTGGGCATACTGACATGGAGCCTCCATATTCAACTTCGAATACGTAATGGGCCTCTCTCCCATCCAATTTTGCATGAAATTAGGGCCTCGTCTGCTCTTTCTCACGGGCTCACACTATCCGCCACTGACAGAGGGGATGCTGCCGCTCGGACCTTCGAATTGATAGTCAATTTCTTTCCATCAAAGGCAAAATTAGTTGATGGTAGCATACAGAACATTGAGAGAGACACAATTGTTAAATGGGAGGTTGAGTTTACAGAGATTGATCCACAAGTTCTACAGAACATGGGAGAGAAGGCAATGAAGAAATGGGTGGAAAAAATTGGGGAGAATATTGTTTGGGGTCCAGAGCAAGAAGTATCACTGTTGCGGTTTGATGATTGGAAAGGAGAGTATGTGAGAATAGAAGATGGTGAACAGATTGTTGAAGAGATCAATCAGCAAGATGGCTGGACAAGCAGACGGGCTATTTTTTTTGCTGAGCTCGTTGATCTGAATAGTTTTTCAAAGGTTGGATATGTGCCATCACAATTGGCTGCGCAGATGGTAGATGATGATTGGGCTACACAGAGGCCATTGATTCCCATGTGTACTGAACTTACAGTAATAGCCGAAGAGGGACAGGTGACTGGAACTGAAACTGCTGCAACTGTTGATTGGAATGTAGTTGAATTAGATGAGCCTACTGATTTGCCATTGCACCAATGCCTGACATTGAGATGGCCAAACTTTTTGGCATTCCAGTCGATGATAGAGATAAGCAGGAGAGGTGCAAATCTAGTTTACCTGCTAATGCTGATGAAGATGTGGATGGACAGTTGATGGAACAAGCTACTGATGAAGTAGATGATGCACATGATGATGAGCTGGTGCATGTGTATGACAAAGAAAACCCTGTCATTGAAGTAGGCAAGTTGTTCCCAAACATGAAGGAGTTTAGGATGTGTTTCAAGACTTATGCAGTGAAACATGACTTTGATGCCAAGACAGTTTGGACTGATAGAAAGAAGCTTTATGCGAGGTGCAGAAGATTTGATGGTAGTGTCAAGCCTTGCAAGTGGTACATATCTGCTAGACTGCAACCTAATGAAGTACTGTCAGGGTTAACCAAATCCCCAATCAACATACTTGAATTACAAGTTCACCGAGAGTATCAACCATGACATCACAACTTTGGGTTGCAGAAAAGATCACCCCAATTTTAGCCAAAACACCAAACACTACTGCCAAGAAACTCAAAGTAGACTTGGAAAAGATGTACCCCATTAAACTGAAATATACCACAGTGTGGAAGGCAAAACAAAGGGCAATGAAAAATTTATATGGTGATTGGGCAAATACATTTAGGATGCTTTACAACTTCAAAGCAGAGGTGGAAAAGAGATCACCTAGCAGTGTTGTGGAGATAGATACAGAGGTATCAGCCGAAGGTGATGTCAAGTTCTCCAAGTTTTTTATGGCTTTGAAGCCTTGCATCGATGGCTTCAAAGCAGGGTGCCGTCCATATTTGAGCATAGACTCATCATTTTTGACAGGCAAGTGGAATGGTTAGTTGGCAGCATGCAATGCTCTAGATGGACACAACTGGATGTTTCCTATTGATGTTGGCTTCTTTCAGTCAGAAACAGAGGCTTCATGGACATGGCTCATGACCCAGTTGAAAAGATGCCTAGGGCCACTGTCACCTTTGGCTATACACACAGATGCATGTAAGGGGCTTGAAAATTCAGTGAAAAATGTTTTCCCACATGCCGAGGAGAGGGAGTGCTTCGGTCATTTTTGGATGAATTTGATCAAAAAAATAGAGGAGAAGAATTTGGGCGCTTGTGGCCAGCAGCAAGATCTTACACTAGACAGACACACAAATATCATCTTGATAAGATAATGGCAGCATGTGATGAGTTTGGTCCATGGCTGAACACCTACCATTCTTTGTTATGGTACAGGTCAGCATTCAACACTGCCATCAAGTGTGACCACATCAACAACAATTTGGCAAAGACTTTCAACAACAAGGTGAAGGAGTTAAAAGATTTGC
Source organism: Secale cereale (assembly GCA_902687465.1). Taxonomy (NCBI): domain Eukaryota; kingdom Viridiplantae; phylum Streptophyta; class Magnoliopsida; order Poales; family Poaceae; genus Secale; species Secale cereale. The sequence goes on along the minus strand of LR738714.1, from coordinate 879,152,355 downwards.
CTGTGCATGACATGGTTGCGAAATCAGGATCATGCTCATGCGGTTGTGGGAATTGAGAAGAAGGATAGGTGATTGTCTGCAAGGTGATAAGCTTCCAGCAGTCGTACAACAGGTGGTCAATAGGAGCAAATGTCTTTCACATTTGTTTGTTGAAAAATCTTCACCTTGGGGTGCTGAAGTTAGAGATAACAAAACTGGAAGGAGACATGTAGTTAACACTAAATTCCATGATTGCACTTGCCTCGAGTGGCAACACACTAGTAAACCATGTGAGCATGCCATTCTTTTCTTAGCATCCCAACCGAAGATAAACATGCACCCATATTTGCATGAATATTATTCGGCAGCAAGATTCAAAGCTGCATATGCTACTCCAATTCCAGCACTTACAGATCAGTCTCAGTGGCCTGAAGTGGACATTGAATTTTCCATGTGTCCTCCCTTGACGAAAAGAAAGGCTGGCAGGCCTAAACAGAGTAGATTCAAGACATGGTTTGAGAAAGGTGGGAGGAAAGATGGAAAGCCAAAATGGGCCCAAAAAGGTAACAAAAAAGATGCAAGTTGTGCAAGGAACTTGGGCACAGAGTGGGATCTATCAAATGCCGTTACACTCCTGATAAGCCAAAGTATGCTCTTGTTTATTTGTCTGTGTTTTGATTTGATGCTTTTTTCCAATTACTATATCTATAACATTTTCCAAATGGCCAGGAGGAAGCGAGCAAGTCAACCCCTTGTTGTTGAATAGTGTTCGCCAACAAAAAGAGCAAGAGTCAATGGCTGTAGAAAGAAGAGAAGTGTGCCTGAGCCTGAGCAGACTGAAGAAAATCCTGCTGCAGTCAACAGTCAGACTGAAGAAACTGATGTGGAGGTGCACACCAAAGACACTGAAATTGCAGTCAACATTCAGACTGAAGAAACTGCTCTCGAGGTTGAAACTGAACCTGAGCGTGTCGAGGTTCAGACTGAAGAAACCCATGTCGAGGTTCAGATTGAAGAAACTGCTCTCGAGGTTGAAACTGAACCTGAGCGTGTCGAGGTTCAGACTGAAGAAGCCCATGTTAAGGTACACACCGAAGAAACTGAGACTGCTGTCAACATTGACTGAAGACACTGATCACGAGGGTGTTGGTGAGGTGTTGAAAAGACCAATGAAGAAAACCAAGATGATTAGTGAACTTGTGTGTGTAGTAGAACCAAAAACAAGAAGTGCTAAGGCGAACAAGGGCACACGACGTGGTAGGAAGAGGTAGAACAGAGAACAGTTTGAAAATTTGGGGCATGTAATAATATTTGTAACTTGGTGCGTACTGGTAGTCACTATGTATCCCCGTATTTCTATTCGAACTTGTTTGTTGGTACCTTGTCTAAACCAGCCAAATAAAATTCAAATTTAAATTCAAATTTGGGCTCAAATTTGAATTAGGGATGGGGTATTGATGTTTTAATGCAATCTAAAGTACCTCAACTGAAATATGTTTGCTTGCTGATCATTGCGAGCCCTTTTGGTAAGTTGAACTCATAGTCATGAAAAGTGTGTTTCAAATGACCTCCAAAGGTAGGGTAAACGGCCTCATATTTAAGCAAGTTTTTTTGGGACCTAGTCTAAACCAGCCAAATAATTTTTCTACACATCTATTCTACCTATATAGTGTAAATCTAAAGTCTCACTATTTATTGAATTGATTTTCTATTATTTCATTTTATTTTTGAAAAAACAAGGTTTAATAGAAAATTATATATAAAACAAGTTTAAAAAATGGACATGAGAAAAGTAAGTTAAGATCTTTCTTAGTCAATCCAAAATGAAGTTTTGGTGAGGTTTTCACACTTTTCCTTTTCAAAACCCCACCTACTCTCGGGTGCCCACTACTCTCTCCCTTGAACTGCATACTACATTGTTCGAGGAATGACAATTTAGTGAAGGATTGTTCGTAAAAATGTATGTAAACCATATTTATATTATTTTTTCTCATTACTATACGACATAATAAGACTATGTGCGCAAGTCTTATATTTTTTTGGTTTTTTTGAATTAGTTATGCTCAACCCTAATCAGTCAAAACCCCTCAAAACCTCTCAAAACCCCTCAAAACCCCGCACACTACCGGGTCGTCGATCGTTGTGCATGGACGGTTGAGATCAGGCGGTAGGGTTAGCTACAGTGTGCATCGATCCGCATGAGACGCATTGATTGGTTGAATCGGTGGGGTTTGGATCAGCCTCTCTCGTTGGGGCATCAAGACCGTTCATTTGAATCCAACGGCACGAGTTGACGCGGTGCATGGACCAAGCCTACGCAGTGCCCTTTCCATCGTTGCAGGCATGCCCACCCGCAGAACTGCACCCGTGCGTTGCATGCATGCCCTCGACGTAGTAGCCCTGCTCCGCCACCCCTATCGACGCAGTAAGCTGTCGCATGCCTACCATTAGAACCGATGCAGCGTCGCATCAAAGCATGCACCCGGTCACAATGCAGCAGCCAGACCCCGATGAAGACAACCAAAAAGCCAACGGTGCAATGCGTGCGGTGCATGGCGTGCTCCTCTTTGAGGACACAATACTGGCATGATGGTCGATGCAGTTCAAATGGCATACTGCCCATTACAAGATGGGCAAATGAAGGCGTCCATTATTGTCACGTCTCCCATCGACCGACCGGTGCCCTCTAGCAAGGTCCTAGGGCAATTTAATGGGCTACGGCATGCATGCAGGGGTGGCACACGCAGAGAACACGGGGCAGGCGTGTCCCCTTGACCCACGATGGCACATACGCGTGCGTGAGCCCGTCCCCCTTGACCCGCGACCGGTGGCACAGAAGCGTTGAAGCCCATTTCCCACGCTCGTGTACACACTTCATGGGGCGCCACCAAACGCCGCCCGCCCATTAATTCTACGGGGTGAAACCACGTCGCACTTGGGCTATTTAAGTCGGGCACTATCGTCTTCCTCTCCCTCCTCATCCATAACCCATCCTCTATCTCCTCTGCCCTCCTTCTTCCTTCTTCTCCATCAAAACGGATCGAGCCCTCGAGCCACCCCACCACCATGCAGTACAACGGCCCCACCTACCGCTTCCCCCCAACCGTGCCGAAAGGCTCTACCCGGCCGGAGTGTATGTAGAGAATGTTGGAAATATGCCCTAGAGGCAATAATAAAAGAGTTAATATTATATTTCCTTGTTCATGATAATCGTTTATTATCCATGCTATAATTGTATTGATTGGAAACTTAAATACATGTGTGGATAAATAGACAAACTATGTGTCCCTAGTAAGCCTCTTCAGGACTAGCTCGTTGATCAAAGATGACCGTGGTTTCCAGGTCATAGACATGAGTTGTCATTTGATAACGGGATCACATCATTAGGAGAATGATGTGATGGACGAGACCCAAACGTTAAACATAGCTTTTGATCGTATCAGTTATCGCTATAGTTTTCTGCATGTCAAGTATGAGTTCCTATGACCATGAGATCATGTAACTCACTGACACCGTAGGAGTGCTTTGTGTGTGCCAAACGTCGCAACGTAACTGGGTGACTATAAAGGTACTCTACAGGTATCTCCGAAGGTGTCCGTTGAGTTGACATGGATCGAGACTGGGATTTGTCACTCCGTGTGACGGAGAGGTATCTCCGGGCCCACTCGGTAATACGTCATCTCAATGAGCTCAAAGTGACTAAGTGGTTAGTCACGGGATGATGTATTACGGAACGAGTAAAGAGACTTGCCGGTAACGAGATTGAACTAGGTATAGAGATACCGACGATCGAATCTCGGGCAAGTAACATACCGACGAGACAAAGGGAACTGTATACGGGATTGCCTGAATCCTTGACATCGTGGTTCATCCGATGAGATCATCGAGGAACGTGTGGGAACCAATATGGGTATCCAGATCCCGCTATTGGTTATTGACCTGGGAGTGTCTCGGTCATGTCTGCATAGTTTCCGAACCCGCAGGGTCTACACACTTAAGGTTCGGTGACGCTAGGGTTGTTAGTGAGAACAGTACATGGTAACCGAAGGTTGTTCGGAGTCCCGGATGAGATCCCGGACGTGACGAGGGTCTCCGGAATGGTCCGGGGACGAAGATTGATATATAGGATGAGAGTGATCGGAGTCCGGAAGTGTTCCGGGGAGTACCGGGGAGTCGTCGGATGACCGAAAGAGGTTTCGGGGGTCCCGACAAGTGTTGCGGGCCCTATGGGCCACAAGTGGGAGACGCAACAGCCCTCATAGGGCTGTGCACCCCCCCCCCCCTTGGGCCCTCTCCACCTGCGCCAAGGGGCTGGGCCCCCCTAGGGCTGCCGCACCCCCTAGTCTTGGGGGGCAAGGCGCCTGGGGGGGGAAACCCTAGCCCTGACCGCAGCCCTGGCCGCCGCCCCCCCCCATCTCCCCTTGGCCGCCGCCCCTAGGGGGAAACCCTAGGGCGCCCCCTCCCCTCTCTCCCCCCTATATAAAGAGAGGCAGAGGGAGGGCAGCCACACACGTTTGTGCCTCGGCGCTGCCCTCCCTCTCCCACGAATATCTTCATCCAGTCCGCGGTGCTTGGCGAAGCCCTGCTGGAATTCCTCCACCACCATCTCCACCACGCCGTCGTGCTGCTGGGTTTCTCCGTCAACTTCTCCTTCCCCCTTGCTGGATCAAGAAGGAGGAGACGTCCCCGAGCTGTACGTGTGAAGAACGCGGAGGCACCGTCCGTTCGGTGCTAGGATCTTCGGCGATCTGAATCGCGGCGAGTACGACTCCATCAACCGCGTTCTTGAACGCTTCCGCTTAGCGATCTACAAGGGTATGTGGATCCAACTCTCCCCTCGTAGATGCATCTCCTAGATTGATCTTGGTGAGCGTAGGAAAAAATTTTGTTTCCCATGCAACGTTCACCTACAGTGGCATCATGAGCCAGGTTCTTGCGTAGATGCTTTCACGAGTAGAACACAAAGGGGTTTGTGGGCGTTGATGTTTAGATTGCTTCCCTCCTTGGTCTTTCTTGATTCAGCGGTATTATGGGATGAAGCGGCCCGGACCAACTTTACATGTCCACGTACATGAGACCGGTTCCATCGACAGACATGCGACTTTTGTTGCATAAGATGGCTGGCGGGTGTCTGTCTCTCCTATCTTAGTTGAATCAGAATAGACAAAGGCGGTCCTTGTAGAAGGTTAAATAGCAACTTAAATATCACCGTTGTGGCTTTGCGTAGGTAAGAACCGTTCTTGCTAGATACCCATAGCAGCCACGTAAAACATGCAACAACAAATTAGAGGACGTCTAACTTGTTTTTGCAGGGTATGTATGTGATATGATATGGCCAATGACATGATGAGATATATTTGATGTATGAGATGATCATGTTGTAATAGTTAATATCGACTTGCATGTCGATGTATACGGCAACCGGCAGGAGCCATAGGGTTGTCTTTAATTTTTTGTATGACCTGCGTGTCAATCATTAAGCGCTATGTAATGCTTTACTTTATCGCTAAACGGTAGCAATAGTAGTAAGAGCATGGTGGGCGCGCGACAACCCCGATGGCGACACAATGATGGAGATCATGATGATGGGGATCATGGTGTTACGCCGGTGACGATGGAGATCATGCCGGTGCTTTGGAGATGGAGATCAAAAGCACGAGTTGATGGCCATATCATGTCACTTATGATTTGCATGTGATGTTAATCCTTTTATGCATCTTATTTTGCTTAGGACGACGGTAGCATTATAAGATGATCCCTCACTAAAATTTCAAGATAAAATTGTGTTCCCCCCGAGTGTGCGCCATTGCGAAGGTTCGTCGTTTCGAAGCACCACGTGATGATCGGGTGTGATAGACTCTACGTTCGCATACAACGGGTGCAAGCCAGTTTTGCACATGCAGAACACTCGGGTTAGACTTGACGAGCCTAGCATGTACAGACATGGCCTCGGAACACGGAAGACCGAAAGGTCGAGCATGAGTCATATAGTAGATATGATCAACATGAAGATGTTCACCATTGACACCACCTCATCTCATGTGATGATCGGACTTGGGTTGGTGGATTTGGATCATGTCACGCTCGGATGACCAGAGGGATGTCAATTTGAGTGGGAGTTATAAGTAATTTGATTAGTTAAAAACTCACTTATCATGAACAATAGTCTAAGATGTCTTTGCAAATCTTTTGTTGTAGATGGCTCGCGCAGTAGCTCCCCTGAATTTTAATGCGTTCCTAGAGAAAACTAAACTGAAGGATGATGGGAGCAACTTTGTGGACTGGCTCCGCAATCTGAGGATCATCCTCACAGCTGCCCAAAAGGTTTATGTCCTAAGTGCACCGCTAGGTGAACCCCCCGCTCCGGCCTCTGTGGACGTTATGAACGCCTGGCAGACGCGTTCGGATGACTACTCAGTAGTGCAGTGTGCCATGTTGTATAGCTTGGAAGGAGGACTTCAAAGGCGTTTTGAACGTCATGGAGCATATGAGATGTTCCAAGAGTTGAAGTTCATCTTTGAAAAGAATGCCAAGATCGAGAGGTATGAGACCACCGATAAATTCTTTGCTTGCAAGATGGAGGAGAATTCGTCTGTCAGTGAGCACTTACTGAAGATGTCTGGGTACTATACCCGCATAGCTGATCTGGGACTTGTGTTCCCGGAGGAGGCTATCATTGACAGAATTCTCCAGTCACTCCCACCTAGCTACAAGAGCTTCGTGCAGCAGTATAACATGCAAGGGATGAACAAATCCATCGCCGAGCTGTTTTCAATGCTGAAAGTCGCTGAGGCAGACATCCAGAAGGAGTATCAAGTGTTGATGGTCAATAAAACTACCAGTTTCAAGAAAAATGGCAAGGGCAAGAAGGGTAACTCTAAGAAGGGTGGCAAGGCAGTTGCTCATCTAGTGAAGAAACCCAAGGCTGGGCCCAAGCCAGAGACTGAGTGTTTCTATTGTAAGGGGAATGGCCACTGGAAGCGGAACTGCCCTAAGTATCTGGCAGACAAGAAGGGGGCAAACAACAACAACAAGCAAGGTATATGTGATATACATGTTATTGATGTGTACCTTACCAACTCTCGTTGTAGTGCCTGGGTATTTGATACCGGTTCGGTTGCTCACATTTGCAACTCTAAACAGGAACTACGGAATAAACGGAGGCTGGCAAAGGACGAAGTGACGATGCGCGTGGGAAATGGTTCCAAGGTTGATGTGATCGCCGTCGGCACGCTCGCTCTTCGATTACCATCGGGATTAGTTATGAACCTGAATAATTGTTATTTAGTGCCTGCGTTGAGCATGAACATTATATCTGGATCTTGTTTAATGCGAGACGGTTACTCATTTAAATCAGAGAATAAAGGTTGTTCTATTTATATGGGTAATATCTTTTATGGTCATGCACCCGAAGTAGGGGGTTTATTCTTATTGAATCTCGATAGTGATGATACACATGTTCATAACATTGATGCCAAAAGATGTAGAGTTGATAACAATAGTACCACTTTCTTGTGGCACTGCCGTCTGGGTCATATCGGCGTGAAACGCATGAGGAAGCTCCATGCTGATGGACTTTTGGAGTCTCTTGATTTTGAATCACTTGACACATGCGAGCCGTGCCTCATGGGCAAGATGACTAAGACCCCGTTTTCAGGAACAATGGAACAGGCTAGTGACTTATTGGAAATCATACATACTGATGTGTGTGGACCGATGAGTGTCACGGCGCGCGGTGGATATCGTTATTTTCTCACCTTCACTGACGACTTAAGTAGATATGGGTATATTTACTTGATGAAGCATAAGTCTGAAACGTTTGAAAAGTTCAAGCAATTTCAGAGTGAAGTTGAGAATCATCGTAACAAGAAGATCAAGTTCCTACGATCTGATCGAGGGGGAGAGTATCTGAGTTATGAGTTTGGCAATCACTTAAGAAAATGTGGAATTGTTTCACAGTTGACGCCACCTGGAACACCACAGCGTAATGGTGTGTCCGAACGTCGTAATCGAACCCTATTAGATATGGTGCGTTCTATGATGTCTCTTGCCGATTTGCCACTATCGTTTTGGGGATATGCGTTAGAGACAGCTGCATTCACTTTAAATAGGGCTCCATCTAAGTCCGTTGAGACAACACTGTATGAACTATGGTTTGGTAAGAAACCTAAGTTGTCTTTTCTTAAAGTTTGGGGTTGCGATGCTTATGTCAAAAGGCTTCAGCCAGAAAAGCTCGAACCCAAAGCGGACAAATGTGTCTTCATAGGATACCCAAAAGATACGGTTGGGTACACCTTCTATCTCAGATCCGAGGGCAAAGTGTTTGTCGCTAAGAACGGGTCCTTTCTCGAGAAAGAGTTTCTCTCGAAAGAATTGAGTGGGAGGAAGGTAGAACTTGATGAGGTTATTGAACCTCTGCTTCAACCAGAAAGTAGCGCAGCACAGAAAGATGTTTTTGTGGAGCCTGTAACGGTTGAAGAGGAAGCCAATGATGATGATCAAGAAGCTTCTGATCAAGTTACTACCGAACCTCGTAGGTCGACAAGGGTACGCACCGCACCTGAGTGGTATGGTAACCCTGTCTTGGAGGTCATGTTGTTGGACAACAGTGAACCTGCGAGCTATGGAGAAGCGATGGTGGGCCCGGATTCCGACAAATGGTTAGAGGCCATGAAATCCGAGATGGGATCCATGTATGAAAACAAAGTATGGACTTTGGAAGTATTACCTGAAGGGCGGAAGGCCATTCAGAATAAATGGATTTTTAAGAGGAAGACGGACGCTGACGGTAATGTCACCGTGTATAAAGCTCGACTTGTGGCAAAGGGTTTTTCACAAGTTCAAGGAATTGACTACGATGAGACTTTCTCACCCGTAGCGATGCTTAAATCCGTCCGAATCATGTTAGCAATAGCTGCATATTTCGATTATGAAATTTGGCAGATGGATGTCAAAACAGCGTTCCTTAACGGTTTTCTTAAGGAAGAGTTGTATATGATACAACCGGAAGGTTTTGTCGATCCAGAGAATGCTGACAAAGTTTGCAAACTCCAGCGTTCCATTTATGGACTGGTGCAAGCATCTCGGAGTTGGAATCTTCGCTTTGATGAGGTGATCAAAGCGTTTGGGTTTGTACAAGTTTACGGAGAAGCTTGTATTTACAAGAAAGTGAGTGGGAGCTCTATAGCATTTCTAATATTATATGTGGATGACATATTGCTAATTGGAAACAATATAGAATTTTTGGACAGCGTGAAGGGGTATTTGAACAAGAGTTTTTCGATGAAGGACCTCGGTGAAGCTGCTTTCATATTGGGCATCAAGATCTATAGAGATAGATCGAGACGCTTGATAGGACTTTCACAAAGTACATACCTTGATAAAGTTTTGAAGAAGTTCAAAATGGATCAATCCAAGAAGGGGTTCTTGCCGGTATTGCAAGGTACAAAGTTGAGTAAGACTCAATGCCCAGTGACTGCGGAAGATAGAGAAAAGATGAGTATCGTCCCCTATGCTTCAGCCATAGGCTCTATCATGTATGCAATGCTGTGCACAAGACCAGATGTCAGCCTTGCCATAAGTATGGCCGGAAGGTTTCAAAGTAATCCTGGTATGGATCACTGGACAGCGGTCAAGAATATCCTAAAGTACCTGAAAAGGACTAAGGAAATGTTTCTCGTTTATGGAGGTGATCAAGAGCTCGTCGTAAAGGGTTACGTCGATGCAAGCTTTGACACTGATCCGGATGACTCTAAGTCT
>LR738714.1:879068159-879140702 GCA_902687465.1 Secale cereale | reverse complement strand
AGGGCGCCCCCTCCCCTCTCTCCCCCCTATATAAAGAGAGGCAGAGGGAGGGCAACCACACACGTTTGTGCCTCGGCGCTGCCCTCCCTCTCCCACGAATATCTTCATCCAGTCCGCGGTGCTTGGCGAAGCCCTGCTGGAATTCCTCCACCACCATCTCCACCACGCCGTCGTGCTGCTGGGTTTCTCCGTCAACTTCTCCTTCCCCCTTGCTGGATCAAGAAGGAGGAGACGTCCCCGAGCTGTACGTGTGAAGAACGCGGAGGCACCGTCCGTTCGGTGCTAGGATCTTCGGCGATCTGAATCGCGGCGAGTACGACTCCATCAACCGCGTTTTTGAACGCTTCCGCTTAGCGATCTACAAGGGTATGTGGATCCAACTCTCCCCTCGTAGATGCATCTCCGAGATTGATCTTGGTGAGCGTAGGAAAAAATTTTGTTTCCCATGCAACGTTCACCTACAGAGAAAACCCTTAGGGTTTGGGCGATCTCGCGGTGGAGGGGCGCAAGGGAGTTATCGGAGTTCTTCCTTGCGGCCGGCTTCCGCCACCTCCCCCGCGTCTCTCCTCGGATGTACCATGTTGAGGAGGTCAACCACAACGGCGTTGTGACGTTCACTAACCCTTTCGATGCTTTCCACCTCCTCGGGCGAGCGTATTGGGTTGGCTGTGAGTTCATAGCTTTCACCACCTATAATATCTTCTCCGACTTCAACAACATCTTCCCCAACAACGGTGTGATGCACACGCTCCCGTACCCCATCAACAACGAGGAGGAGTGAAGGGCGGCACCCGGAGGAACGAGGTGGCGTTGTTCACCCGGAGGAGGAGGAGAAGAAGAACCCGAAGAAGAACCCGCGTTTGGTGCCCCCCGATTTATCTAGCTTGCTATATTTCTATCGTATTAGTTTTCTAAAGTTGTAATCGTTATGCTACTATTATTACGTTGTATTAGTATTTTAAGTTGTAAGGCTATCGTGGAGTTGTAAGGCTATCGTGGAACTATGAGTTGCAATCGTTATGCTTCTATATAATCGTTGTGATACTATATATATTGTGTGTTTCATGCTATTATTTATAGATTGCTATGGTTTCTGCTTGCTATTATTTGTGTATTGCTATGGGTTGCTACGGGCCCGGGTTGGTACACCCCAATCACCACACACACCATCTTCAAAATATTGGCCAAACCATGGACATGCAACTAGGAAATGCAAACTAATTTACTTCATGCAAGCATGCAACTCATTTAGTTCATGGAACCGTAGACATGCATAAAAACAAGTAACATTTATTTTTAGTGCATCAAAAAATGATCCATCACAAAATTTAGTGCAAGAAAAAGGCAAAAGTAAAAACAAGTAACATTTTTTTTGAGACACAAAACAAGTAACATTTTATTTGCCGAAGTTAGAGGTGGGCTGGTGCCCCTACGCGGGTGGGCTGGTCTTGGGCATGGTTATTTTCTCAGGGCCCATTTTCTCACGGCCCAACATCTATTCGGCAGCCCAGTTTTGTTTTTACTAGAAACTGAATTTGGGTGCGTACTCTGTTAACTGAAGAACAAAAACAGAGGAAACAGAGCATGAACACTGAATAGGGCCCCTGATAATATCATTACAATAATTCAAGCAAGTTTTGCTTCACACAAATTCCAATTCATCTAACAAATGATCCCTGGCTAAGCCCTCAAACAACTGGGCACCCCTGAAACTAGCTGACACACTAACTGAAACTCTAACAAATTCTAGCGATTGATGAACATCAAGTAAAATAAACCCATAGCAATGACACAACCATAAAATGCTCCAGCCATCATATTTGCTTGCTGCTTCAAATCGATCAAATGCTTTAGTTGCTTGCCAATTTTCTTCAATTCACACTTCAGTTATGCACAGTGCATCAGCGGATCGGCTCTATCCGCCAAATTGGGGGCTTGTTCCACGGCAAGCCGCCCCCCAAAATTGAGCTCTTGGGTTGGGGTTGATCCCTCCAATTTGAACCTTTCAACATAGTCATCGAGCCACTCAAAATGCCCACATTTCTTCAGAACCTGAAAAACAGGGGGCCGGCGGCGCATGAATCCTTGATCCACCGCCCTAATTTGAGGAAAAAAGAAAGAAATCGGGAGAAATTAGACCATAGAATTGGTCAAGAACACAGATCTAACCTGCCCCAGCTGTGGCTTGCTCAAGCATTTCACAAACTCGCGCCCACGGTTGCCATTATCTTCCCTCACACAAGTCAAACACTTCAGAGGCTCCATGCACGGGTAATCGGGGCATCTTGTCAACGGCAGTGGACCATACTGCGTCCATGATTGGCGGGTGGCCGAAGTCGAGCTAGACATCACTCGCCGGCGGCGCGCTTCATTGCCGGAGCAGAGGAAGAAGAAGGTGGGGAAGGAAAGGGGCAGGGCAAGCAATGGAGGGGGGCGGGCTGGCTCGGGTCGGGGCGCGCTGATGAGCACGGGCATGCTTGCATGGATAAGTTGTGGGTCCCACCCGCATGCGAGTAACTGGTGGGTCCCGCCTGTCATAACTCAAATCGCTAACCCCTCGTGTTTTTCATTTCATGGTTAAACAGAGCCATGTCGCATTGGAGCTATTGTTGGCTTCGAAGACGTCGCATCACAACCATTCATTCGAACTACAACTCACTCCTTACAATTCGCATGAAAAACGTCGCACATGAGCTATTGGCCCAGCTATGGGTGGTGCAGCCCCCGGCGGCAGTCATGGCAGCCGACCGCCCCAGGGGAGGCACAGAGGGTTGAAGCGGTTGGCGGCATCTAGTGTTTGGACCGGTTAGGCTGATACCATGTGAGAAGGGATAGAGAGGGATTAATGGAATCGATGGATGTATTATTGAGCCTCGAGGGTGAGTATATATTGGGTACAAGACTCGAATGGCAAAACGCCTCTGCTAGAGATAAGGTAGGGGACGGATTAGAAATCCTGGACTACCAAATACATGTATCCGAAATATATCTCTAACAGTATTCATTGCATCTAAACTGAATTGTCTAAATGAAATCTCTCTCTTATTGAATGAAAGAAAAAGGTTAGGTCGTTTCAACCAAGCACAAGGATGATTGTTTCACGCTAGCTGGAAGAAGACCAAAAGAGTTTGGCTGCTAGAATTCTACATGTCTCCACTCTCGAGTCTGTCATTAGCTCCAACCAGTCTTCAGCTTGCTAGTGCCCATAGGATGTTTAAAATAGTCATTTAGCCTTTGCTTGGATGTAGATATTTGAGAAACTGGCCCAGATTATTAATCTTCTACACTGGTTCGAAGGAAGCTAACCCAGATAATAATAGATGAGATTCTTCTCTCCAGTGGTGGACATAGATATCATAACACGGTCAACCCAACGACCGTGTACGATGAACCCTGCCATGGATCTCTCCCAGAGTTTTCTCTATATCTCTTCTAGATGTAGAACATCGTTCTAGATGCACGTGTCCATCTTCTATTGCTGGACAATCTAATTATAGCTTTCACACAAACCACAATGTCGGTGTACTAAGATAGGGGTACCTTAGTATCCCAACTTGTGCACGGGCAGTAGCAGCTTCCCGTGGCAGGGCTTACCACGTGCTCGCCAAGGACCTTTCTGGTCCCTATGAAGCCATTCAAGAACAAAGTATACAAGTCAGAAGAACAAGGCCCCGGCAAGAGGAGCTTGCCGGGAAGGCCGCACCAGGCTCCAGGTTATCACTTTAGCACAAGACCCTGGCAAGAGGAGCTTGCCAGGAAGGCCAAGGAATACCTACCTCAAGAGACGCCTCGGCGCATCATGCGCCCCGGCAGGACCCGGAGAGCGACAAGCTTCCGGGCCCGGCAAGATCACGACCCCGGCAAGGTGCTTGCCGGGGGAACCTACGCTGAGTGCCCGCGCTCCAGCTCATCTGCCCACGCGTCGCCCTGGGGCCCTTCCAGGGACGCGTGGCGGATGGCTGTGCAGCCTGGGGCACACGGTGGCAAGCCACGGTGACGAGGCTACCGCCGTGGCGAACGGAGAAGCACGGATGGACGCTTTTGGGGTCGACGGCGACGGGCATTTAATGCCCTTGTCCCCCACTGTCAAAGTTAGGTGAAGACCACTGTTCATACACTGTTCATGCACTATTCACGCACTGTTACAACTACCACCAAATTTACACTTTTACCCTCCTCTACGTTGGCACCTGTCGGAGACCCCTTTGAGCTATAAAAGGAGGCCCATGCACAACGTAGAGGAGGTTCGGTTCGAAACCTAGACAACTCTCTCGCTCGGTGTAGCTAAGTACTGTAGATCTTCAAGCTCCCGAGCCCAAAAACTCAATACAACCCAAGCAGGAGTAGGGTTTTGTCGGGACCCCGATCCTAAGTCACACAGGTCTAGCTTGTAACACACCATATCACTTTGCGGCCTCACGCACGGTATCCCCACGGGTGCCACCTTACCTGGCCCGGGACCATTTGCGTATTTTGGCACACGTATATGATAGTGTCGCTAGCATCCATATGACAGAGAACCCGGGCCGACATGACCAGTTGTAAACCAAAAGTGGCACTAAATTACAAAGACAGACATACATGACCCAGCAACGAACGTGTCGGTCATCAACGTATGAACCCAAGTCGTAGCGAGCTACAAGGACTTAAAGGAACAACGCGTGACATTTCCCCTAAGGGACAGACACAGGAACGAAGAAGGACACATGCCGGCCAGCCTATGTGTTCCGGAGCAGTAGCAAGCTACCAAGGCTCAGTGGAAACACTAGGAGACACTTCCCTGTAAGATAGGCTACCAAAGGTAAACAACTAGGTGTCGGATCCCACACATAGCAATACACATTACACGTACGCATAACATGCAAGTATGTGTTCTACAACATGGCATCACAACATAACTCAACAACTCATATAGATAAAGGCCCAGAAGAGCCATCATAGCATTTATTACAATCAGAAGTCACATGACCCAACATTCAGAGCATACAGGCAACGGAAGCATAACATGTCTGAGTACAGACAACTACAAATGAAAAAGGCTGAGAAGCCTGACTATCTACAAGACCCTCCTAAGGGCACAAGATCGTAGCTGAGGTAACAAGCTAAACGTCGAAGTCCACGCGGAACCACTAGCGAGACTGAAGTCTCTCTGCAAAAACATAAATTAAGCAAACGTGAGTACAAAAGTACTCAGCAAGACTTACATCAGAACTAACTACATATGCAACAGTATCAACAAGGGGGTAGTGGAGTTTGACTGCAGCAAGCCAGCTTTGACTCGGTGGCTATCCTGAACTACGACATGCAAGTAACTCTTTTGAGGTGGCGCACACGAGTCCACATATTCACCAATCAATACACCACTATGGATCCGCTCCCGTCTTCCTACGAGAAGGCCATCCATAGCACTCACGCTTATCTTGCGCATTTTAGAGTATCCACCTTCACTTGTCTATGTACCACGTAAGCATCCAAGAAGTCCATATCCGCGGACCCGGCTATTCGAATAGATCATGTTAACCCTGCAGGGGTGTACTTCTTCACACACGCTCTCGCCACTTACCGCCATGTACACGTCGTGTATCTCGGCAACCTTCAAGCGGAAGCCTGGCGAGGGTGTCGGCCACGACCTGACTAACCACACAAGTCTCTCGTCCAGGTTTATCGCCTATTCGGGTTCCATCCGTGGGGAGATCCGGCCGGGGTGTCGCTCACGGCCCCAAAAGATGTGCGCAGGGTTCCCAAGCCCACCTCGTCGGATGGATCTACGCTTGGTACACCGTGCCACGGTGCCTAGTCTGACCCAAGCTCACATGTACCGTGTGCCACTTGGTAGACTACTAACACTACCTACAAACACCAGAAACTAGTTGCAACTCCTGGACAGAGATCTAGTTGATTAATAAGTCGAGAGGGGTCGAGTTACCGGAACCCAATGTGTGGTAGTAACTATGTCATTGGACAACTTACTCGGAACTCAGTTCTTAAGGACGGCTCCAGTGAGACAACCCACCATGTACTCCTACATGGCCTCTCACCGCTACCTTTACCAAATCGTGTTCACACACTTAGCTCACACACAGTAGGACATGTTCACCACATTCCAATTCATCCCCGATGAATCAGACCTGACTCAACTCTAAGCAATAGCAGGCATAACCAGAAAGCATGAATGAGTAGGCACAACATGGCTCAAACAACTCCTACTCATGCTAGTGGGTTTCAACTATTTACTGTGGCAATGACAGGTCATGCAGAGGAAAGGGGTTCAACTACCGCAGCAAAAGCAGTTCAATCGTTGTTGTCCTAATGCAGTAAAAGAGAGCAGGAGCGAGAGAGTGGGATTGTATCGGAATGAACAAGGGGGTTCTGCTTGCCTGGCACTTCTGAAGATAGTAATAGTTCTTCATCGGTGTCATCGAACTCATCGTCGGAACGTCCTCTACTGAGAGGGGACAAAACCGACAAACAGAGAAAGAACACAATCAATGCAATGCAACAATATGATGCATGAACATGACATGGCAATAAGATGTGGTTTGGCCTAATGCAACTAGCAACCAAATTAAATGAAGTTGGTTTGAACCAAAGGTTCAAATTCAAACTCCATATGTGATTATTCAAATGCCATTTATTCAAATTGTTCTAAACAGCAACCATAAGTTGTTCTAACATGCATGAAAATGCCATAAAAAGATTCCTTGGATTTTTCTGATCAATTTTCATATATAAATTATTTTCATCTGAGCTACGGTTGATTTTATATGAATTTTAGAAGTTTTGGCTATTTTTTGAAATAAATAATTCATTTCTGATTTATTTTAAATTACAGAAAATAGTTACTGCGTCAGCATGACGTCACTGTGAGGTCAGCAGTCAACAGAGGCTGGTCCAAGTCAAACCTGACCAGTGGGGCCCACTGGTCAGTGAAACAACTGACTAAACTAACTTATTTAGCACTAACCTAGTTTAGTTAGCCGGGCGGGGCCCACATGTCAGTGAGTCACAGGGTTAACTAATTTACAAATTAGCACTAACCTAAATTAACAGGGCACTGGGCCCACCTGTCAGTGACTAACCTAACTAACCAAACGATTAGTATTAACCTAAGTTTAATTAACAGGGCGGGCCCCAATTGTCAGTGAGTCAGGGTGGACTAAGGGCGTGGGACCCATGCGTCAGTGACCCGGGGTGGTCAACCCACCGGTCAAAAAGGTCGGAACCGCCGGCGGCTCGTCGCCGACGAGACCGAATGCGGCGGAGGGCTCGGAAACGAGCCACCGGGCATCGTTTTGGCCGCGGTTTGTTGCGTTCGAACGCGCGCAGTGGAGCGCGTCGAGTGGTGGCGGTGAGGGGTGCTGGGGTGGTCTGCAGCGGCGGCGGCGACCTCAACGGCGGCGGCCGGAGCTCGGGTGTGTGCGGGTTTGGGGTTGTGGTGCACTAGGAGGGGAGAGGGTGCGTGCGTTCGGCTCCTGGGAGCACGGTGAGCACGTTGGGACGCTCATCCACGGGTTGTGGCCACTATGGCCACGGCGGCGCCATGGCCGGCGGGGCGAAGTTCTCGGGCGCGGTGGCTAGGCTAGCTGGGGGAGGTAAACAAGTATGGGGAGGGGGAAATCCGAAGCGGGGGCTCACGGTGATTGTAGAAACGTCGACGTGGGCTCGGGGAAGGCTCAGAGCAGAGCAGGGCGTCGAGGGGGATCTCCGGCGACGGCGGTCGGGAACAAGCCCAGTGAGGGCGGTGCAGAGCAGACGGGCGCTTGTGGCTCGGGCTTCTCGATGAAGCAGTCGACGGTGGAGCTCTCGGGCATGGCGCTGCAGCGAGGGGGCGACGGTGGCCGCGGTGGTGACGAGCGGCGGCGACAGCCTCGTTCGGTCGAGCTCGAAAGCGAGCGGGGAGAAAGGGGATGGGACCAGAGAAGGAGGGAAACGCTGCGGGGGCTTCGTCCACGTCCCTTGGCGCCTGGCTTGGGTCGAAGGGGAGCGCGACACGGCGAAGCAGGAGGTGGCGCGGTCGGCGCGTGCACTGGCACGCAGCTGCTTCGGGGCGAGGGGGAGAAGACGACGCGCGAGGGGGTGGGCTGGGCCAGCGGTGCTGGGCCAGTAGGTAAGGCCAGGTAAAAACTTCCCTCTCTCTTATTTTTGTTTCTGTTTTCTATTCTTTTGACTTTGTTTTGATTTAGTTTAAACACTAAATCATTTGATAAATTCTGATAAAATAGTGGATGCACAAAGAACTATTCCAGAGACCCTCCACAATTTTCAGAATTTATTTGGGGCTATTTTAAAAATATATAGCATGTAAATGGCCCCAATTCAAATAATTATTGATTTAATTCAAAGCCCAAAAATTTCCTAAAAATGTTCAATATTTTTGGTTTGGATCAGAACCCTTGCCAAAATTATCACACATTGATGAAGGCATTTCTGGGTTTATTGAAAAGGATTTTTATTTGAACCTAGTTGAGTTCATTTAGTGCTAGGGTTTGATCATTCCCCATTTCAAGTTTAACAAAAATTAAACATGATGGCATGATGAACAGGCAAGGACCACATGGCTTGATCTAGGGATGTGACAACTCACCCCCACTAAAACAAGAATCTCGTCCCGAGATTCAAGCGTAGGGTAAGAAATCAAAGGGGACACATGCTAGCACAATCTTCAGGATCCAAATTTCCTTCTCGGAGATATTGATTTATTGCATCATATTGATCTTGTCATCCCTGCTTTGAGATCTTCATCCATCCAGATGATAACGGAGACATACTCTATAGGAATCGATCTTCCCGAAGATCGAGGAACTCAAGATCAACTCAAGGAGTGAGACATTGAAACATCTCTTGAGCTAAGACACGGAACACACATCCAGAGGGATGGAGTGAAACAAATGATGAAGGTTCACTTGGTAGGTAATAATTCCACACCTAAGAAGATGGTGATCGATGTCACCAAACGGGGCACCTTAGAGAAGGTGACTCGTAGAATTATTCCCTTAAGTGGCAAAAAGAATTACTTTTGACATAGAGATCATTGAAATTCCCTATACCAGCCTGAGGCAATTCACAATCGATAGTTTGAAGGAGTTCGAAGGAACGACATACTCCATCTATAACAGATGAGGGGGGGACTACCTTGTTGAAGACAACACAACGGATGATTTTGGTTATCATCGGGAATGGATGGGACCCATAGTGAAATGGCACATTCGCGGTGCAAGCTGGGAACAAAATGCAAATGCTAGGAATGATTCTGGTAACTGGGGTAAATCCCAACAGTAGATAGTAAATATACTCTTGAGGGGTTGTAGCATAACCAAGAACACTGGGAGTAATCCCGGTTAGTGCCGGTGGTAACACCTAGTGCTTGTGCGTGCTCTCAAGAACTTGAGCATTCCCATATTCATCAAGGTTTTACCAGTATCTGTGTCAAGGATCCTGGCAACACAACATACTACCACGATGAACGGTGATGGAGGATGCAGATGCAAAGGAAGATAACACTTTCTCAGATTCCACCTTAGCGGTGCCAGGGGCAAAATCTGGATGATCGACCGAGAGACATTTAGCACTCCGCTTCTAATGTTCTCCTTGATGTGCTAGCACAACCCATTTATTATAATGGTTTGGTACCTAGGACGTCAAATAAAAGGTCGGACTTCAGGAGCACAAAAATCCATAAGGAACAACTAGGGAGTAATTCCTACGAAGTCCTTATGGGGAGGTGGCCAACTTCTTCAATCAAGATACTACAACAATAGGTCTTCCGGCTGGGTGGGTTGGCCACGACATCCACTTTACCGGTTATCGAGAGACCAATATTATAGTTCTTGGGAAAAGCTCCAACCATCATATCTGCCTGAGATTTAGATCTGGCTGGTGGCAGGATATTCCAGACTCATTGAGTCTAGGAGGAAAAATGAAAGCTTGCAACACAAATCGACGAGACGACGTTGCGAGATTCTCAGGAAATGGACTGCGGTAGTAAGCTCCAAAACATGAGCTAGTTCTGCTACAAACATGTGAACACGTTGTCCAAGACAAGCATGACCACGGAGTAGTCCTATAATAAAACACTACCGAGTTCGGGTGGGGAACCATCAACAAGGATAGCGAAGTCCTATCATAAGTCATGATTCTTAAGAGGGAACTTCTTCTCCTTGAACAAATCTATCAGTGGCTTAGTTGCTAGGGAATATATATCGAATGGAGGTAGCGAGCCTATCAAACCATAGAATACTTTGCACATATGCATGACTGACTTGGGATGACTCCAGAGGAGGTAAAACAAACTTTCTCGAATTCACGGTGACAACTTGCATCAAATGCACATGAATTAGAGGAAGTCACTTCTTTCTTCCGTTCATATGCTTCACGAACGGTCATGAAGATAATGCTTACAAAAGTTTCCAATACTACCTGGATGTGCAACATAGATCATGGAGAAGATAATAATGTTGCTAATGGGCTCAACAACAATTCATCCAAGTTTCCATATAGATGGAATTCCATGACAATGTGAATAGAGTGATAGCATTGGTCAGACCCAAAGGATATAATGGTGTACGTTCAAGGGAACAACCCTGAGTAAGACAACATTACGAATATCATTGGTTCTGATTTGACTTGACGATAACCCATACTCAAATCAAAGTTTGGACAGGACAATAGATCCATAAATGATCACGGGGATCAATTGGAGAAGATATCATCTATCTTCAATACACACACAAGATATCCCTTTGGATTGGGCTATGTGGTTAAGCTTTTATCTACCAACTCTCCACGTTGTTGTTTAGCTTAACCAACTAGCTCAGGATATACAACACAGATTCTTGGAGAAGGGGTGGTTTACAAGAAACCAACTTGATCACGAGCTCAACATAGCGGTCAGGTGACAACCTGGTAATACTTCCAAGAAGATATTCAGAAAATCACGAACCACCGATATGTTACTAAGCTCGAGAACAATCTTGCTTTTCAAGGCAAGACGATATGATCAAATGAGCGAGGACTTGACAAATTCCTAACTCATCAATCAAGGAGTGCACCAGGAAAATGGACTAGGTAGCACGATCAATCTTAGAATGGTGATTTAGTAACCAACACACTAAGAATGAAATTGTTGTCCTTTAACCACCAATCAGCGAGATTGTTAGGGGTATTGATTTCACACACCATGATTCACTTGTCAGTATTCCGGCTACAATAACACGGAGACCGAGGAATGAATAATGAGGGCGAGAGGTATTACTGTATCAAGAGTTTATAGGAGGTTGTGCAATTCCCACGACATTCTTGATATAAAGGTGGTAATACTCCAAGGTAGAACAGATTAGAAGATGGCTTGACATTCTTCATCTGCGGAATACAATTTTTTTTGACCCAATCCTGGATAGGGATAAGGTACTGGAGTTTGTTTCTCCTAGTCATTCCAGAATAGAATGGCCTGACGGACCACAAGAGTAAAAGGCATCGATGCACGAGTGCACAACTACTCCTGACTATCAATTGATAGATGAGGATCGGAATATAACCAAAGGGGGACAACTCAAGGAACATATAACTTCCTGAGTTGTGGATGCATAGATTAGTATGTCGAACTAGTTCAACATATTTTTTCCGGATAACCCATGCAGAAAGGTAGGACTGGCAGAGTCACGGTATGAACGGAGTACTACTCAAGAGCACTCAGGTTGTGATCTTTTGGTTGAGAAGAACTTCTGCCATGATGGTTCATGGTATTGGAAGAACGATATACCACGGACCTCGAGGACTATCACAAGGTTACTAATATCCTAAAGGAACGAGCAAATACTATCCACATGAAGTAAGTAGGGTGAAGCTCGGGTTTGAGAACCCAGGAATAGAATACCTACCAACTAAATAGCATCACGGGATGCTTTCGATAATGATGGCCAGAATCATCACACTGGAATATAAAACATTGCTGGAATACTGGGTGATCTTCTAAGATACTTAGGGTCATAATAATAAGTCCAACATATGTGTCGAGGTAATGGAGTACCTCCACACACTGACTAGTGTGGTTAATCTGGCCTAAAAGGACATTAAGAACAGGTAGAAATGATTTGCAAATGCATCAGATTGTTTAGAGACCTGGGATGACTCGGACAGCATAATGACTGCAAATGCTCGAAAATACTTTTGAGACTCATGCACAAGATAGCATATCCACTCAACATCATAATGTCAAGGTTCTGAGATCAGCAGTTGAACACACAGAAGTAGTAGAAACTAAACTGAGGGTTGAATCCACAATAACGAGATCCTGATAAATGGAATGAGAATCCTAGTTCTTAATCCCCGTAGAAAGAAGAGGGTGACTCAGATCAGAAGGTCATAGGGTAAAGGAGTAAAAAGAGCCTTACGTTCCCTTCCACAATCAATTCCCTTATATAACTAAAGAGTTTCTAGACACGACTTCGACCAGTTTGGCTTACTAATCCTACAGGCAGTCTGGCTCTGATACCAAAGCTGTCGGGACCCCGATCCTAAGTCACACAGGTCTAGCTTGTAACACACCATATCACTTTACGGCCTCACGCACGTTATCCCCACGGGTGCCACCTTACCTGGCCCGGGACCGTTTGCGTATTTTGGCACACGTATATGATAGTGTCGCTAGCATCCATATGACAGAGAACCCGGGCCGACATGACCAGTTGTAAACCAAAAGTGGCACTAAATTACAGAGACAGGCATACATGACCCAGCAACGAACGTGTCGGTCATCAACGTATGAACCCAAGTCGTAGCGAGCTACAAGGACTTAAAGGAACAACGCGTGACATTTCCCCTAAGGGACAGACACAGGAACGAAGAAGGACACATGCCGGCCAGCCTAAGTGTTCCGGAGCAGTAGCAAGCTACCAAGGCTCAGTGGAAACACTAGGAGACATTTCCCTGTAAGATAGGCTACCAAAGGTAAACAACTAGGTGTCGGATCCCACACATAGCAATACACATTACACGTACGCATAACATGCAAGTATGTGTTGTACAACATGGCATCACAACATAACTCAACAACTCATATAGATAAAGGCCCAGAAGAGCCATCATAGCATTTATTACAATCAGAAGTCACATGACCCAACATTCAGAGCATACAGGCAACGGAAGCATAACATGTCTGAGTACAGACAACTACAAATGAAAAAGGCTGAGAAGCCTGACTATCTACAAGACCCTCCTAAGGGCACAAGATCGTAGCTGAGGTAACAAGCTAAACGTCGAAGTCCATGCGGAACCACTAGCGAGACTGAAGTCTCTCTGCAAAAACATAAATTAAGCAAACGTGAGTACAAAAGTACTCAGCAAGACTTACATCAGAACTAACTACATATGCAACAGTATCAACAAGGGGGTAGTGGAGTTTGACTGCAGCAAGCCAGCTTTGACTCGGTGGCTATCCTGAACTACGACATGCAAGTAACTCTTTTGAGGTGGCGCACACGAGTCCACATATTCACCAATCAATACACCACTATGGATCCGCTCCCGTCTTCCTACGAGAAGGCCATCCATAGCACTCACGCTTATCTTGCGCATTTTAGAGTATCCACCTTCACTTGTCTATGTACCACGTAAGCATCCAAGAAGTCCATATCCGCGGACCCGGCTATTCGAATAGATCATGTTAACCCTGCAGGGGTGTACTTCTTCACACACGCTCTCGCCACTTACCGCCATGTACACGTCGTGTATCTCGGCAACCTTCAAGCGGAAGCCTGGCGAGGGTGTCGGCCATGACCTGACTAACCACACAAGTCTCTCGTCCAGGTTTATCGCCTATTCGGGTTCCATCCGTGGGGAGATCCGGCCGGGGTGTCGCTCACGGCCCCAAAAGATGTGCGCAGGGTTCCCAAGCACACCTCGTCGGATGGATCTACGCTTGGTACACCGTGCCACGGTGCCTAGTCTGACCCAAGCTCACATGTACCGTGTGCCACTTGGTAGACTACTAACACTACCTACAAACACCAGAAACTAGTTGCAACTCCTGGACAGAGATCTAGTTGATTAATAAGTCGAGAGGGGTCGAGTTACCGAAACCCAATGTGTGGTAGTAACTATGTCATTGGACAACTTACTCGGAACTCAGTTCTTAAGGACGGCTCCAGTGAGACAACCCACCATGTACTCCTACATGGCCTCTCACCGCTACCTTTACCAAATCGTGTTCACACACTTAGCTCGCACACAGTAGGACATGTTCACCACATTCCAATTCATCCCCGATGAATCAGACCTGACTCAACTCTAAGCAATAGCAGGCATAACCAGAAAGCATGAATGAGTAGGCACAACATGGCTCAAACAACTCCTACTCATGCTAGTGGGTTTCAACTATTTACTGTGGCAATGACAGGTCATGCAGAGGAAAGGGGTTCAACTACCGCAGCAAAAGCAGTTCAATCGTTGTTGTCCTAATGCAGTAAAAGAGAGCAGGAGCGAGAGCGTGGGATTGTATCGGAATGAACAAGGGGGTTCTGCTTGCCTGGCACTTCTGAAGATAGTAATAGTTCTTCATCGGTGTCATCGAACTCATCGTCGGAACATCGTCTACTGAGAGGGGACAAAACCGACAAACAGAGAAAGAACACAATCAATGCAATGCAACAATATGATGCATGAACATGACATGGCAATATGATGTGGTTTGGCCTAATGCAACTAGCAACCAAATTAAATGAAGTTGGTTTGAACCAAAGGTTCAAATTCAAAATCCATATGTGATTATTCAAATGCCATTTATTCAAATTGTTCTAAACAGCAACCATAAGTTGTTCTAACATGCATGAAAATGCCATAAACAGATTCCTTGGATTTTTCTGATCAATTTTCATATATAAATTATTTTCATCTGAGCTACGGTTTATTTTATATGAATTTTAGAAATTTTGGCTATTTTCTGAAATAAATAATTCATTTCTGATTTATTTTAAATTATAGAAAATAGTTACTGCGTCAGCATGACGTCACTGTGAGGTCAGCAGTCAACAGAGGCTGGTCCAAGTCAAACCTGACCAGTGGGGCCCACTGGTCAGTGAAACAACTGACTAAACTAACTTATTTAGCACTAACCTAGTTTAGTTAGCCGGGCGGGGCCCACATGTCAGTGAGTCACAGGGTTAACTAATTTACAAATTAGCACTAACCTAAATTAACAGGGCACTGGGCCCACCTATCAGTGACTAACCTAACTAACCAAACGATTAGTATTAACCTAAGTTTAATTAACAGGGCGGGCCCCAATTGTCAGTGAGTCAGGGGTGGACTAAGGGCGTGGGACCCATGCGTCAGTGACCCGGGGTGGTCAACCCACCGGTCAAAAAGGTCGGAACCGCCGGCGGCTCGTCGCCGACGAGACCGAATGCGGCGGAGGGCTCGGAAACGAGCCACCGGGCATCGTTTTGGCCGCGGTTTGTTGCGTTCGAACGCGCGCAGTGGAGCGCGTCGAGTGGTGGCGGTGAGGGGTGCTGGGGTGGTCTGCAGCGGCGGCGGCGACCTCAACGGCGGCGGCCGGAGCTCGGGTGTGTGCGGGTTTGGGGTTGTGGTGCACTAGGAGGGGAGAGGGTGCGTGCGTTCGGCTCCTGGGAGCACGGTGAGCACGTTGGGACGCTCATCCACGGGTTGTGGCCACTATGGCCACGGCGGCACCATGGACGGCGGGGCGAAGTTCTCGGGCGCGGTGGCTAGGCTAGCTGGGGGAGGTAAACAAGTATGGGGAGGGGGAAATCCGAAGCGGGGGCTCACGGTGATTGTAGAAACATCGACGTGGGCTCGGGGAAGGCTCGGAGCAGAGCAGGGCGTCGAGGGGGATCTCCGGCGACGGCGGTCGGGAACAAGCCCAGTGAGGGCGGTGCAGAGCAGACGGGCGCTTGTGGCTCGGGCTTCTCGATGAAGCAGTCGACGGCGGAGCTCCCGGGCATGGCGCTGTAGCGAGGGGGCGACGGTGGCCGCGGTGGTGACGAGCGGCGGCGACAGCCTCGTTCGGTCGAGCTCGAAAGCGAGCGGGGAGAAAGGGGATGGGACCAGAGAAGGAGGGAAACACTGCGGGGGCTTCGTCCACGTCCCTTGGCGCCTGGCTTGGGTCGAAGGGGAGCGCGACACGGCGAAGCAGGAGGTGGCGCGGTCGGCGCGTGCGCTGGCACGCAGCTGCTTCGGGGCGAGGGGGAGAAGACGACTCGCGAGGGGGTGGGCTGGGCCAGCGGTGCTGGGCCAGTAGGTAAGGCCAGGTAAAAACTTCCCTCTCTCTTATTTTTGTTTCTGTTTTCTATTCTTTTGACTTTGTTTTGATTTAGTTTAAACACTAAATCATTTGATAAATTCTGATAAAATAGTGGATGCACAAAGAACTATTCCAGAGACCCTCCACAATTTTCAGAATTTATTTGGGGCTATTTTAAAAATATATAGCATGTAAATGGCCCCAATTCAAATACTTATTGATTTAATTCAAAGCCCAAAAATTCCCTTAAAATGTTCAATATTTTTGGTTTGGATCAGAACCCTTGCCAAAATTATCACACATTGATGAAGGCATTTCTGGGTTTATTGAAAAGGATTTTTATTTGAACCTAGTTGAGTTCATTTAGTGCTAGGGTTTGATCATTCCCCATTTCAAGTTTAACAAAAATTAAACATGATGGCATGATGAACAGGCAAGGACCACATGGCTTGATCTAGGGATGTGACAGGTTTTACGCCTCCGCGCGGCCCGAACCTGGGTAAACTGCCCGCGTGCGCTCCTCGATCTGCTCTTTGTGCTCCCTCCGCTCCCTTACCGCAACGTAGAAGGGGCTCCGGTCCCATAGGTGCTCGTGGGGGGACAGTGACCCCCGACATCTTTGGCGCGCCAGGTAGGGGGCGTCGAGGTTGTGCGAACCTGATCCGGCGCTCACGCGGGCGCAACCTTCAGTAACTTCACCAGCTTCATCAACCTCATCGACAGCATCAACATGCCTCCGAAGAAGAAGGCTTCGGAGGTCGGAGGCCCGTCTGCGTCGATCCCACCGCCACCAGAACCAACGGTTGGTGGAGGAGACGCCGGCGGAAGGGTGGTTGTCGGCGAGGAAACTCACGGCGCCACCAAGTCCAAGGACAAGACGGACGACCGGGCGAACTCCAAAGCCTCGGCGTCCGTGCACGCACCACATCCCTCTCAGGAGGTGCCAGGCCAGCAGCGCCGTGGTACAGGAGGTACCATACGCCTGCTGGGACAAGGGCAAACCGGAGGATCGTGGGATGCTCAAGGCCATCGTCCTGGTACGAGCAAGGCGCGGTCGCCGGGACGACAAACAGCTCCTTCTAACCCTGTTAGAAGTCCGAGCATATCTCGCTCCTCGCACCGCTCGCCGCCGCTCCCCTCCTCTCCAGCAGAAGCTCTAGCAAGAGCACAGCTGCTCCTCGACTTCCCTCCAGCGGCAGACAAAGCCGAAGACTGGAGGGCGACGATCCAGAGTCTCGTCGCCTTCGCCAACAACGACACGCCGCAGCAGCCGGCAACGTCGCGGCCGCGGCAAGTCGACCAGACGAAGGCCGATGGCGACAAGACCGCCGGGGGTTCAACCACCGTGCACTCCCCGCCGCGGAAGCAGAAGACGCCACCCCGCCAGATCAACGTCGACGACGACTCCACGGTGTCGTCGGATCCGCGGGCTCGTCGTGACCAGCGCCAGGTTCTCGACGACAGGCGGCAAGAGGACGCTCGGACTCGCATCGAGCGTCGACGAGAAGCCCGAAGACAATCAGATCAGCGCGCTGGGACCGCTGTCGACACGCACGCGCCCGGTGAACCAGGCGACTTGCCGTACGCGGCAGGTTGCCCTGCGTTCACCCGTGAGCTGCGGCGAGTCCAGTGGCCCAGCATGAAGAATTTCAAGCCCGACGTACCCGAGAAGTACGACGGCAAGACACACCCCTCGGAGTTCCTCAGCGTCTACACCATCGCGGTGCAGGCTGCCGGGGGACGCGACGAGAAGATCCTGGCTAACTACTTCCCGCTAGTGCTTAAGCCAAACGTCCGGTCTTGGCTTATGCACTTGCCGGAAAACTCCATTTCTTCATGGGCGGATCTGTGCCACCAGTTTGTTGGCGCCTTCACGGGCGGCCACAAACCCCACGGCCAGGAGAGCGATCTCCACATCCTCGCCCAGAAGGAGGGAGAGTCCCTGCGCAAGTACATCCAGAGGTTCAGCCGCGTCCAGCACAACATTCCCGACGTCCACCCTGCCGCGGTTATCAGCGCGTTCCACCAGAACGTGCGTAACCGCCGGATGAGGGAGGAGATGGCCATGACCAAGATCCGGGATGTCAGCGAGCTCTACGCTCTGGCTGACAAGTGCGCGCGCGCCGAAGAGGGGAGGAGACTCCCCGGAGAGGATACCGGCGCAGGAGGAAGCGACAGTGAGGATGCCGCCCCGGCAAAGAGAAGCCGGCGGCGAAATAACAGAAAGAAGAAAAGCAAGGAGGTGCTAGTCGTCGAGCAGTCCATTAAGGAGGCTCCTGCCAAGAAGGCACAGGCTGGCGGTTCCGGCAAGGAGCCCGCCCCTGTAGCGGCAGCCGACAAGCAGGACGACTCCGACAAGCAGTACTGCAAGATCCACCGCACCAAGGGCCACGATCTTCAGAACTGCAAAAGAGTAGAGTACCTCGTAGAGCAGCAGAAGGCTGAATACGAGCGTCGCGACAAGGAGAAGGCCCAAGGAGGCGGAGGAGAACCAAGCAAGAAGCGGCCATTCAATGGCCGGGGAGGACGCCGCGGCAAGGCCAAGCAGCGGCAAGGTGACAGACCTCCCCGGGGCCGCGACAAGGATGAAGAAGAAGACGACGACGACGACATGGAAGAAGGAGACAACAGTGAGCAGGAGTTCCAGAAGGCCACAGAAGTTCTGTGTGTCGACGGAGGCGCCTCTCTGCACACTTCCCACCGCCAACTCAAGCAGTGGGTGCGGGAAGTGAATGCAGCTGAGCCGCCCATCGAGTCACGCAGGCTGCTGAAGTGGTCCAGCACGCCCATCATTTTTGACCTTGACGATCACCCTGACCGCACAACTGCGGTCGGGTGCTTGCCGATGTTGGTTTCACCAACTATCCGCAACCTCAAGGTCACCAAGATGTTGGTTGACGGAGGGGCCGGCCTGAACTTGATCTCCTCAGCTGTGATCAAGAAGCTACAGATCCCCGACAGCGAGCTCGAGGAAACCGGGTCGTTCCAAGGAATCAACCCGGGAAGGAGCAAGCCGAAGGGGAAGATTACGCTGCCAGTGACCTTTGGCGGGGAGCTCAACTTCAGGACGGAGCGGGTCACGTTTGATGTTGCTGATATCCCATTACCATACAATGGGATACTTGGCCGTCCTGCCCTCGCCAAGTTCATGGCAGCTTCCCACTTTGCGTACAACGTACTCAAGATGCCGGGGCCTATAAGCGTCATCTCTGTCCCCGGCGACAAGAAGGATGCGCTTATCTGCGCCGACAAGATCTACCGGGATGCAGCAGCCGCAGCAGACAGCAACACACTTGCCGCTGAAGCTCCCGGGGGGAAGACCAAGACCAAGTCCGGCAAGAGCTCTGGGGCCCACTCCGGCAAACGCACCTCTTCGGAGTGCTGCGCTGCCGTCGAGGACGCACCATCGAGCTCCACCGGCAAGTGCAAGAAAGGAATGGCAGCTCCACCAGCAACCAAGAAGGTGTCCGCCAAGGAGGACGGCACTGGTGTAACCTTCACCATCAGTGCTACGCTCGACCACAAATAGGAAAGCGCGCTCGTTGCCTTCCTGCGGGCGAATGTCGACGTGTTTGCATGGCAACCGTCCGACATCCCCGGCGTTCCCAGGGAGGTAATGGAGCACAAGCTTGCTGTTTGTCCTCGCGCGCGGCCCGTCAAGCAGAAGGTCAGGAAGCAAGCCGTGGAGCGCCAAGAGTTTATAGCCGAAGAGATAAAGAAGCTAGAAGCAGCAGGCCTGGTTAGAGGCGTGATACATCCCACGTGGTTGGCCAATCCAGTTGTCGTGCGAAAGGCTAATGGAAAGTGGAGACTTTGTATAGACTTCACCGACGTGAACAAAGCTTGTCCCAATGATCCCTTTCCTTTGCCACGCATCGACCAGATTGTTGACTCCACAGCTGGATGTGAGTTGCTCTCATTCCTTGATGCATACTCAGGTTACCACCAGATATTCATGGCCAAGGAAGATGAAGAGAAGACTGCATTCATTACTCCATGCGGCACATATTGCTTCATACGCATGCCCTTTGGATTGAAGAATGCAGGCTCCACATTTGCGAGGGTGGTGCACACCGCTTTTGAGCCACAGATCCACAGGAACATAGAAGCCTACATGGATGATATAGTGGTCAAGAGCAAGAGCAAAGATACCCTGATACAGGATTTGGAAGAAACCTTTGAGAATCTGCGCAAGATCCAACTCAAGCTGAACCCCGAGAAGTGCGTCTTCGGAGTCCCCTCCGGCAAGCTTCTCGGCTTCTTTGTGTCCCAGAGGGGGATTGAAGCCAATCCCGACAATATAAAAGCCATCGAGCAGATTGAAGCCCCGAAGCGCGTCAAGGACGTAAGGAGACTTGCTGGTTGTGTGGCTGCCCTCAGCAGGTTCATTTCAAAGTCTGCAGAACGCGCCCTGCCTTTCTTCAAAATTTTGAAAAAGGCAGGTCCTATGAAATGGACTCCGGAAGCGGAGGCAGCGCTGCAAGACTTGAAAGGATACCTGTCCTCCACTCCAATACTTGTCGCACCTAGACCACAAGAGAAGTTGCTGCTGTACTTAGCGGCAAGCAATCAAGTGGTTAGTGCTGCGTTGGTAGCGGAAAGGGAGGCAGAGGAAGAACCCGCAGCTCTGGCAAGTACTTCCGGCGACAAGCAGGGGGCTTCCCCGACAAGCTCTGGCCCCGACAAGGACAAGTCTGCGCAAGAAAAAGGAGAAGAGAGGAAGAAGATGGTGCAGCGCCCAGTGTATTTTGTAAGTTCCCTCTTGCAGGGGGCTAGGTCGAGATACTCTGGGGTGCAGAAGTTGCTTTTCGGCCTCCTCATGGCCTCAAGGAAGCTACGCCATTACTTCCAAGAACACGAGATAACGGTGGTCACTCGCTTTCCATTGAAGAGGATATTGCAAAATCCCGAAGCAACAGGCAGGATCGTCGAGTGGGCACTGGAGCTGTCAAGCTTTGGCCTCAAGTTTGAGAGTACTTCAACCATACAGAGCAGAGCTTTGGCAGAATTCATAGCAGAGTGGACCCCAACGCCAGATGAAGAAGTCCCAGAGACAAGCGTCCCCGTCCAAGAAGCAAGCAACGAGTGGGTAATGTACTTTGATGGTGCTTTTTCGTTGCAAGGCGCCGGTGCCGGCGTGGTACTCATGGCGCCCACCGGAGAGCACCTCAAGTATGTCGTCCAGATGCACTTTCCCAAGGAACAAGCGACAAACAATACTGCCGAGTATGAAGGTTTGCTTGCCGGCCTCAGAATTGCGGCCGAGCTTGGGATCAAGAAGTTGATTGTGCGGGGAGATTCACAGTTGGTGGTCCGACAAGTGAATAAGAGTTACCAGAGCCCTTTGATGGAAGCTTATGTTGATGAAGTGAGGAAGCTTGAAGAGCACTTTGAAGGTCTGCAAATGGAGCACGTACCAAGAGCTCAGAATGATATTGCAGATGGCCTCTCAAAGTGTGCTGCGATGAAGTTACCTGTGGAACCAGGGACCTTCGTGCTCAAGTTAACTCAGCCATCCGTTACACCATCAGTCGGGCAAAACAAGAAGAGGAAGTTGGTCTCCGGCGACTACTTGCCGGCGGATCTTCCCGAAGCCGCCGCCAAGGTCCCCAAGATCAATAGCCAAGATGCTGAGGAACAGTTTGCTCCTGCAGATCCAAGGGTCTGTACAGTTGAAGCAAGCGTTCCCGACAAGCCTTGCCCCGGCAGGCTTGCCGGGGGACCATCAGCTCCGGCAAAGCCGCAGGTTCTTGCCGTAGAAGCTGAGGTTCCCGCAGTAGCCCTCATGCCTTTAGTCCTCGTTGTTGAGCCTCAGGCTCCAGCATGGGCACAGCAAATCGTCCATTTTCTGCAAACTGGAGAACTTCCCGACGATGGTTTTCTGCATATGTGGCTGCAAACTGGGAATCATCTTGGAGGGCTTCTGGCCAGAAGAACCCTTGCCGGAACCCTTGCCAGACTCAATGGAGGCATATGTGGCCAGAAGCCCTCCAAGATGCAACTGCACAAGTAACCAAGTGTGAAGCGTGCCAGTTCCATGCCAAGCAAATTCACCAGCCAGCTCAAGCTCTCCAGACGATCCCTTTGTCCTGGCCCTTCTCAGTCTGGGGGCTCGATATCCTCGGCCCCTTTCCCCGCGCAGTCGGGGGCTTTGAGTACTTGTACGTAGCAATCGACAAGTTCACAAAGTGGCCAGAAGTGGAACCAGTGAGAAAGGTGACAGCACAGTCAGCAGTCAGGTTCTTCAAGTCAATTGTTTGCCGTTTCGGAATCCCTAACAGGATCATCACCGACAACGGCACACAGTTTACAAGTCGCACCTTCATGCAGTATGTCCAAGACCTTGGCGCCAAGGTCTGCTTCGCTTCCGTTGCTCACCCGAGGAGCAATGGTCAAGCGGAAAGGGCCAATGCTGAAGTGCTGCGCCGACTCAAGACAAGAACCTTCGATAGGCTGCACAAGTGCGGAAGAAACTGGATAGAGGAGTTGCCGGCGGCTCTTTGGTCAATCAGGACGACACCAAATCGAGCCACCGGACAGACACCCTTTGCTCTTGTCTATGGAGCAGAGGCAGTTCTCCCCACGGAACTCGTATACGGATCTCCTCGAGTGCTCGCTTATGATGAGCTCGAGCAAGAGCAACTGCGACAAGATGACGCATTGCTCCTTGAGGAGGAACGTCTCCAGGCTGCTGTACGAGCTGCTCGATACCAGCAAGCCTTGCCTCGCTATCATAGCCGCAAGGTCAAGGCCAGGAGTCTCGAGGAAGGCGACCTTGTTCTTCGGCGTGTTCAGTCCGCCAAGAATTCCAACAAGTTGACGCCGAAGTGGGAAGGCCCTTATCGGGTGAGACAAGTCACAAGGCCCGGCGCTGTCCGCCTTGAGACCGAAGAAGGCTTACCGGTGAGCAACTCCTGGAACATAGAGCATCTTCGCAAGTTTCACCCATAAGGCGCGGTTCCCGTGATCCGCTCCGGCAACCACCTTTTGTACAAGTCTTGCCGCTGTTGCATGTAAACCTTTGTA
This sequence comes from Secale cereale, assembly GCA_902687465.1. Classification (NCBI taxonomy): domain Eukaryota; kingdom Viridiplantae; phylum Streptophyta; class Magnoliopsida; order Poales; family Poaceae; genus Secale; species Secale cereale. The sequence continues at coordinate 879,117,421 of LR738714.1, read as the reverse complement.
CAAAGCCGGGCGCAGATCCCGTGCATCAGTAAAGCTTTTGTGCTTCGCACTACTTGTCATTTCCATGCTTTTCTTTGTTATTTGCATGCATTATCTGACACTTTGTGCAATGCACATCCCCGGTAAGCACCAGCAAGCCGTAAGGCTCTATACTTGTTTTTCCTCCTCTTTTTCTTTCCCTCTTAAGCAGAAGAGTATCCCTCGCGCACAAGTTTGCCGGGGGGGAAGGAGATGGAGGTATAAACCAAGTATTGTTCAAGAAAGAGAAGCCTTGTCGGGGAGCAAACAATCTATGAAAGCTAAGTTACCAGAATTTGAGCAGTTCAAATTTTTTAAATTTTTAGCTGTCTTCCTTGAACAACCACACTTTGTATGGAAAACCTGTGCGCGGAGGAACCTACCAGTGGCTAGCCGCACCCTTACTTTGTTTCGAGCACGCTCAACGGTTTAAGTGAGCTGCGACAAGTGTCGCGCCCTTATTTCGTTTTCGAGTTCGCTCAACAAGCTAAGTGCGCTGCGACTAGCTACGGCAAGGTTTCTTGCCGGCAAGGCCTTTGCCAGCAGGCTGCTAGGAGTCCAGCACTCAGCGCTCGCGGCAAGGGTCTTCTTGCCGGCAAGTTCCCTGAAAGCGTAGGGTGGAATGCATACAAAGTAAAGGGACCAAAACAAGGAAGATAACACTGCATTGGTTGCTCAAAATAAGATTGTATATTACAAAGATAACTTGCCGCAATAACTAATAGATTCATGTCCATAACATACTTTGCAGCGGCAAAGGAAGCAGAAAGAAAGGAATCTAATCTACGCGGTCGCCTTCACGCCTCGTGATCTTGTTCACCTTGGCGACGATGTGGGCGACCTGCGCTTTCAACGCCTCCTGATCGGCTTCGGGCGGCAAGCTGCGGAGGACGTTCACGAGGTTGATGCCGGGGTTGCGGAAGATGATTTCTGACAAGACCCGCTCCATGGTGCCCGTGCAGAGCCGACGTGCCTCGTCGGCCAGCTGCACGGGGATCCTCTCCCGCAACCGTGCAAGTGCCGGCGCTATTCCCCTGAAGAACAGACTCAACTTGGCGCTGTGGGGGAGGTTCTCGTCCGGGGAGTACCCGAGATGCTCCGCCCTCAGCGCCACCATCTCCTTGTCAATATTGGCAGCGGAGGTGACCAGCTCATCAGTCCACTGCTCCACTGCCCGGTTGAAGTTGTTCGCCGAGACGGCGGCGCTCTCCACCAAGTTCCTTTCCTTGCGGAGTTCGTCCTTCAGCTTCGTCTCGCGGTCCCGGGCGGCGTCGAGCGAGCCAGTCAGGGTGGAGACCTTCAGCTCTAAGTCAGCAATGGAGTTCTTGGCGTCAGAGAGCTCTGTGCCCTTCTCGGAGAGACGTACCTGCAGCTCAGAGTTGGTGTGGGCATCTTTCTCCCGCTCCACATTGAGCGCAGTGACTCTGTCCTCGCTCGCCTTCAGGAACAACTCCAGCTGCTTCACCCTGGCCTCCAGATCCTTCTTAGTAGTTTCCGCAGCAGCGGCGGCGTCCTTTGCCTCCTTCAGGGCCCCGCCGATGGCTTGCTCCCGGGCGGTGACGTCGTCCTCGTGGCTGTCGAGGTCGACCTTCCGCTGGTTGAGCGCTCCTTCCCGCTGAGACAGCTCTTCGGCAGCCCGCCGCTGCTGCTCCTCGACCTCAGCCTTCTCCAGGAGGAAGGCTTGCTGCGCCCCGGCAAGCTCTTCACGCTCCACCGCCAAGTTGCGGAGGGCCGCCTGGTTGGTGGCACGGTGCTCCGCGGCGCACTTCTCCAAGTCTGCTCCAGCCTTGGCGGCGAGAGCCTCCCGAGACTCCAGCTTCGCCTGCCTGGCCCGATACAAGGCCAGGAGCCGGCGAAGGAGTCCCTCCTCTTCGGGCTCGTCGCTGTCGCCGGGCGCCTCAACGATCTTCAAGCCGGCGGAGGCGAGGACCTCTCCGTCAAAGGTCTCTCCCTCCACGGGTGCTCGAGACGAGGACGCCCACGGGACTTGTATGAAGACCCCGTTGGCGGCCTTCAAGTAGACACCCGACCGCTCCGCGGAGGCGGAAGGGTCGGCGGCCGGTGCAGCGTCCGACGCTCCTGCGGCCTCCGGGCCAGCAGTTTGGTCGCCGGTCCCTTCCCCAGCCGCGGCGTCGGCGGTCGGGGCGGTCTCTTCGACGACTGGCTTGCCAGCTCCAGCCGTTCCCTCGGCGGCAGTGGCGTTGCCGCCGTCGCCGTGCACCTCCTCCTCGCCGGTGGTCTCCGTTTCCATCCGCTCTGGGGCAGGAGGATCTAGCAGAAGAAAAAGAAAAGAAAAAGTCAAGCAAATATCCAAAAAAAAGAAGAATCCAAGAAGAAGAAGTTGCAAGGCTTACCTTCGCGGATCTCTTCAATGACAGGGTCCCTCGCCGGGGAGTTTTCCCTTGGCGGCGGAGCAGTGGCCCCTGCTGGCGGAGGGCTGCCCGCGCCCTCCCTTGGCGGGGTGCTCACCCTTGTCGGGCTGCTCACCCTTGGCGGGGTACTCGCCCTTGGCGGAGTGCCGGTCCTTGGCGGAGCGTTCTCCCTTGCCGGGGAGTTCACCCTTGGCGGGGAGGGTGGAGCAAGTGGCTCGTCGGGGGCGACCTCCTGGTGCTCCTGCAGCTGCGGCTCCACTTCTGCACAAGACAACAAGATATCAGATGAAGATGATCACCTCGAGCGCACCCATCAAGCAAAAAGACAAATACCAGACTTACGCTGGGGGCTGCGCTGGGGGCTGCTCCTCGGAGCAGCAGACTGATCCGGCAAGCTCGTCGCCGGCACGTCACTTGTCGCCGCGGCGGGCTCGTCGTCCTCGATTGTGACCACAGGGATCTTGGCCCTCTTCGCCATCCGCTGGGTCAAGGTCCTGCAAAGCAAAACAAAAAACGAGATCAGAACCAAACCAGGAAAATCAAGACAAAATCAAAGAAACTAAAAAGAATTGCAAGTACTTACTCCTCTTCCTCTTCGTCGGAGCTAAGGGCGGAGAAGTCAAAATCCGCCTGAGGTGCTCCCGCGCGAGGAGCTGGAGGAGAAGGTTCCCTCGGGCGCTTGGCGGTCTCCGGGGCTACGGGCTGTGAAGACCCAGCCCCCGTCGTCGCCGAGGACCGAGGGGCAGAAGGAGCACCCGTTCCGCTCCGGGAGGATCCCGCTCCGCTTGGCGCCTGAGCACGGGGCGCCTCCTCGACGACTCCGCTCGTCTTGGTGGCGCGCGTCGCACGGCGCGCCGGCTGCTGCCGCGGTGCCTGTGGCCTCACCGTCTCAGCTGCCTTGCGGAGGCGCTTCTTCTGTTGCTGCGGAGGGCTTGGTGGAGGCGGGGAGTTCTCCGAGGACGAGGATGCATCATCGTCAAGATTCAGAGATCCACCGGAGTCTTCATCGGAATCTTCGGCCTCGGCGTCCTCCTCCTCCTCGGCAGCCCCGCTGGACTCAGTGCCATGCTCGGCGGCTCCGCTCCCTCCGGCAACCTCACTCGTCCCGGCAAGCTTCGCGGAAGGCTCCCCGGCAAACTCCTCGGGGGCAATCTTCAGCAGCTTGAGGATCTCCGCCTCCTCTGCTTGACTCACTGCGTCCGCGGCCTCTGCCTCGTCCACAGTGTATCCAAATTCGCCCGCCGCTACAGCTGCGGCGGCCTCCTCCATCCTGGAGGCGATGTAAGCTATATCCCGGCCAGTAGTATCCCGGGTAAGGCCCTTCTGCTCGTCGGCCTTGCAGGGCTTCTCGACCAAGTTGTCGAAGAAGTTCAGCACGGTATCTGGCGGAGGCTCCAGCCAAGTGGGGACGACGCCATGAGAGTCGCACTCGGGCATCATCGCGCGAATAGAGTCTCGGGCAGTGCTGTTGCACAGCGGCACCACTTCCCGGGAAGGTCTGAACCACTCTGGATGGGCGGGGTCGTGCTTGAAGAGCTCCTTGACCATCCCCTTCAACTCCAAGACGGTGAAGTTGTAGTTCAATCCGGGGCGCAACCTCATGATATCCGCCGCGTTGCCGAATTCCCAGGCACGCCTCTTCCTTTCCTGTAAAGGGGCGATACGGCGGCAGAGGAAATCTGCTCCAACTTCTCCAACAGTCAAATTGGCGACCCGGAGACGAATGATCCTAATGAGGGCGATATTAAGCTTGCTGTCCTCCGGGGCCAACTCACTCCAATCCCTGCCGCGCACTATGGCAGTCGTGCGCGGCGAGGTGAAAGGCTCGGCCTTATCTTCTAGCACCCAGCACCAATCGGCTCTCCACTCCTCCCACTTCCCGCGGAGCTCTCCCTTCAGGTACGAGTCCTTCTTGTTCAGCCTGAAGATCCAGGAGATGCCGCCGGAGAGGGGAACGCCGGATTCTACTCTAGGCATAAAGAAGTGGCGGAAAAGAGCTACATTTGGATGAACCCCAACATAGTTTTCGCACAGATGTGCGAAAACGGCCATCGTAAGGATGGCGTTGGGGGTGAAATCTAGAAGGTGGAGGCCGTATGTGTTCATTACATCACAGAAGAACTCCGAGTACGGAGGGCACAAACCACAGTGGAAGAATGCGGCAAAGAAAAAGTACCCGCCGGGGAACATGTCGACGGCGACGGCGGGGAGGACTCCGGTGCGGGGATGAGCCTTGGTCTCCCTCACCCAGAACAAATAGTATTTGTCCCGGAGCTCCCTTGGACCAAGCCTTGGCGCGAAGACCACGCACTTCTTCCGCAGAGCAGCCAGTTTCGCCGCCTGCTCGGACTTCTCCTTCTTCGTCTTGTCGCCCTTCGGGGCCATGGCGGGGAAGGCGGGAAGGACGACGGCGCTGCGGACGCTGCGGACGGCGGAGGAGGGGGTGGAGCTGAGCTCTCTGTCTACCTTTGGGAGGCGGAGGGCGACGGGGGTTTCTGGAGAAACAAGGCGCAATGAAGACGATGGAGGGAACTGCCCCTGCTTCCTCTGCTTTTATGGAGGAAGTGGGGGACGTTCCGCATTTCCCATTAAACAACAGGCCACGATCTCTCCCACGACGCCGCAATCGACGCGTGCCGTTAGGGAGGGATGCGGCGGATACGGAAGGGGATACGGCTTGCCGTGGGCCGCGCGTGCCCGTGCACTGTTTTGGGCCTGGCCCAACAGCGCTCGGCACCGTGTGTGGCCCAGGCCCGGGGGCTCCTGTCGGTGTACTAAGATAGGGGTACCTTAGTACCCCAACTTGTGCACGGGCAGTAGCAGCTTCTCGTGGCAGGGCTTACCACGTGCTCGCCAAGGACCTTTCTGGTCCCTATGAAGCCATTCAAGAACAAAGTATACAAGTCAGAAGAACAAGGCCCCGGCAAGAGGAGCTTGCCGGGAAGGCCGCACCAGGCTCCAGGTTATCACTTTAGCACAAGACCCTGGCAAGAGGAGCTTGCCAGGAAGGCCAAGGAATACCTACCTCAAGAGACGCCTCGGCGCATCATGCGCCCCGGCAGGACCCGGAGAGCGACAAGCTTCCGGGCCCGGCAAGATCACGACCCCGGCAAGGTGCTTGCCGGGGGAACCTATGCTGAGTGCCCGCGCTCCAGCTCATCTGCCCACGCGTCGCCCTGGGGCCCTTCCAGGGACGCGTGGCGGACGGCTGTGCAGCCTGGGGCACACGGTGGCAAGCCACGGTGACGAGGCTACCGCCGTGGCGAACGGAGAAGCACGGACGGACGCTTTTGGGGTCGACGGCGACGGGCATTTAATGCCCTTGTCCCCCACTGTCAAAGTTAGGTGAAGACCACTGTTCATCCACTGTTCATGCACTATTCACGCACTGTTACAACTACCACCAAATTTACACTTTTACCCTCCTCTACGTTGGCACCTGTCGGAGACCCCTTTGAGCTATAAAAGGAGGCCCATGCACAACGTAGAGGAGGTTCGGTTCGAAACCTAGACAACTCTCTCGCTCGGTGTAGCTAAGTACTGTAGATCTTCAAGCTCCCGAGCCCAAAAACTCAATACAACCCAAGCAGGAGTAGGGTTTTACGCGTCCGCGCGGCCCGAACCTGGGTAAACTGCCCGCGTGCGCTCCTCGAACTGCTCTTTGTGCTCCCTCCGCTCCCTTACCGCAACGTAGAAGGGGCTCCGGTCCCATAGGTGCTCGTGGGAGGACAGTTTCCCCCGACACACAATCTCCACGAAACATTTTGTTTCTTTTCTTTTTATTGGGTTCTTCATTTTAATTAATTTTGTTGATATTCATTGGTTACTTTTTTTCTTTTGGGTTTTATTCTACATTTTCCGTGTACGTCAAGAACATTTCTCTAGCATTTTCAAATACAGGTTTAACATTTTTTAAAGTACACGGTTAACATTTTTCTGTACTCATTTAAAAAATATCAAATTCTTGATTAACATTTTCAAATACATGATTGCAATTGTAAATACATGGTCCACAATTTTGTATACATTTGAACATTATTCAAATGCTTGATTATCATTTTTCAAATACAAGTTAAGATATTTTTAGTACATGATCAACATTTTTTCTATACATTTAGATTTTTTTCCAAAATCTTGATTAATTATTTTTTTCAAATGCAATGTTAACAATTTTTAGTATATGGTCAATATTTATTCTATAAACATTTAAAAAAATTCAAATGCTTGATTAACACTTTTCAAAAACATGTTTAACATTTCTACAAGATTAACATTTTAAAATACGTGACCTACTTTTTTCACACGCACTGTATATTTTGTCATATACATGAGAAACATTTTCTGTATACGGATTTAATATTTTCAATCTTCTACGTAACTTCATTTTGTAATGTATTTATCTGACGCTCCTTGTGGCAGAGAAACGCATGGGCGCTGCCGGATTGAGCCGGCCTACTGGGCGCTGTAGAGAAATTGTATGAGTTTTGTAGCAATCAAACCGGCTACTGTAGCCGATCCAACCATCTACTACTGTAGCGAACCAGGCTACATTGACCACAAAATTAGGAACAGGCTATTTGCCTAAATTAGCGTGTCTTTTCTTCTCAAGGAAAGTAAATGTTCAATGGCCACACTCAAGATTCAGTAAGTATGGTTTACAAATGAACAAGTTTATAATTCTGAGCAAAAAAGTGTATCCAGGACAGACAAGTTTACAAATGAACAAGTTTATAATTCTGAGCAAAACCTTGTGAAATTCAGAACATCTGTAGCTATTCAGTTATTATTATGGTCATTTATAGCATTCACTTCTGTAAGCCCTCCACATTGAAACACAAGCATAACAAACACTTTACTGCTGTCTATATTGTAATAACAGATGGGGGATGAGTGGAACATTTTGAACCTCCATACTGTTTTACTGAATTCCTAGTGGCACCATATGTAAAAACAGATCAGAAATTTGTTAGTGCTGTTAACCAGAAATATGCAGAATACTAGAGCGGTACCCGTTGATTGGACGTGAACTTAACGCACAGTGGAAAATACTGCGAGTTCTATTACTTATTACTCCCTCCGTAAACTAATATAAGAGTGTTTAGATCACTACTTTAGTAATCTAAACGCTCTTATATTAGTTTACAGAGGGAGTACCAGTTTATATTGTACATTTTGATATTAAATGCTTTATAGTAGAACATTTTAACCTCCATACCAGTTTATATTGAATTCCTAATGCTAATTACAGTACCATACGTAGAACCGGATCTGAAATTGTTAGTCTTTTTGACCAGAAATATGTGTTTACATTAGTGTGTGCACCAGTAATCTTTAGAGGCATATAGAGCATACAAGCATCCTGATGAAGAGAGAAATGGCAGATATGAAATATCAGGTGAAAATGCTCATATAGCTGTAACATTCCATTAAAATAGAAGTGTAGGTCTCGATGATTCTCAATTGAAGGGACAGACAATCCAAGTCATTTTCATTTCTTTTCTAGTTAGAAGAGGCACTGCCTCCAGTCTTTGCCATGCTTGCTTCCCTTTTCTTTTTGAGACATCGCTGTTCGTGTGACAGTGTTGTTGTCGTTAGCTGTAAAAAACTAGTTACCAGTGCACAAATGAGTCTGAGACATGCCAAGCTAAGCTACTCACCATTTGAACTTCAAAGTATAGTTTTACAAGCTTCTGCAACTTTTTCTTAACTGTTGCTGCTGTTGTTATGCCTTTATTCACTTCTGCTGCTGATGTACTTGTGATGATGTTGTACTTGTGATGATGCTAATTGTGATCTTCTGAAATGACCCATTGGCGACTTCATTACGCGGGGATAATGATTTTGCAGGTACCCCGAGAGGCCCTTGAGTTTGCTGGAATGTCGATTAACTTTCATTCCGGCAAATTCGGGTACTCCATATATCCTATTTTCAGCAAAGGTCATGCTGAAATTTTCCGTGAATTTTAGCACGACTTTGCTAAAAATAGGACATATGGGGTACTTGTGACTAATGCATGGGCCGGGGTATCTTAGTACTTAATTAAGTAGGATCAACTGCCCCTTTATTCTTGCTGCATTAAACCATAGGCGACAATAGAGCCAAGTGATTAGGCCCAACTTAGAATTCTCCTTCCCAGCTTAGCTTTTAGGATGCCTTGGTGTCGACAAACCATAAATTATAAAACCTTGGCTTTTAGGGTGCCTCGGTGTCGATAAAAACCTAAATGATGAAAGCTTAGGCTTTTAGGGTGCCTCGGCGTCAAAAAACCCTAAATGATAAAAGCTTAGCTTTTAGGACGCCTCGGTGTCGACAAACCCTAAATGATGAGACCATGATCTTGTTCCTTGACAATAACCAACTTTTTGACCAAACTTTTTTCCTATTTAGAGAGAAACATGGCCCACAATGATGAGGCCGGTGGTTCGGGCGGAAAGGCATTCTGGGAGCTGTCCCAGGAGAAGGAGGAACAACCTCACTTCTATGAGGACGCCGCGAAAGACACCGATCCTGACACCACTGATGGTGCCGCCGAGGATGACCCCACTGATGGTGCCGTCGGGGATGACACCACTGATGGTGCCGCCGAGGATGCCACCACTGATGATGGCAGCGCACGCATAGATGGCATCCAACCGAGGAGGCAATGGAAGGACCGGCGCCCCACCGTGCTCCGCACCGTCACGGAAGAATTTACTGAAGTGGACTCCGACGGGAATCCAACGGCGCCCGAACAAATAGTCAAGGGGTACTCGCTTCAGCTCGGGTGCATTCTCCGGAGCACCATATCGATCAACACCGAGAACCTAAGGCATAAGGACCGAGGGAATTTGTGCAACCTCCTCTTCACGAAGCTGCACGAACGATAGAAGTTCCCCGCTGAATTTGAAAACACACGCCTCACAGGGAATAAAGTGAACAATGCCGCCCTCACGAGGATGAGCACGACCTTGTCTACTTGGAGAAGCTCGGTGAAGAGAATGATTAACAAAGGTTTTAGTTATGAGAAGATCAAGGAGAAAAATCCTTCGATCACCGAAGATGACTACAACGACTTCAAGATCAAGTGCGAGAGCACCGCAACCTCCGAATCAAGTCAGTGGGGGAAACAAATGCGGGAGTTGAACTTAGGGGAACACACACTTGGTCCCGGCGGTTATAGAGTGGCGGAGCCTATATGGGACAAGGAGGAGGCGGAGCGTGCCGAGCAAGGCCTACCGCCCCTCTTCGATAAATATGGTGACAAGCAGACCAGGAACTTTGTCAGGGCCCGATACAAGAAGGACCCGTAAACAAAGGAGCTTACCACGGATCCGAAGACCAGGGCGCTTGAGCTTGTTCTCGTAAGGAATACACCCCCGCGTAATTAGCTCCATATGGTTGCATTCTAATTAATGAAGCCAAATTTCTAAATGGTTCACATTCCTTCCGCGGGCGACTGAAAGCAGTAGCGCGGGGTCGACTCAGAGCACCCCTTGGGACACCACTCTAAATAGGGCGTTGAATGTAATGAAAAAAAAAGGATAAGCTCAGTAAGCCGTCGTCAGCTGGTCGTGTGGCCGGCAAAGGCTTGTCCACAAAATGGTCGTCATACTATAACACTGGTGGGCGAAAGGAGAAAAAGACCAGCTCGGAAAGCCAGTCGCGCGAGGTTCAAGAACTCAAGGCACAAGTGGCGCGGATTCCGGAGATTGTCCAAGAGCAAGTGCAACAACAACTGGGATCGACGCTCACCGGCATTATGCCTACCTTGATTCAGGGGCTGACGACGTGGATTGCGGGCGGCCAACAGGGGCCGCCCCGGATTCCCAGCTTCACGGCCAGCAACTCGCAGAACGAGCAGCCGGGGTGATACGTCCAAAACGTATCTATAATTTCTGCTTGCTCCATGCCCCTTTTGTGTGATATTGCTATGATATTTATGCACTTCCATACACTTTTGATCATATTTGGACTAACCTATTAACTCAGTGCACCCCAGTGCCAGTTTCTGTTTTCTGCTGTTTTTGTATTTCAGGTTTTCCCATTACGTAAACTGCCAGAAAAATTCCGGGAAAAATATATAAAAAATCAGCGTTCCGGAAGCTTCCATGCGGCCAAAGTAGGGCTGGAGGGGGGCCACCAGGCCTCCAGGGGGCCAGGGGGCGCCCCCCCCCTAGGTCACGCCGCCAGGGCGCCTGGGCCCCCCAGGCCCCCTCTGACGCCCCCCTTTGGCATATATTTACACCGCGTCCCGAAACCCTCGAGGACGGAACCCTTTTTCGCGATCTCATCTCTATTCCGCCGCCGCCGCGCTTCCAAGATCGGGAGCACCAGGAGAACTCTTCCCGTCACCCTGCCGGAGGGGAGGATCACCACCGGGAGCTTCTCCACCACCATGGACGCCTCCCGGATGAGTTGTGAGTAGTCTCCCTTGGACCATGGGTCCATGACCAGTAGCTATGTGATGTTCTCCTCCCCTTTTTGTTCTTCACTAATTAGACCTCGTGAGCTGCCCTACATGATCGAGGCACATATGTAATCCTTATGCTGTTGCTATGATGAGTTTGCTGGGATCCGATGGATTATGAGATTATGTTCAGATTGTGTTTGAGTAATATATTTGATTTACCTCTTTTATATTTATGTTCTTGAGTAATTCTTGCATGTTCTCCTTTGCTATTTATTGCTTTGGCCGAGTAGTAGGTAGTAACTCCAAGAGGGAATGTTATGCTTGATTGTGGGTTCATGCCCCTCGATGACTAGCTTGAGTGACAGAAACATGAGTCTAGGGGATGTGTTGTTGCCACAAGGGGGAAAACAACGGTGCTTGTACTCGCGGGTGCAAGGATTGTTTACTTTACGCAAAGTTCTTTTAATGCAGTTGTCTGTTGCTTTGAGTTTACACTTTGGGTGGGACTCGCAACTTAATACCAGCGAGATGTTCTGGATAGATATCTCAAGGTGGATGATTAGTAGTAGATGTAGATGGATTTCGGTCTACTTGCCTTGGCGTACCGCCCATGCTTTGAACCTCTACCTTTCTTGCAACATAGTTAGCATTGGTTTGCGCACATAATCCTGTCAATTGCCCAACTGTAATTCGTTCACCTCACATAGCTATTTTATCGTCTTTTGGGAGAGAGACATCACTAGTGAACATCATGGGACCCCGGTCCATATTACCATCACTGATCACATCCGCTATTTACTTTCAGTCTTTACTTACTAGTTGCAGTTATACCTATCACTATTACCTCTTGCGTTTGATCCTTTGTAAACGACAAGGCCGGAGGGATTGACAACCTCTCTGTACTCGTTGGGAGCAAAGTTATTTGTATCTGTGTGCAGGTCCAGTTGATTGCTAAATATCTGGCGCCGTTAGCAGTTGACACCTTCTTGTTGAACCTTGGAGTCTCAGGGGAATTCGATCCTTGGTATCCTTGCCAAGGGAAAACTACCGCTACACTGCATCGCAAACCTTCCACTTGGGGTAACCAATGAGGGGCGAGAAGCCATCAAGCAAAGTTTTCTGGCGCCGTCGCCGGGTACTCCACTCTTCAAGATAGGGGAGTTGCACGCTATCTTTTACTTTTGCTTTTTAGTCTTGTTAGTTTACCTTTCAGTTTTTGCTTTAGTATCTTTTATCAAAAATCACAAAAATAGTTATCTCGCTTTTTAGTTTGCATTATGTCTGGTCCTTTTGTGTTTGGCGAGGCAGAAGTTCTCACCTTTAAACAAAGAGGTGGGGAAAGTCTAAAAGATGCTTGGTATAGAATTAATGATTCTCAAAAAAGAGCCACCAAGAAGCAATCTGCTACTATCCTGCTTAGAAATTTTTATGTTGGAATTACTTCTTGGAATAGGTTTATTCTAGATTCTGCTATCAATGGAAATTTCCTAGAGGCCCCAGTTTGGGAATCTCTTAGTATTATTGACAATCTTGTTGGAAATCCCCCTGTTGTTAGCATTCAAGAGGACATCACCCTAGCTCACATTATGAAAAAACTTGAGAAGATAGAGCTAGAGATGCCAAACATTAATAAGATAAATGAGTTGGATCGTAAGATCCAAGGGAATTTGAATAGGCTTGATAGCTCCATGCATAAAATTCTCAAAACTTTGGAGACCATCAAATCCCATGACTTGGATTCTTCTAGGATAGACAAGATTGAGGAAATCTTTGATACTTTAGGAACTACTTTCTCCTCAATCAAAACCAAAAAGGTAGAAACTCCGGCAAAGAAGGAGCCTAAGTTCGTTTACGTTCCAAAGGCTCCCCGCTCTAAAAGTAATCCATCTATTGCCAAAGGGGTTGAAACTGTAAAGACTTTGGAAGAAACACCTCTCTTTGATAAATTTATAAATGAATCTTCCCTTGACTTTTTTCCTTTTGGTCTTCTCCCTAGAAGTATCTCTATGAGGCCTTTATTTGAAAGTCCTCTTAAGACTAGTTGTACTATTGAAGAGCTTTTTGATGATCTTGATGATGGTTCAATTGATACAACTTGATCTCTTTGCATTATGCCTAGCTTAAAGGCATAAAAGAAAGCGCTTTTGGGAGGCAGCCCACAATGAATAAAATTTTATTTTGCTTTTGTTGTGTCTTGATGTTGTTACTACAGTAGCATCATCATTGTATCTTTACTTTTCAACTTTGTGCCAAGTGTAGCCTCTGACTGCAAGAAAGTTCAAAAGTTGTGACGTGCTGTCCAGGAAACAGATTCTGTCCTTGGACAGAAAAAATCGTATAAAATCACTAGATCATCTTTTTGGTCTGAATTTTTTTGACAGCGTGCTCTATACAATTTTATTTCGGGCGTCTGTTCTGAGTTTTTTGATTTGAGTTGCAGAAGTGCCCCGAAAAAATCATTTACTACCTGCTGGTCTGTTTTTCTCAGATTCTGTCCTGTTTTGCCTTTTCTTCATTTTGCAAACCTTGAGCTTACTTTTTCTTTGCAAAAACCTTTTGCAATCTTGAGAAACAGTAGACCTTCAAGAATATCCTTATTTCCAGCAAGGAACAATTATTTTATTATGGGTACTAACCTCGCTAATCAGATTATGATGAGTTATGTATGAAGGGAGTTTTCAAGTGTGCGAGGGAAGATGATAAAAAGATTCAGGAGTGTCAAACGCTCAAGCTTGGGGATGCCCCCATGCACCCCCGAGAAATATTCAAGAAGACTCAAGCGTATAAGCTTGGGGATGCCCCCGTGCATCCCCTTCTCCATCAACATTATCAGTTCGTCTTTCGTTCCACTATATTTTTATCACTTCATGTGTTATGTGCTATGCTTGGAGCGTCTTGCTTTTAGTTTTCCTTTTTAGTTTTCTTTAGCTTTGCTTGCTTTTCATAACGAGTTGGAACTCAGCTTTCTTTGTGTAGGAGAGAAACACGCTCCACTTCAACCTAGAACATAACATAGAATTTTCATGTCTATCCTTGCTGTGTGTGTTCTTTGTCTTTCAATAGCTACTATCATGTTCAGCTCTTAGTTTCCATGCTTATCTTTTTAAAGAGCTTTTCTTTTAGTTGGTCGCTGGAACTCTCTTTATTTATCATGCTTATCTTGTTAAGAGAGTTGGCTTCTGTTGCACTGGTCGATATGTCTATGATAAAAATGCTATGTGCATAATGGTGCTTAGTAGTTCATGTTTTCTTATGGTTAGTCTCAAATAGCTCGGGGGTTCTCAATGTGTTATTGGAGTACCAACATGATTTGTTTGCCTATGATGTGGTATGGTTTAGTGATATCTTCCTTCAAGAATTTATTTTGATTGACTTGGCGTATGCTCACGCATATTTAAGACTGTAAAGAAAGTCTGTCAAGCCTTGATGATCTTTAATTTCTGAGTAGCGATATAACTTCCATGCCTGATTCAATGTTGCTTTGTCGCTCTGCATGATTATGACCGTCATTGCTCTTTTAGTTGGTCACTCCCAGTCTTTTGCTAACCTCCACCTGTACTAAGCGGACTGACTGCTTGTGCATCCAAAATCCTTTAAACCAGTTATGCCATATGAGTCCACCATACCTTCCTATACATGGTATTTACCTGCCATTCCTAACGAAGACTTTCATGTACCATCTCGAAATTATTCAAAAAAAAGGCATTCCTATTTTGTGCCTCTGTTTTAGTTCATGAGGAAGTAGTAGTTAATTCATGATCTTTTTAAGTTGGACAAGCTTCACCCCGGGATTGCATGTCTAATGTGCAAACCCATAATACGAGAAGGAACTGGCATAGAGTGCGCCCGGCTCATTAAAAAATAATACAACAAACAAACCCTCCTTCACGCTTTGTTCATGAGAAATCAGAAAACTTTGGCAGTGATAAACAAAGGAGATTAAGAGGATGTGATCGTCCTCATTCGGCAGCCGTTCCTCGAAACTTGTCCAGCTCAAGAAGTGATTGAGTTATCTGCTAGCATTCGTTGACGAAACATGCATATTATAAAAAAATAATTATTACCTCTGTTTTTAAAACCAAGAGCTCCGGTACATGTTTTGTCTTTGTTTCCGACCACGGGTTTTCAACCTTGCCAACAAAAGCCACGGTTCGAGAGTCTCCACCTTCTTTAAAGCACCAACTACTGAGAGCATGATTGTCATTCTGAGTGTAATGTGCATTGTCCCAAAGTACCATTGTCTTTTGCATGATTATGATATCGTTTATTCTGAAATCATTGTATCTAGTCGTCACTTAAACCTTGGAGGTGCCCCTGCATTTATGTTTTGCTTCACTAAAGGGGGCAAGCGAGATACCACTTTATCATATTTGCACACCATGCTCACTGCAAATCTATTTGATGTTTCAGTATCATATTGTAAAACTTTCAGTTCTTTGTGATTTTCTCAAGAGGCAACTTAATTACTATAGATTCATTGTCTCAGTAAGCTTTTGTCATGTGACTATGAAAAGTCCTTATATGGTTAATAGCATGTCACCACAGAAATTATGCTTGTTATCATTTACCTACTCGAGGACGAGCAGGAATTAAGCTTGGGGATGTTGATACGTCCAAAACGTATCTATAATTTCTACTTGCTCCATGCCCCTTTTGTGTGATATTGCTATGATATTTATGCACTTCCATACACTTTTGATCATATTTGGAGTAACCTATTAACTCGGTGCACCCCAGTGCCAGTTTCTGTTTTCTGCTGTTTTTATATTTCAGGTTTTCCCATTACGTAAACTGCCAGAAAAATTCCGGGAAAAATATATAAAAAATCAGCGTTCCGGAAGCTTCCATGCGGCCAAAGTAGGGCTGGAGGGGGGCCACCAGGCCTCCAGGCGGCCAGGGGCGCCCCCCCCCCCTAGGCCGCGCCGCCAGGGCGCCTGGGCCCCCCAGCCCCCCTCTGACGCCCCGCTTTGGCATATATTTACACCGCGTCCCGAAACCCTTGAGGACGAAACCCTTTTTCGCGATCTCATCTCTGTTCCGCCGCCGCTGCGCTTCCAAGATCGGGAGCACCAGGAGAACTCTTCCCGGCACCCTGCCGGAGGGGAGGATCACCACCGGGAGCTTCTCCACCACCATGGACGCCTCCCGGATGAGTTGTGAGTAGTCTCCCTTGGACCATGGGTCCATGACCAGTAGCTATGTGATGTTCTCCTCCCCTTTTTGTTCTTCACTAATTAGACCTCGTGAGCTGCCCTACATGATCGAGGCACATATGTAATCCTTATGCTGTTGCTATGATGAGTTTGCTGGGATCCGATGGATTATGAGATTATGCTCGGATTGTGTTTGAGTAATATATTTGATTTACCTCTTTTATATTTATGTTCTTGAGTAATTCTTGCATGTTCTCCGTTGCTATTTATTGCTTTGGCCGAGTAGTAGGTAGTAACTCCAAGAGGGAACGTTATGCTTGATTGTGGGTTCATGCCCCTCGATGACTAGCTTGAGTGACAGAAACATGAGTCTAGGGGATGTGCTGTTGCCACAAGGGGGAAAACAGCGGTGCTTGTACTCGTGGGTGCAAGGATTGTTTACTTTACGCAAAGTTCTTTTAATGCAGTTGTGTGTTGCTTTGAGTTTACACTTTGGGTGGGACTCGCAACTTAATACCAGCGAGATGTTCTTGATAGATATCTCAAGGTGGATGATTAGTAGTAGATGCAGATGGATTTCGGTCTACTTGCCTTGGCGTACCGCCCATGCTTTGAACCTCTACCTTTCTTGCAACATAGTTAGCATTGGTTTGCGCACATAATCCTGTCAATTGCCCAGCTGTAATTCGTTCACCTCACATAGCTGTTTTATCGTCTTTTGGGAGAGAGACATCACTAGTGAACATCATGGGACCCCGGTCCATATTACCATCACTGATCACATCCGCTATTTACTTTCAGTCTTTACTTACTAGTTGCAGTTATACCTATCACTATTACCTCTTGCGTTTGATCCTTTGTAAACGACAAGGCCGGAGGGATTGACAACCTCTCTGTACTCGTTGGGAGCAAAGTTATTTGTATCTGTGTGCAGGTCCAGTTGATTGCTAAATATCTGGCGCCGTTAGCAGTTGACACCTTCTTGTTGAACATTGGAGTCTCAGGGGAATTCGATCCTTGGTATCTTTGCCAAGGGAAAACTACCGCTACACTGCATCTCAAACCTTCCACTTGGGGTAACCAACGAGGGGCGAGAAGCCATCACGGGGCCATTGGTGTCTCCGGCGGAGGCGGCATTGGTGTCTCCGACGCTGGCACGGGCATTGGAGCTTAATGCACCCGGGTGTACGCCGGCCGGCACCTCTGCAGGAAGCGGCCCCTCCGTCAATTGCACGCCCGCCGTTGGCGGTGCCTCGACATTAGCCGAGCTCGAAGCCATCATCACGGTAACTAATTAAGCCTCCCGGCCGAGGACTTCATCTCCTTGCTTTTGACTGGGCATCCCTGACGCCCTACATGTTTTCGCAGGGCGCCGCCGACGTTCCGTGCACTCTCCTGCACTTCGTGAACAACGAGTTGGTCGATGTCGCCAAGGGCAAAATCGTTCAAACGGGCAACCCCGTGTTCCATGGTACTCCGATGCCACCCACCATGTATAGGGTTCAACTGGTTCGGGTGCTGCCAGGCTGCGACGAGTTGTTACCTCCGATTCGACCCGTCGGGGCCGACGAAGATGATGTGATGACCCTCAGCGCCTGCCTAAGCTGGCCCCTGCTTTGGCCGAAGAGCCAGATTCGTTTGGGGCCGGGGGACACCACCCCAAAGACAACACCGCCAATCGTGCCGGCGCCAAGCCATGGCAAGACCGCCGCAACGGTGCCGGACATCCCTATGGCACTGGATCCGAACATGCATATGGCACAGGATCCGAACAACGACGACGACAACGACGACGATACATTTGCCAACGTCGATAAGTACTTTGCCGATCATGGGTACGATGGCGAATTCATGGGGCCTCCTTCTCAAGAACCCAACCCTACAAAAGACGTGCGCGATCTAGCTGGTACCGCGGAGAAACCAAGTTGCAACAGGCGTCGTCTGGCGTTCAGTTCTCAGGAGACGCCTCCAGTTGTCGACTTCACCGAGCCTCAGATAGCCGAGGTGTGAAATATGATCAACCCCAACACACTCAAGAAGGCGGTCTGTGAACGGAACTCGGTCCCATTACAGGAGAAGAAGAAGGGACGGAAAAGAAAGAGTAACAAGGGTGCGAGCCAGCCGGCACCGAGTACGATCCATGCTCGGGACGGGCCACCTTCACCTGAGGATATAATGAGGAGGGTGCATGTGGCGGGTAGGCCGATGCTACCGACTAATATGCTCAATGCTGCAACCGGTGCTATGCGGAGTCTGCATGACAGTGTTCTTGCTTTGGAGAAGCGGCGTCTCAGAGAGAAGGATGTGGCATACCCGGTTTTCGCGGCCAAGGTGCCAGAGGGCAAGGGCTTTGTGGATAACTCCATCGGGGGTACGATCGTCCTGCAGTTTGATGACATCTTCGCTATGTTTAACCTTCATCCGCTGCACTACACCTTCGTTCGGCTATTTTCGCTGAGTATGGAGATGTGGATCATTAGAGACAAGACCCCGGACATCGTGATAGTCGACCCCTTCTACATGCGTGCCAAGATCTTGGGCAGCGCTGGGGACCGGCAAGTCGCGAGTTCTTACCTCGAAGGCGTCATTCTGGCAAACCGAGATAAGGATAACTTCCTCGTGCCTTACTTTCCCGAGTAAGTCGTCCCCTCAACCGCCCCGTAACATACGAATTCTTAGATTTCGATCGTTTTTCTTTTAACATTCCGTATTTTGTGCAGTGACACACATTGCACACTCATCCTCCTAAGCCCGAAATATTCCATGGCCACCTTATTTCGACTCGGACCGTCAGTCGAAGGTAGACTACACAAATGTCAAGAAAGTTCTTGATGATGTTCTCCCCGGCTATGCCAAATCTGGAGGCACCTTCACCATGACAGTTTGTAAGTACGGCAAGCACGTGTTCGCCCACAATACGACGTTCTGCTACGTCAAGCAGCCGCCTAGCGGTCAGAAGGGTGCCTACTACGCCATCCATCACATGCGGGCGATCGTACGGGACCATCATCACCTTCTGCTACCAGATAAACTCAAAGATTGGGCCGCGAGCGTGTCGGCAATCCAGGACGCGGACATCAGACAAGAATTCTTTCGCATCCAGTCGGAGTTTGCGGAAATCATTCATCAAGATGTCCTTCGTACCTCGGGGCAGTTCTACCTCAGAAATCAACCGTCCAACAGTGACATAGACACAATGCTAAAAATGCAGGCTGACAACGCCCGCGATTTCATGACTCCCACGATAGACGGCGGCTTCATCCATGCTCCGGTCCCTTGAGTCGAGTCGAAAGTAGTGATGCTGTGTCTAGTTCTGAAACATCGATTGGCTCATGTTGTAATTAAACTTTAATGAACTTGTAGTATGTCTCTTTGGTTTCGACAGTCGTTCAACTTAGATGTAATCGATGCTATTAATGTCTTGCTTTTCTCTTCCGATCGTTTTGTTGCATACATATATATTGCTTATGTATTGTCTGTGAATTGGTACTAACGTTTCGTTTGGCTAGTGCATAGCGATGCCGTCGTATGTCGTGTACAAGGGTAAGGTTCCCGGAGTCTACGACGACTGGGAGGAGTGTCGGAGACAGGTTCACCGTTTCAGCGGTAACAGTTACAAAGGGTACACCACTAGGGCGGAGGCGGAATCTAGATACGCGCGCTATCTAGCGGGAGAGGGGAGGGAGCGTTGGAGGAACCGGATGAAGACGAGTTTCATCGCGATGATGCTCATCGTGATGACCGCAGCTCTCTTCTATGTGATGGTAGTTTAGATGATCGATATCGACTTGTAATGTGAAGACAAACTCGCTACTCGCGGTCTCGAGACTTGTAATATAATGTTCTATCTTTGTTCGGTCTTTTGAATTCGAAGACTAATATGATGAATTGTATTCGGAGACTAATATGATGAATTGTATTTAGAGATTAATCTTCTATTGTATTCGATGAATCTGCTGTTGCTGTGTGCTGCTGTCTATATTCTGTCCAATAATACATTTTGTAACCTGTGCAAAAATCAGAAAAGTAAAAAATAAAACAAAAAACCTAGTATTCATACTAATGGCGCATCACATCACAATGCGCCATTAGTATGCCAAAGGATACTAATGGCGCATCATTCCATAGTACGCCATTAGTATGCCAAAGTTACTAATGGCGCATCACACAAGAGTGCGCCATTTGTATGCCAAAGCACCTGGGTATATATGTCCCCCTGGGAGGCATACTAATGGCGCACCGTGGCCTATACTAATGGCGCACCGTGGCCTATACTAATGACGCACCGTGCGCCATTAGTAAAAAATACTAGTGGCGTGGTACTAATGGCGCACCAGTAGTGCGCCATTAGTAGGCAAAAATGGTGCGCCATTAGTAGGCCTTTTCCTAGTAGTGTAGATTAACTAACAGCAAGTTGTAAGTCACTAAATACAATCAAGTGGTGATCGCGCGTCATGATCGCTGGCATAAATTAAGTTATCTAGGCGTACTATAGCCGACGTCCAGCTTGGCTAGCTTAAACAATATCTTACGTACGACGGATATATGGTGTGTAATGGCAGTATTTGCTTTTTGTCTCTTCTCAACAATAATTGAACTTCCTTTGGAGATGACATTATGTTCCAATTGAGTCAAGTCAAACCAAGGCAGAGAAGCTTCATTCAGAAGATGATGTTTACATGATGGATAGTGTTGGAGTTGCAGTGTACGTGATGTTTGAATAATATGGATGTGGACTGAATGTATGTCCAGTTTATGGAACTGGATTAAGAAAAAAAATGGAAACATGTGGCATCGTGGATCAGCAAACTTAATTTGCACCAAAAGCTATCTCTTTTTTTAGACAAATCCAAAAGCTATCTAATTCACCGGAGCTCCTATCCGGCGCTTTAGGCACCTGCTACCTTCATTCGTGGGCTGCGGCCCTACAATGCCATCCAGCTGCAGCGCAGCAAAACTGAGTGGGTCGAGCATTCCCCTTGCTTCAGATCTCTCACAGGTTGGCTAGTTGAATTTAAAAAAAACACAAAATTTGTGAAAACCAGTAAAAAATCAATTCTAGAAAAAAAAAACGTAAAAAATTGGTTAAAAAAATTATTGATTTTGGCAAAAAATATATAATTTGAAAAAAGTTCTTCGATTTTTTAGAAAAGTTCATCAATTCTAGAAAAAGGTAAAAAAATCTTCTATTTTGAAAAGGAGTAAATCAATTTTGAAAAAATCTCATTGATTTTTTTTAAATCATCGATTCTAAAAGAAGTTCAGCAATTTTTGAAAATTTTCACAAAATTAGAAAACATCTTACCGATTTTGAAAAACAGTCTTCAATTTTTAGAAAGTTCATAAATGTTTTCAAATTTTCATTGATTTGAAAAAAAAAAATCATTGAACCAGGAAGAAGAAAAAAGAAAAAGAAAATGAAAGAAGAAAGAATGAAAAATGAAAGGGGGGGGATAAAAGTAGAAAGTAGAAAATATGAAAAATAGATGTAAGTAATCGCATCAGGTTTGGTAGTGAGGTGGTTACTGCATCATACATTGAAGCAGGAGGAGGTAGGTTCGATTCATAGCGCACCCGCACCTTTTTTGTGTTTGAAAAACAAAAGAAGGTAGATAGGTCGGCCCAGCGCGGAGGGAGAGGGGGGTGTGTGTGCTTGTTTGCCAAATGCTTAGTAACATGTCCTAATTCACACACAACACTAATTGTTTTCAGACGGTTAGCAAAGTTCATGACTGAGAGATGGGCTAAGCCGTTGTTGGTGAAAAGAAGGCGTTGTTCGTTAGTGGACTTTCCTTGCCCAGAACCGGCGAACGTGGGCTGTTCATTGATTTTGAAAAAAGGTCACCAATTTTGGAAAATGTTCACAAATTCGAAAGAAAGCTCATCAATTTTGAAAAACGTTCAACAACTTTTAAAAAAGTTTATCAATTTTTTTTATAAAAGTTCATCAATTTATAAAAAGTACATCGAACCAGGTTTAAGAAAAAGAAAAAGGAAATGAAAAAAGAAAGAAGGAAAAGGAAAAAAAAGACAAAATTAAAAAAGGAAAAAAAGTAGAATGAAGAAAACATGAAAAAGATGTAAGTAAACACATCAGGTTTAGTAATGATGTGGTTACTGCAGCCTACATTGAAGCAGGAGGCAGTTGGTTAGATTCAAACCACACCCACACATTTTTGTTTTTTAAAAACAGAAAAAGGTAGATGGGTTAGCCCAGCGCGGAACGAGAGGGGGAGGTGTGTGCTTGTTTGCAAAATGCATAGTAACGGGCGCTTAAGGTGGCAAATAGGAAATGCCCTAATTCACACACAACACTATTGTTTTCCAATGGTTAGAGGCCGTTGGTGGTGACAAGAAGGCGTTGATTCAATGGCTAGATCTGGCAAATGTGGGGTGATCATTCACCGCCATCCTCTCATTACCGGCTTCTTTGCCAATGGCCGGATCTACATGGGGACATCCACCTGTCCGGCCAAGTCTCCGGCTCATCTTACTACAACATAATCTCCCCGTACCCCGTACTACACGGGAAAGGAGCGCGGGTGGCATGGCGGTGAATTGACGTTTCCCCTTCCACCAGCAATTGTTACATTCCCTTTTTAGGAAGCAATTGTTACATTCTTTTACTTTTTCGAGGGAGTGATTGTTTATATTTTTACCAATGTTCGGCTACATTATGAATCAATTAATTTATTTATTTTATCTTGGGTACTCGTCGATTCGATACAGAGTCTACACAGTCCCTTTGCCTTAATTTTTTTATGAAAAATACGCAGATAGTAGGGTACTGCTCTCAAATTGCACTCCATTGACGAGCTTGGTGTCGACAGATGATCTCAATGAAAGTACAATGCATTTCTCACCAACTAACTATCTTACCTAATTATGATGCAAATTGTTATGTATTCAAACAAGACCTGCGAGCTAAACAAGGATGTCTTTTTTTCGTTAATAATGAAGCAGTTGCATCAACCGCTAATTAATTAATTTGTCGTGTAACTAGCTAGCTAGACAACATATCGATGGACTTAATTAATACCATGCAAAGACCGCATTGCATATGATTAGATGGATAAGAATGAGGTGCGGGACTAATCAACGGCCAACAGGCTGGCTTAAACAACCCAAAATGCACACAATTGCACTCGCATGCCAGACTAATTAGGGCCACCACCACCCTCCTCCAGATCACACTGTAGAGCCCTTCTCCTCCCGATCTCCTCACCTCGTCCTCCTCCCGCACATACCCCTCGGGTCACTCCCCAACCACGGTACGGAGGTAGTAGATGACTATATATAGCCTTATTGCTTGGACATGTTCTCATTCGATAGACATGTGTAAGTCATCAACACTTCATTGTTGATTTCCTAGATTAAAAAGCGTATATCATGTCTTCTTTTTGTGCTTGGTATCTTCACTTTTAATGATATTATTTGGTTACAATTTAATCCCTTGGTGAATGTCTTAGATTACTTGAAAAGAAACAAAGCGGATCGATATACATATTAAGAATATGCTCATATTGCCTATCGAGTGACTAGCTCTGATGTAATTATGGCTTTGGTTCTTCATTCATTCGATGATCGGTCCGACAATGTAAACCATTTCCCTTATTTTTGTCCATAATGGTCGCATCATATGCCTGTTTCATCACAATGGATGATCCTTTGATTTTTAAGGTAGCAAATAGCGAATTAATCTTCAAGCACACTTGTTTCACAAGTTTTGTTTTGTCCTCGTATGCACCTCTAAGAAATGAAGCGGTTATGGGTTGTTAGTTGGATGTCTATTTCAAGCTGCCCGTGTGTGCCAAATATGGGAAAGTTCAATAATTGTTTGCCGTGAATATGGGCAGCGCCTTGGCCATTTGGGTTGAAAGCCAAGATAAGGTAGACATGATACCTCTTTTTGAGAACACTATTTTTTTTAGAGTGCCATATTCCAAATTCAGTATTTTTGATGAAAACCATGTCACATAAGCACTCTTTGCACAAGTTTTCCTTTTTTGAATTGTTTTTCATTTATGGGTTAATCCCGGTGCATTACACCATGAACAAGATAAACCTTGCTAAAGGTCTACCTAGCAAACCAGCCGACCCTATTGCCTCGAATCAATTTTGTATAGCGAAATATATATGTGGCGCTTGTTGAAATTTTGTTAACAAAAGTCCATACATATTTGCAAAAAGTTGCATTCAACAGCACAAGTTGCTAGCACCTTCTTTGACAGGCTAGTTTTAACTGCCAGCATGGTTATCGCTTCTAGCCTGCTAGTATCGTAGGTCCTCCACTGCTCGGGGTAGCTTTTGGTGCCTCATTGCACATTATTTGCGTGGTCCAGGATTTCTCTCTAATACTGAATATGGTAGATGATGTAGCATTTCCTCCGCAAGATACATGTGAACGATTTTTTCTGGGTTAACCAGTCATCAATTGTCGCTACTGCCACATCAAATACTACGTGTTTTTCCACCCACTCACACCTTATACATATCATAATGTAATGATGTTGCCTATAAATTGCAGCCAACAACATCCACTTAAGAAGCACCTCTCAACACAAAACCAAGAAACTTAGCTAGGTAACCAAGGCAGGCAGCATCAACAAGAGGCAATGGAGGGTAAGAGGATGCTCACTAGCACTACCACATTGATGGTGATCATGTGCCTGCTCATCTTGAGCCTTTCTGTCAACTCGACCACCGCAAATTGTGGCTGCTGCATAAGCTTCGCGGCAAAAACATGTTGTTCTACTTGTATTCTTGCGGGTGGCTCCGACTTTGCCTGCAAGAACACTTGTTGTTTCCCCTGTATTCTTGCGGATTCTGGTAAATTCACTAAACTCACTTTAACCAATGCCTTTGATTTTTGTAAATACAAGCTCTGCATGGTATGGTGGACTAATACATATGTGTGACATTCCATGGCTTTTGTTTAATGTAATTTGTTGACTACATGCCTCATCTCATAACTTCAAGCATATTACTTCCTACACAAAGACCTCTTATACTCTCCCACCCTTGCAAAATTAACTCACGAGCTAATGGTAGTTAAATATTTTAATTTGACAGTGGTTGCTAAGATGAATGAAATGGGCATGGAATCTAAGATGGAAGGACTGGACTAGAATGATATGCTTCCATTGCTGCCAACATGGATGCCATTCACATGCATATGTTGGATTGCTTCGATCTATGGCCAAGTTATGTTAATGTTTACCTCCAATAAATTATTGACTATATGGTGCGATCTCTAGTCGACCCATGTATGTCATGCATGTGTGCGTGTGTGCGTGCGCTCATATGCCTATGTAATTTGTCTTCCTGATTGTAATAAGGCCATACACAATGTCTACAGTGATTTGTGTCATGTACGTTTTAATATGTTTATATATTGTCTCACGCCCTGCCAATTTTATTCGAACTTGATTATTATTTATATATGCATGTTCTTTATTTAATTTGTTCACATTGGATTTTCTATGTTCTTGTGAGTTTCAGACTATTGGAGATAATTAAGATCATCGTGCCAAGTAGTATACCAAATCCTAGTAGGAAGGCTAATGGGTGGAAGAAAACTTGATCGATTTCTAGGTTTCTTCCTTTTGTTCTTAGGATTGTAAGGCTTGGTGTTAGGGGAACAGTAAAAACTGTAGATGCAACAATATTGTGAAAAGACAACCATACTGGCCTGGACAAAGCGTTTGCTAAAAATAGGCACCACACAGAGATAATACAACTGTGAAAAGAGAGCCTCACTGACCAACGGTTTGTTCACTCTATCTAGCTGAGCTTCTCTATTTGCATAGCTGATGTGGTTTTCATGCTGATGAATATGGTGACTCCGGTTCATAGTCACTTGTATGAGGTATTTGGCCGCATCATCGAAAGATTTAACTACATCATCGGTTGCCCCATAGCTTTGATTGTGGTGTTGATCACAATTGTGGTGTTGAGAAACTTCTTGGTGTTAGCCTCCATGGCTTTTCTATCACTATTTCAATGTTCTTTATGGCTATGGCCATATCTTACAAGTCTATGTTGTCTCGGAGAGGAATATTTTCTTGCATTTTTTGGTTGTTCCGGAGAGAAAGATGTTAAGCTGGCACCATTGGATCTGACCAAGGTCAAGTTTACGGGCTTTTGGGTCATCACGGTATACATCAGCATTGATAACACCAAATTCGATATCTTCTTATGGTCTTCCGGGTTCATATTCTTCACCATAGTAGTCGTTAATAATTTCATCTTCTAGAGGCTCTTAACACACCATAAGAACTCGTTTGAGTCCACGTTTAAAGCTTCTAATTTTTCTTCTTTCTGTGCTCATATATATAAATCACGGTACATATTATCGTGTTTGGATTCATGGCCTTCCATGCATTACAAAAAGTTACTAGTAGTACTACCACTCCAAATCCATGTAGATGCCTATGATCGGCATGTCATTGCAAAATTTTAGCTTGTCCAATTATTTTTCATGCTGATGAGGTCTACAATGGTTCATGTATCTTTCCACATTCGTACCTAGGCCTCCCACTGTCAGCTTAAAAACATGCACAAACGGCCTTCCAACCAATACGTGACCCATATGACTTTTACCATGCTGGTTGGTGTGCTTTACTACTCCCCGGAGGAGGAAAATTGGTGCTTCTCTTTACAATCCTTGACAGTTTTCCCACATACTCCATGCTCTACTTGTCCCTCCCTATGCATGTCATTGTAGCCATGGATAAATCGTACAAGGTCTTTTTTCTGGTCAAATGAAGAGGTTTGCTCTAGGTCTAAATGCCCTCCGGGACAAGGTTTGTACACCCAAATAATCCGGTGGCTTGGGGGTTAAGAACATACATGCACGTTATTTTAGCCTCTTGTTGAAATTTTCTTATAAATTCCTCCACTCTACTAACCTACCTTGGAGGGATTGTATAATGGGACCACTCACCACTCCACATAGGCCTAGGTAGAAAAAGTTCCTTCCTTGCAAAAACTAACTTCAAACTCCAAGACTTTCTTAGGGACATTTCTCAGTGCTCTGTTTGAGATGGTTTGTCAACTTTCTTTTGGCTTGATAGGTGGACCAAACCTGATATATTAGCCACTGTTTTCACTCACACTTTCTCTCACCAAACCCATCAAAATGCCATCATACAGGATGGGGTTGAACTTTCCTTGTGTAATCGACTAACATCATCTGCCTTGCCAAAACTTGGCTCTTTAAACTCTCTGTTGCAGGATTTTGCTTCGCCCATGGTCACTGACGAGCGATGGCTGCTTAACGGGTCAGATTTTACCAAGAGTGGGGCATATATATGCTGCCCTTTCACCACAGCTTTCAGATCCACACGACCACACCTTGAAAGAAAGTACAAATAGATTATCAAAATACTTATTATTTTGGCACAACCTTTGCTCATTTTGGATCACATAGCACGTAGTCCATGAGTAGGTATGAATTGAATAATTGACATCTCAATCCGATTTGAATTTGAATTCAATCTTGGTTTTAAATGATCTGTGACGTCTTCGGGCTGATACACAACTGCACAAGTGTGCCACTTGTTTAGTTGCTCTTGCGATAACCTATGTAGCAGCCAACCATCTTTGGTTCACGGGCATCTCGTGCTTTAATCTTAATTTAAAATAGTTGAGATGGACACACATTAGAGATTGTCATCACATGTAGTTTTTTCCTATTCTCAAAACAACTAGTATATTTTTTGTGGGAAATCAAAACAACTACATGTGCCTAACTCAATTACTTGATCGCATCCGATTGTGGTGTGGGTCACATCATGTATATAGTTCGAAATATACCAATGGCAGGTTAGTCTCTGAATACAATAAGGGGTCAATCGCTCAACATGATTGCTAGCATATATTAAGTTATGTCCTTGGTGTACAGAACACAACATCATGCTTAGGCTAGCCTAATCAATGTCTCATGGCAGACATATATTGTGCATTGATCGTATTTGCGTTTCGTCTCTTCTCAACAATAATTAAACTTCCTTTGTAGGCCAAAATGCGAATTTTCCATTCAGCTTTTCTGAATAATAGTATATTTGCCAAAAACATGGAACAATATTACTAGACCAATTAGTTGCTTTGTCTACTACTCAATGTATTCAACTACGTCCTCTCACTAGAAATGGCTATTTCATCTCTCTTGTACTCGAAATTCAGAATGACTTGGCACCCATATCCTCATGTGAAATATTTGTAGTAGAAGAAGAATGTGGAATAAAAGTATTTCCATTTTTAAGAAGGGATAGAGAGGGATTAATGGAATCGATGGATGTAATATTGAGCCTCGAGGGCAAGTATATATTGGCTACAAGACTTGGAGGGAAAGACGCCTCTCATAGAGATAAGGTAGGAGACGGATTACAAATCATGGACTATCAAATACATGTATCCCAAATATATATCTAACATCCCTCCCCCCCACGTGCAGTCGTAGCGGTAGCGTTGAGAACAACGGGAGGGTCGTGAGCGGTCAGACTGGAGAGAATAACAATCGACGGGTTGACGGCTGTAGCGGTAGTCGCAGTGGCAGCCTCGTGGATGATGTCGCCGCGGACGTGTGGACTGTGGACGAAGCCGGCGAGTTTCTCAAACCAGGTGATAGCCCATTCTACTAATGTCGAGGTAACCGAGAGCGTAACGTGGTGTAGCCGTGGTCAAGGTAGCCGTGCGAAGAATGACATGATTCCTGTCGAGTCGGGATGGTCGATGTTGAGGAAGTCCTCGTGGAGCCGCGGGCGCAAGGAGGCGCCAAGTTAGTCATGGACGTAGTGGTGTCGAAGTAGTGGCGCACCGGGAAAAAGATGTTGTTCATGAGGCGTCGCGCCGGGTTTTCCAAACCCGAGGTCACATCATAGACAAAAGCACGCGCCAGTGTTACCAGCACCGAGCATGCATAGACGCACGAAGATGAAGTTGACGAAGCGCCGCACCATGCTTGCCAGACCTGGGGACACGTGGTGGATGAAAGCACGCATCGGTGTTGCCAGCACCGGGCATGCATAGATGACAGACCTACATGAGTTCACTAGTAGAAAACAGGGCTTTGGTTCGGGCCTGGTGAGCCCATTAGTCCCGGTTCATCCACGAAGCGGGACCCATGGGTGCATACGTCCCGGTTCGTGCGGCCGGGGGGCCGGCCGGGCCTCGTTGGGCATCTGTCCCGGTTGGTCTGGGACCATTTGTCCCGGTTCGAGGCACGAACCGGGACCAATGGGCTTCGGTCCTGGCCCAGACCCATTGGTCCCGGTTCGTGAGTAGAACCAGGACAAATAGTTGACCTTCAAATCTGGCTCCTGAGACGAACCGGGACCAATGAGTTTCCTATATATAACCCCTCGCCCACCACTTCCTCTGCTATGTTTTTTCTAGCCGGCCGGGGGGATCTGTGTTGCTCTAGCTAGCTCACCTCCTATGTACATGAGGTGTTCGATGAAATGCCCGAGTCACACTAGTTAAGCTTTTTTTGAGACAAATGCAAAAGCTATCTAATTCACGTGTGGAAAAAAAAACTGAATTTGCAACAAATGCTATCTCTTTTTTTTGCAGCAAATGCTATCTCTTTTTTTTTTTGAGACAAATCCAAAAGCTATCTAATTCACGGGAGCTCCTATCCGGCGCTTTAGGCACCTGCTACCTTCATTCGTGGGCTGCCGCCCTACAATGCCATCCAGCTGCAGTGCAGCAAAAGTGAGCGGGTCGAGCATTCCCCTTGCTTCAGATCTCTCACAGGTTGGCTAGTTCAATTTTCAAAAAAATCACAAAATTTGTGTAAAACCGTAAAAACTTGATTAAAAAGATTATCGATTTTGGCAAAAAATATAAAATTTGAAAAAAGTTCTTCGATTTTGTAGAAAAGTTCATCAATTCTAGAAAAAGGTAAAAAAAACTTCTGTTTGTACATCAATTTTGAAAAAAGTTCATTGATATTTTTAAATCATCGATTCTAAAAGAAGTTCAGCAATTTTTGAAATTCTTCACAAAATTAGAAAAAACCTTATCGATTTTGAAAAACAGTCAACAATTTTTTAAAAAAATTTAAATGTTTTCAAATTTTCATTGATTTGAAAAAAAAAACATAAAAACTGTAAAAATTCATTGAACCGGGAAGAATAAAAAAGAAAAAGAAAATGAAAGAAGAAAGAATGAAAATTCAGAAACAGGTTGCTCTGTCCAGGTAGCAGCATTATGTCTGGTAAATTCAGAAACCGGTAGCACTATGTCTTGCAAATTCAGAGACTGGATTTTGTTACGGAGAGGAGCAACTGGGTTCGGCATTGCCTTTTTGTACCACACAGACGTTGAGTTTTATTTTCGGTCGGCAGAAATATTATGTTCCAAAAAGAGTTAATCTTTTTGAGCAAACAAAGTGCACGTGGTTAGCGTAAGTTTCGGCCGAGCGGACAGCAGCAATTTTTTGCCTTGGCTTATTATTAACCTGCTGTGGAAGGCATGTATACTTCTTCTTCTCAAAGGCAACCATGGGATTCAAATTCATTTTTTGAGCCGATCAACCGGGGACTCTAGTACATGAACGGACATTCTGTGGGTTGATTGGATTTTCTTTCTTGTTTCAGCCCAAGAATAACACTGATTATCTTCGGATTATTTAGCACAGCACGGAGATTATCTCTCTTATAGTGAGTATAACTTCCGTCTCGCCGAAGCATTTTTTTGGGGGTTTTCTTTGTTTTCTTATGGTTTTCTTTGTTTTTCACCATTTTCCTTTGTTTTTTCTTGGTTTTCATGGATTTTCCTTCTTTTCTCTTTTTTCTTTGCTCTTTCTCAGTGTTTTACTTAGTTTTCTTTCTTTCTTAATTTCTTTGTTGCTTTCTGGTTTTTATCGGTAGTCTTTGTTTTTCTTTATTTCTTTCTTCTGTTTTTCGGCTTCAACAGTTTTTTCCTATTTTTTCTACAACACATCTCTACATTTTTCATAAACATTCGGAAATTTATGTATATATCAGGAATACTTTTTATACATGTTAACATTTTTCAAATACATGTTTAATATTTTGAATAAAAAATTCATACATATTGCACATTTTTGTATGTATTAGGAACACTTTTAAATACATGTGTATATGCTGAGGTTCTTTAATGCACATTCTAAATTTTCGAATACATATGAACATTTTTTTGAAATTGATGATTAACATTTTTTGAAAACAACTGTCTGACATCTAATTTCTTCATAGACATTGTACATTTTCCGTATTTAGCAAGCACATTTTTTAATGTTTAAAATTTTAGATATATTATTACATTATTTTTAATACACGAACAGTTTTTAACTTTTATTTATGTTCAACTTTTAATACATGTTCTGTATTTTCTTATATGCGTCAAGAATATTTATTTTATACAAATTAACATTATTTAGATACATGATCAATATTTTCGCATACGCACTATATTTTCTATGTATATTTTCAGTATACATGACAACCAATTTTTCCATACACTTTTAATGTTTTTCAAATAATTGATGAAAATATTCTAAATACATGATCAACTTTCTTCATACACATTGTATAATGTTTTGTATATAATTTTCATACACATGAGAAACATTTTCTTTATACAGATTTAGCATTTTTTTTAATTCTTGGTTACCATTTTTAAGTGTCTCATGTAAAGTTTCTTTGGTCATGTATACGTATTTAGAATATTTGAAAATGCAAAATGAAAGCAAAAAACATGGAAAACAAAAAAAAAACTGAGGCGGTAGCCTCCCGCGGGCTGGGCCTGCCCTAGGGTAGCCTCCCGCGGATGCTCTGTCTCGGAATGGGCTGGCCTTGCGTTGGGGCAGCCAGATGTTTATGAAAAATGTATTCAAAAATAAATAATGCGTGTGAAATAGGTTGATCGCCTATTTAAGAAATATAATCAAGAATTTGAAAAAACGTTAAAAATATATTTTAAAAATTCTAATAACTCATTTGAAAAGGTTAAATGTGTATAGAAAAATTGTTGACCATGTATTAAAAAGCTAATATTGCATTTAAAAAATGTTAATCAAGCATTTGAAAGATGTAAACTGTGTATGGATAAAATGTTGACCATGTGTTGAATTTTATTTAATCTAGTATTTGAAGAATGTAAATCAGGCATTTGAATGTTTAAAAGTATGTATACAAACAATGTGGACCATATATTAAAAAAAATGTTAATCTTGTATTTGAGGGTTCTTAATCAAACATTTTGAAATTTTTTGAAAACATGTATAGAATTTTTCTATCACTTATTCAAAAAATGTTAATCTCGTATATGAAAATTGTTAAACGTGTATTTGAAAAATGTTCATGACATATAGAGAAATGTAGAATGAAAAAGCAAACAAACAAAAAAACGGTTTCTCTTTTTCGCGAGAGGCACGGTTTTGCTTCCGCGAGAGCCACGGTTTTGTTTCCACGAGAAAGGCACGTCCATGCCTCTCGTAAACGGCTTTCAAAAAGGAAAAAAAAACATGCTCCCGGTCTGGAGGAACCAACATGTGGCAGAATACATGTTATATTTTGGCTGCGGAATATAACAAGTTGTGCCCGACTCCGGCGATGGAGGGGCAATGACGGTGGCACGCCTTCAGCTCGCTTCGGTGCTTGTAGTTGTCGCTTGGTGGTCTACGGATCTGGATGTAATTTCTATTATTTCTAGTATTCGTTGTACTACCATGATTGAAGATGAATATATCAGAAATTTTCTATAAAAAACACGTGGCAGAATACACGTTATATTTTGGCTGCAGAATAAAACATATAGGAAGTGGTGTGTGTGTGTCTCTCTCACCGTCACAACCCACCACAGTGATATAGTATGCTGAAAATCGAGAAAGGGACGCCCTGCAGCAGCATCCATTTCTCCTACCGTGCGGAGCCCGGTGTTGATCTCAGCCACTCAAAGTCGTTGCCTGCGTCGCTTCTGTTGATGCCAAAAGCGCAGTCACCACCAGCGCACAAGGAGAGGACGAGAAGGACAAGGAAGAAGAAGACGGCCATGGCAGCGCTGACGTATATTTGACACATACATCGGGTCTCGACCCACACTATCACAGAATCACTAATTAAGGAGTACTCTTTGCGAAAGTCACTTTCACATTGCCGGGTCCCGACAAGTGGTTGTACGCCACTTGTTGCAACCCGTGAGTTTTTCTTTTTTTCCGTAGATTTGTTTATTCTAAACGTTGTATCTATTAAATTGTGCATCCAAATCTCGAACCGTTAGATTCCTCGCATAGGGATCTTCAAAACTAAATCTCAAGTTGCTAGGTTTCAGTGAAGTATTTTTCCACACAAAAAAACCAGAACCTGGAGCATGTTTTTTTTCCGAAGAGGCATAGTTGTGCCTCTCAGAGAAGCAAATATGTGCCTCCATTAGAAAAAACTTTGTGCCTCTCACGAATAAAAAACATTTTTTCTTTAGGGAGAGGTATGCCTCTCGCAAAAGTAAATTTGTGCCTCCATCAGAAGTTAAACTATGGCTCTAGCGAAAGAAAAACAAAAGAAAACATGCTTTTTTTTTCTTTTTTGTGAGGCACGCTTGTGACCGTCGTGGAAGAAAATATGTGCCCCCATGAGAAGTAAATTGTGCCTCGTGCGGAAGGAAAAATAATATCTTTTCCTTTTTTGATAGGCACGGTTGTGCCTCTTGCGGAAACAAATATGTGCCTCCACGAGAACTAAATCTATGCCTCTCATGAAGGAAAAAAGAAAGAAAAGAAAACTCATTTTTTTCCTTTTTCAAAAAGTACAGTTGTGCCTATTGCAAAAGCATATCCATGCATCCATGAGGAGTAAATATGTGCCTCTAGCGGAAGAAAAAAATTGTATCTCTTCTTTTTTCGAGCGACACGACTCTGCCTCCCGCGGAAGCAAGTCTGTGCCTCCACGTCAAGTAAATTTATGCCTCTCGTGAAAGGAATAAAAAGAGAACATATTTTCTTTTCCTTTTTGGAGAGGCACGACTGTGCCTCTCACGGAAGAAAATATGTGCCTTAGGTCATATACTACATGAAAATATGTGCCTTAGGTCATACACTTGGGGACATAAGAGATTTCTTGTATTATTCATCCTACACCTCTCAGGGATTGATAAATTTTATGTCATCCGCTTGAGGAAAATTGATTGTTGTCCTACAAAACTCTGCGCTTGGAGACCCAACAGCGTCTACAAGAATAAAGCTTCATAGTAGACATCACGATGTCACCCTCGTGCCGTGGAATTGAGACGTGCGGTCGGTCATCCCTCGTTTCCTAACGCTCGTGTTTTGTTATCGTTTTAGTCCTTAGCTACAGTAACTAGATCAGACGCATTTGTATCATATGTATGTTGTTATTCCGTAAGGGGTGGACAGCTGGCTCTGGCTAGTCGAGAGAGAGAATTCATCGTACCAGGTGTGTCAATCCAATTAAACCCTGCATGCATTGCTCCAAAAATTGGGCCAAGGAATGCATGGATACCACACATGTCTCCGTCTAAATTCTGCCCCTCTTTCGGCCGTTCCCTCTCCATGTCGCACTCAAGCATGAGTAGAAAAGTCTACTATGAGCAATGTCACAGTCTCAACAGAGAAATGCAGGGAATTGACAGACGATAGGAAGGGGTCCTGCCTCCTCGAAGGCACTACGATGGTACTATCAGTGTACTAATATAAAATGTTTTTCCATTTTGTTTGGTGGCCTTGGTTAGTCGGTTGATATTTCAGTTGTGCCAGCCTTTTACAATTATCCGTGCTTAGGGCCTTTAATTTTTATTTCTCGTGAGGAGAAAGGGTTAGCGTTGTAGAGGAAACCAAGTTGGCAATAGCGCTCATTGACGGGTTGCTTTCGGCAAAGCGGTGGGAATAGGCCTAAATAAAATTCCCCAACTTTTCATGTATTTTTCCTTGTTTCTCCCTAAGTCCTTGTGCATTTTTTACTTTAGACATAATTAACCCTTTTTGTGAGTTCCTCAAACTTCTTGAGCATTTCCACAATTTTCTAGGGTCTTCATGGAAACTATCTATAAACTCTTGGGCTTTTATGGAAACGTATAATAGGTAGCTTATAACCGGTGGACACATCAAACTAAGAAATCACTGTTACAGACAATTAGGTAGTTGTTGTCACCCTTGTACGGTGGAATTGACCCTTGTGGCCATCGGTCCTTGCTCGACGCCAGTGTTTGTTCTCGTTTTGGCAGTTACCTACAGTTGGTCGGATGTCTTTGTACCGCATGATGTGGTTCAAGAAGGCCTGGACAGCACGCTCTCAGCTAGTCATCCGAGAAAACTTGTACTGCCTTGGGATCAATCCAAAGAAACACCAATGTGCATTGCTCCAAAAAAGTGGGGCCATGAACGTATGTATACAAACCATGTCTCCTGCTAAAATTCCTATCCTCTCACCCGTAAACGTAAACCAGCTATGGTCATGTGGTCATGACCCTTTGAGCCTTAGTAACAATAGTCCTTATTGTGGTTGTGGGTCAAATTTTCTTGAGTCTTGATGATAATTAATTCTCCTTTGAGTAAGTCGTGCATACGTCCTTTAATGTTTGTTTCTCTCCAGGGGAGAAATGTTCAATCTTCGACAAGAAAGTGGGAAATGATCGCTGAGTGTAAGGGTTGCTTTCCATAATGGGTAGAAAGCGGGGCCTCCACATTTTCATGGACTCTTCCTTATTTCCCTTCGAGATCGGGTGGATTTTCATGACCTTTTGGCATTTAGTATAAACTTTCTTTAGTGGTTTTTCCAAATTTCTTGATTTTTTTGTCTCATCTGCAATTTTTCACTAGCGCCTAGCGTACAACCACTAGACATAACAAATTATCAAATCGCTATTACGGACAATTAGGTAGATGGTGTCACCCTCGTGCGGTGGAATTGACCCCTATGGTCGGTCATTGGTCCTTGCCTAACTCCGGTGTTTGTTACCGTTTTGGTCGTTCGCTACAGTAAGTAGATCAGACGCAGCTGACTCTAGCGTGTACGTTGCGATTCCAGAAGGTGTGCACAGCTGGCCCTGGCTTATCGAGAGAGAAAATTCTTCGTAATAGGTGTATCATTTCAATTAAGCCTCACATGCATTGCTCCAAAAAATGGCCCCATGAATGCATGGATACCACCCACATGTCCGTGTAAATTATGATGTAGTCAAGCAGGAGTAGAAAGTCTAGTCTCGAGAGTGAAACACAGGGAATTAACACATGATAAGAAGGTGCCTGGTCTCATGGGGAGCACTAAGATGGACTAGCTTCCTTCTTTCTCCAGCTGCACTTGTGAGCTGCGTTGGGAAGATTTTCTCGAAGATGAGATGATGATGCAATACAGTAGAGATAAGTATTTCTCTCAGTTAAGAACCAAAGTTATCAATCCAGTAGGATAAACGAGGCAGAACCTCGTTAGCAGCACCTACACACACAAAAGCAAATACTTGCATCCAACGCAAACAACAGGTTTGTCAATCCCCTCGGCGGTTAATTGCGAGGATCAAATCTCGTAGTGGTAGATAGATAAAAAAATTACAAAATAAAATTAAGGAAATAAAATTGCAGCAAGGTGTTTTTGGATTTTATTGATTATAAAAGTAGACCTAGGGGCCATAGTTTCACTAGAGGCTTCTCTCTTGAACACAAAGCATCCGGTGGGTAAATAAATTACTGTTGGGAATTTCGTAGAAAAGCGCATAGTTATGATGATATCTAAGACAATGATTATGTATATAGGTGTCACATACGAGACAGTAGATCGACTCCTGCCTGCATCTACTGCTATTACTCCACCCATCAAATGTTATCCAGCATGCATCTAGGGTACTAAGTTAATAAAAACAGAGTGACACTTTAAGCAAGATGACATGATGTAGAGAAGTAAACCCAATCAATATGAATAAATCCCATCTTTTTATCCTTAACGGAAATAATACAAATCCTTTCTGTCACTGGGATTGAGCACCGCAAGATTGAACTCATCACAAAGTACCTCTCCCATTGCAAGATAATTCAATCTAGTTGGCCAAACCAAACAGATAGATCGAAGAGAAATACAAAGCTATAAAAATCATGCATAAAAGAGTTCAGATTTGACTCGAATAATATTCATAGATAATCTGATCATAAACCAACAATTCATTTGATCCCAACAAACACACTGCAAAATAAGATTACATCGAACAGAACTAGAAGAAGATCGAGGAGAACATTGTATTGAAGATCGAAGAAAGAGAAAAGGCCATCAAGCTACTAGCTATGGACCCGTAGGTCTGTGGTAAACTCGTGTGCCTCTCACGAAATCATATCCATGCATCCATGAGGAGTAAATCTCTGCCTCTAGCGGAAAGAAAAAAAACATACTTTTTCTTTTTCTGAGTGGCACGACTGTGCCTCCCGCGGAAACAAATATGTGTCTCCAAGTGAAGTATATTTATGCCTCTCACGGAAGGAATAAAAATATAATGTTTTTTCTTTTCCTTTTTCGAGAGGCCCGACTATGCCTCTCATGGTAGAAAATATGTGCCTCTCACAACAACAAAAAACTTTTCTTTTCCGAGAGGTAAAGTCGTGCCTCTCCGGAGAGGCACAACAGAAGCAAATATGTGCTTCCACAAGAAGTAATTTTGTGTCTCTCGTGAAAATATAAAATAGAACACATTTATTTCTTTTTCGAGAGCCACATTTGTGCCTCTGAATGAAAAAAACAATCCGTGTCTCCACGAGAAGTAACTTTGTGCCTCTCGTGGAAGAAATAAAACATGTTTTTTTTTCATTTTCTGATAGGCACGGCTGTGTCTCTCGCAGAAGCAAATCCGTGCCTCTACAAGAAATAAATTTGTGCCTTTCATGGATGGAAAAAAACATGTTTTTTGTCCTTTCTACGAGTGCCTCTCACGAAAGCAATTTGTGCCTCCACAATAAGTAAATATGTCCTCTTGCGGAAAGGCATGACATTGCCTCGCGTGGATGCAAATCTATGCCTCTCACCGAAGAAATAAGTGTTTCTTTTCTTTTCTGAGAGACACGGTTGTGCCTCTCGTGGAAGCAAATATGTGCCCCTCAAAAAGTAAATCTATGCGTCTCATAAAAGAAAAGAAAAAATATTTTTTTTCTTTTTTCAAGAGGCACTCACGGAAGAAAACCTTCGCCTCCACAAGAAGTAAATTTGTGCCTCACGTTGCTTTTCTCGTTTTCCTAAAGGTACGGCTGTGCGTCTCGCGGAAGTAAGTCTATGCTTTCATGAAAAGTTAATACGTGACTCTTATGAAAGAAAAAGAAAAGGTGATTTTGTCCTTTTAGCTATGCGTATTATGGAAGCAAATCCGTATAGTAGGTAACCTCATGAAAGTCTAGGCGAGAATCTCAAGTTTTCACAGTTCGGCACAAGGATTACTGGTCCTTGTGAATAACGCTGGTACATACCGTCCCGATTAAGCGGTGATATAAGGCAGTCCAGTCTATTG
The DNA here is from genome assembly GCA_902687465.1 of Secale cereale. NCBI lineage: Eukaryota > Viridiplantae > Streptophyta > Magnoliopsida > Poales > Poaceae > Secale > Secale cereale. The sequence goes on along the minus strand of LR738714.1, from coordinate 879,079,027 downwards.
GCAACGACATCACAAAACAATAAGGAAAGTGTGCCATCACCGGACATTGTCGCATTCACCTGGACCGGACACGTCGCATTGACACGTCGCATTCAACAAGGAAAGCGGTGATATAAGGCAGTCCAGTCTATGAGCATCTTTGAGAAACTGAGTCGACATATCATCTTAAGATTTACGAAGTCACCGTAGACGCCTTGTCGACGACAAACATCTCCTCCCACTAAAAGCGCGTCGCCGAAAATCTTGAAAGAAATCCAGAAATAATGTGAGCATCGGGACTTAAACCCTGATGTGCTGGAATACCACTGTCAACCTCACTCTGATGTAAGCCTTGAGTTTCTTGTTTCTTGCCTACGGGCGGACTGTAAGAGCATGATCGTACGTTAATAAAGTTCCCGAATTTGCCGCAATTTTTTTTACCTCTTTTCCTTAAGTCAATATCACCATCTCTATATTTTCAGAAAAAAATACCACCCGTGTACCTCGTTTTTTTTAACACAGTACAGACGCAAACGCTCATACATGCACACATATACTCATCCCTACGAACGCACACGCGCACACCATATCCCTATAAGCATATTCGAGAGACTGAGCCGGCGCATATCATCTTGAGATTTACGAAGTCACCGTAGACGCCTCGTCGGCGACAAACATCTCCTCCCACTGAAAACGCGCCGCCGAAAATCCTGAAAGAAATCCAGAAATAATGTGAGCATCAGGACTTAAACCCTGATGGGCTGGGATACCACTGTCAACCTCAGGTTGGTTTGCCTCTGGACCTCACTCTGCACGTGTATACGTTTACGTTGAATAAAAATAAAAAGGTATGGCCATAAAGGCACCCACGTTTCCTGAAGAGAAAGGAATACGTATCACCCACGCAATGGTTGCCGTGCCTATAAATAGCAAGCGCCATGACTAATCCAGCGAGGTAGGCAGTCAAGGTGCATTCGAGCCATGACTAATCCAGCCATGGACGCCGCTGCGGTGATCGGGTGCTTCAGGGACAGGAGCATCCTAATCACCGGCTCCACGGGCTTCCTCGGGAAAAGTACGTACTCACGCATGCACTTGTTCTCTCTTTTGTGCAACAACGTACGTATATATGCTCCTTTGTATGGTGTAATCCAGTGCTGGTGGAGAAGATCCTGAGGGTCCAGCCGGATGTGAGGAAGCTCTACCTCCTTGTGCGCGCGGCAGACGCGGCATCTGCCGAGCATCGCGTGCTCACCGAGGTATATATGTTCGTATATATGTTCAAAGAAATCAAAAGCTAATTAACATTTTTGCGTTATATAGGATTCAAAAAATACTATTGATGTGTACTCCAGCAGTTTAATCTTGTCTTGTTGTAATACATCTCTAATGAAAAATTGAACATAGATGTTGGAAAATTCAAATGTAGAAAATGAAGCCTGTTGATAGTAAGGTCTCGTAGTAAGGTCTGGATGTGTAAAACCCTAAACCATGGATACCAGTCTTCGAGTGGAACTTCAAAATCCAATCATCGTAAGTTTTCCGACCCAATATCTAGTTCAATTTTTGTGCATATTAGAAGATCCTTTCAAGAATGTCCCTATCCTAACTACACAAGGACCTGTTAGAAGAAACATAAGCTAGCATAATTGCAGTGTGCGGGTTAGTTAGTATAGAATCATGGAAAACAATCCTACATGAAGGAGGGAGTATATAAAATAGGTAATTTCTATATTTCAAAATAGATGGCTATCAAGAAATATTCCAATCAAACTTGCTTCACTTTGACTATCACATATAACCAGATCAGTGAAAATAACATTCTTAATTAATGCCAAACAATTATTCCTTTTCAAGGAGTATTTCCTTAATTTTGTTGAATACTCATTTTAAAAAGTAATTTTCATATTTGAACCTTCCAAGAGAGTCTATTACATCATGTATTTTAGAACAAATGGATAAAATGAGAGGAACTAAGACTTGCGAAAGGGACACAAAAAATATTGATGCTTTGTTGGTCTACGCGTCAAAATTATTAAACTCAATGTTCTACAACCATGCATTATTGTGGTGATGTTGTCAGTCTAAAATATCTCATACTTGTTCACTACCAAATAAATATTTACTACTATCTCGTATGATCACCCAAAAAAAGTTAATTGGGTACAAAATGCACAATAAAGAAACTTATTAAGCCACTATAACCCATGATCGGTTGACATATCAAACCTTATTATTATAGTATCATAGCAGATATGTCCGTTCATAATTGCTGCTAACATGTGTGTACCATTGATTTGGAGGACCCTTATTATTTTAATAGATCATAAATGATACATCTTGTGGCTATTGCTTTGATGTAACATAATTGTATTTATTTGAACTATTGTTGATAAATCTTCATCACTATCTATAAACCATTTTCGGCCACTGCTCCAGTGAGTATTAATTATTGTGTCAACCGCAAAATATAGAGTTTTATAATTTTATAACTGATAAACAATGACTGATGATCTGAATTTTAATGTCACGTGGTAGCCTAACATCAGATGGAAACTGCCAGGAGGTTTATGATGTAATATCATCATATGCGAGGGACACAAATGGTGTATTAATACAAATGATATTTCTAGAAATTCCATAGTAACCATTTGTCCCCAAGTCAATTACGATTAAACATATACAACACAAAAGTGATATATTATTTGGCAAAGTATTTTAGCGTTTTGGAATAACATTACTTGCCATATATAGTTAATATTATTTTTATCTAAAACACAAAATAATATTGCTCAAACACTTTAAACACATTGAAGATGAAGCCCTCACATTTGCGAGGGCAATTGTGCTACTTTAGAAGTAAAGGAAAAAAATGGTGGCACTTCTTCTTTCATTCGGTGCTCCCTCTTCGTCCTCCATATATAAACACGATGCTACCAACAAACGACAACGGTGTTCTAATGAATTATTGGATGATGACAATGAGGATAGAATAAAGTAGATTAAGCATGGACATTGACCACAATTTTCAATTACTTGAGTACATATGAGTTTGGACTCTAGAGTGTACACTCATCACACACCCGTGAATTTTGGGCCACAATTGTGTAGTACTCACACATGTATAGATGTGCAATTAATTACAATTTTATATTTTATTCTAAATATATTGACCATAAAGATACTTTTAGTTTTGGAAATCTAGAAATAAAATCATATTACAATTATTTACTATCGGTTTTGGTCTCCTCCCTCACCGTTGGATGCTCAAAATAAAATTAGAAATGAAAATCCATATATATAGATTTATTTGTGAAGTTTAATTATATTTTCAAATCTATCCTTTATTATCCTATTATCTGCAGGTTGTAGGACCAAAACTTTTTGATGTTCTGCGAAGCAAGCATGGAGCTAATTTCAACTCTTTTATCAAAACCAAAATTTCCCCTCTACCTGGAGACATCACTAAGGAAACATGTGCACTAAAAAGTTATATGGTTGAACAGATCTTAGAGGAGATCCATGTCATTGTGAGTGTGGCTGCAACTACCAGCTTCTACGAGAGGTGCGTATAATATCAGAAAGGTTGCCTATACATTAGATGACTGAGAAGGATGTATTTATCAATCGATGGATAGGACCATCTAATTCGAAGTACCTAGTAATTAGGAGAAAATAGTATAATTAGTTTCCTGAAAGTAGCATCATTAGATTCACATATAACCAATGATTAACATTTCATTCTATAAATTTTGCCATGTCAAAAACTTCTTCTGAATTTTTTAAATAAAAATGTGTTATCTAATTATACAAGGAGTAGACAGATAATACATATGGCAAATGGGTAGTGTATGTATATTTCTCTAACGTGCTTTCCAGGTGTGCGTCACCTTTTCTAGTGTCTGCTATATGAGAAAACTATTGACAAATAAGAAGATTTTTTTATTAAGGAATAATCCATAGGAAAATTATATGTCCACCATTTGTTGTATTGTTATAAAGGGCTTAAATTGTCAATCAACGTCTCCTTGGATAATCCATTTGCAGATATGATGTCGCTCTGGCATCAAATACCTTAGGAGTCGCCCATGTGTGTAATTTAGCAAAGAAGTGTGCTAATCTTAAAATGATCCTTCATGTTTCCACTGGTAAGCATGTTCTCTGCTCCTGCTGCTTAGAATATATTTCTTAAATTAATGATATATATATATATATATATATATATATATATATATATATATATATGGTTGGATCATATAGTTGTGTGTGTGTGATAATATTATTTCCTTGAGTAGCTTTCGTTGCTGGGGAGCAAGAAGGCCTGTTAGTGGAGAAGGCATTCGATGTAGGCAAAGCACTAAGGAAAAATTACAACTTGGACATTCAATCGGAGGTAAAATTAGTTGAGAGTGTCAAGTCAAAACTGAGGATACAATTGTCGAATGATAAGATAGAGAAAAGGACAATGAAGGAACTTGGATTGAAAAGGTCTGGAAAAATATATACATACTTTCTTAACTGATTTCCATAGATAGATGTGACCAAGAAGCAATAGATAACATAATTAACATGTGGTATCGATAATTGTTTTCAAGGGCTAGGCACTTTGGTTGGCCTAACGTGTACACACTCACAAAGGCCATGGGCGAGATGTTACTTGGAACCTTAGGACAAGAACTTCCGGTTGTGATAGTACGACCAAGCATTATATCTAGCACTTTCCAAGAACCAATGCCCGGTTGGACCGAGGGAACTAGGTAAACATATTAAAATTACATTTTTGTTGTTGATAGTAAATGGTTTTGTGTTTCTGCAATAGTAGTCACTCCCTCTGTTCCCAAATAAAGTCTTTCTAGAGATTCCAAAAAGTGAATACATATGGAGCTAAATGAGTGAATCTACACTCTAAAATATGTCTACATACATCCGTATGTTGTAGTATATTTGAAATATCTAAAAAGACTTATATTTAGGAATGAAGGGAGTATATTCCATGCATATTAACAGATTTTGTCACTTTGGTTGCAGGACAATAGATATGTTGTATGTTGCTTACAATGACCAAAAACTTCCATGTTTCATCGCCGATCGTAATGTCATATTCGATGTGGTGAGTATTGCAAAAAAACATAATTAAATATATTCATAAACATGTTAAGTGTGTGTGTGTGTGTGTGTGTGTGTGTGTGTGTGTGTGTGTGTGTGGGCGCGCGCGCGTGCGTGTGTGCCTATATGCATCGTGTTTTTTGACATTTATATCAAGCAGAGTGCCTATATATCCTTCTCAATATATTAGGGTGCTTTTAGTGTATGCACTAGATGCCTTGAGTGGTCTACACATTTCACTCATATCATAATGAACTACTATATACATTTGCATGCATTTATTACAATTATGGTTTTGACTTTAATTAGGAAACTGCAATATGTTACAGATACCAGGAGACATGGTAATTAATGCACTGATGGTTGCCATGGCCATTCATTGGGACACACATGGAACGCAGGCAATTTACCATGTAACCACAGGCCATCGGAACCCATTGCTTTTTTCCACTTTTCTGGAATCGGGCTATGAGTATTTCCGCTCTAATCCCCGTGTAACCAAGGATGGGAGGATTGTCAAGGATAGAAGGGTGAAATTTTTCAAGAAATACATATTCTTTCGTTTATACATGATCCTGCGGTATAACCTAGCACTGGAGGTATGTACAAATTTCTTTAGAAGTCATGCATACCCTTATCTATATGAATATAAAGATGACGATAATACTTGCTAAAAACATGAAGGTTCAATCTCCAAGAAAGTCTTTTACTTCAGTTGGTGTTACAGTTGTGCAACTTAGATTCTAACGATTTATAGAAGAGGGGGACAATTCCTGATAGAAATAAAATGAACTTGTATATTCATGTCATTTAAATGGGGTCTTACAAGAAATTGTCAAACATATATGTTACAACTATGAATTGTGTAATAACTTGTGTAATCTTGGAATATACAGATGTTGCATGTGATGAGTGTATTTGGGAACTCATTGTCCCAGCATTACAAGAAGCTCAAACGTGGCTACAATTTCCTGATACTTGTCGCAAAGTTGTACGCCCCATATGCGTACTTTAAAGGATGGTGAGCATCTTCTACTTAATTATAGTATACTAGAACAGAATTAACTTTACTTCACTATTATAATCTCAAATAGAAATAATTTCTTCCAGCTCTCATTTTGTAGAAGATAGTATTAATTTCATTGAATGTTTCTCAAACTTATGAATTTTCTGTTAACAAAGTTTTCAATACGACGTAGTTCTTTGAATGTTTGTTCATTGGACCGCCTAAACGTAAATTCCATAAAACGTACTCCCTCTGTCCCAAAATATAAGAACATTTTTGACACTATGCTAGTGCAAAAAACATTCTTATATTTTGGGACGGAGGGAGTACAATTAATTGCTCCTTGGCTATGTTATGTTTTGAATAGTACCCACAACTTGTCATAGCTAGTGGTGGTTGGTACTTCCTACTAAGAGATAATAGGGTAGTGATGCACAAAATGTTCTACTGGTTGCAATACACACTTCTTGCCAAAAGTTTGTAACATTTATGGTCAAAGACCAGCTAGTACTTTCCATTCGTGGAAAATGTATAGCAATGTTCCAAAATTTAGAGTTGTCCATAGAATATGTGCATTGGCACCTCATATTATGAAGAATATTGACAATATTGTACTGATTCTAGCAATTAAGATATTTATACAGCTAATATTACCATCACACATTAAACCCACTTATCAACAATAAGATAAAAACAACAAATAGATCATGCATGTGCAAGCAATATCAATATCTTCATATATATATCAAGTGTTTTTCTTTCTTGACAGATATATAGAAACGTTGCAAACAGTTTGTTCTTGGTTCAATTATTATGTGCTCATTTACATCTACGATATTGATCTAACTTTTCCCTCCATCCTATGAAGCTTTGATGACACGAACATGAGAAATTTGTGGGCAATAACCTCTACGGATGAGCTAAACGATGGCTCCACGTTTAATTGTGATCATGTGTGCATCGACTGGGGCTCATACCTCATCAACAGTCACATTCCAGCTGTTCTGACATATGCTCGCAGTAATAATTAGATTAAGAACGCTGGCAGAAGTGCATAGGGGACTAGACACATTATAAAATCTATTTCTAATAGTAGTCATATATGTCATTTATGTATGTGTTGTAATGTTTATACATCTGTTGTATAACAGCCTGTTTATGCATACCGCGTACGTACATTGAATGTACATAGGCGAAATATAGTTGTATATATGTCATGGCCATAAAAATTGTTTTGTGTGATGTCACAAATGTGGTGTATCCTGGCCTATCATGTAATAATAATGTCTTTTATGTGTGTAATACGTTACAAGAAATATTAGTGCAATTGAGTTAGTCTTATAAGAATTTCCTCAAACATGTGAGTTTCGGCTATAGAACACACAAGTTTGTGTGTGTTTTTTTCTATATTTTGTTCTTATACCTACAAATGTTCTGCACGATTCTACTATAGTAGAAAACTATAAGACCGGTGTATGAACCAAGACATTAACAAAAAAATAGTGTGTTGATTCATAGAAAACCAAACATACAACTAATATAAAGAAAACGAGATTACACACATTACATGAAGTGAGGGTCAGAGCTATGCTTGCCCCACACCTCGAGGATCTATTTATTCACCTGAACATGACTTTCATCATCCTTCTATAGAAGGGACTTCTCTATGGTCTCGCGTAATCCTGCCTAATATTTTAGGGTACGCGTCAAAACCAATTGGAGGAACCAAGCCTTTTTCTGTCAATGTGAGCATTATTCCTGACTTACATATGGCCCAATGAATTGTAGATAACTTACTGATATGCAGATTAGCATTTAAGGGAAGATAATCATTTTTTGGGCAACCGTAATAAACGCTACCTTTTCACCGAGGAGGAGAAGAAATATGTACAAGTCGACATGTTTCGAAATGGTACATTTAGGAAACCCCCAAAAAATGTTACCCCTTCAATTGTGGGGAAACCCCTATAAGATTTTGCTAGTAGCAGCATTTGGCTAGAAAGACACGCAACTGCTAACTTAACCAACTGCCAGCGGCGCCTAGAAAAATCATGGGCTTACCTCTAGGCAGGGTTAAGGAACTTTGGAGTTTGTTCCTTCTATTTGCTGATTGGTAATGCCTATATTTATAATTTTAGTTTTTTTGGATGTCATTGCAGGTTAGGCTATTCATTCAGAAGAAAGAAATAGGTCAAATCAATGACATAAAATCAAGGATTCTGAGCTCGCACTTATGAAGAAATAGGTCAAATTAACTTGTTTTCTACATGTATTTGGTTTTCACAGAAAATCACTATCAAAGGAAGTCCAAACGAACGAAACATTTCGACGATTTTTTCATGGGTGACGAGGGACCCTAGAAGCCGCGGGGCAGGACCAGAAGCCAGACGAGGAGACCATAAGGCATGAAGGTGCGTCCCAGGGAGTAGACGCGCCCTGATGTCTTGTGGCCCCCTCGGGGCTCCGTCTGACGTGATTCTAGCGCTAAAATATCATATATATTGCAAACCACATAAAGTTAACCTAGATGAGTTTTTACAGCACCAATAGCCTTTGTTCCGAAGCGATCTCATCCGGATCTCCACTTCGGCACCCTGTCTACGGGGAAAGTCATCACCGGAGGCTACCTTCATCATCCCCGCTGCCTCCTTGAGTTCACTCCCGGGGCTGAGTGCATGTACCAGTAGCTATGTGTTTGATCTCTCTCTCTCTCTCTCTCTCCCTCCCTCTCGCTCTCTCTCTCTCTCTCTCTCTCTCGTGATCTTGATTGGGCAGGATCTTGATGTACCACGAGCTTTGTTGATATAGTGTAATCATATGGTGTTCTTACCTCTCTATCTTAGTTGTGATGAATTAACTATTGCTCTTTGAGTTTTCATCATTATCGGACTGAATATTTTGGATTTGAGATCATTTGATGTATGTCTTGCATGTGGGTACCCATGGTGGCGGTATTCCATGAAGTCACATGATATATGTTTTGGTCATCAACTTGTGGATTCCCGTCGTGACATTGGAGTAATCTAGGCATAGAGGTTGATACACGTTTTCGTCCTAATTTCTCCAATAGGAACTTTGGAGTGATTATTTGTCGCACGTTGAGGGGTTGTTATAAGATCCAAGTATGTTAGCACCGTTGAGAGATTGCACTAGTCAAAGTATGAACCCTAGGCCTTGTTTCTAAGCATTGATATTCCTGAGTCTTGATGATCTTCGATTCTCCTTTGAAATATCTGTGCTTCCGTCTTGTGATATTTGTTCCTCTTCAGGGGATAAATGCTTAATATTCTAGAGGAAACTACGCTGGGAATGATTGCTGAGTGGAAGTGTTGTTTTCCACAAAGGGTGGAAAAGAGGCATTCACAAAAAAAGTTGACATTTTCCTGGACTCTTCCTTATTTCTCTCCGAGTTCGTGTGAATTTTCCTAACTTTTCGACATTTCACGACAACTATTTTTTGTGATTTCTCAAAATTTCTCGAGCTTTTCATCTTCACTGTAATTTTCCACTAACTCCCAGCGTACAATCATTGGACACACCAAATTAGCAAATCGTTGTTACTGATAATTAGGTTGACGGTGTCACCTAGATGCGGTGGAATTGAGCCCTAGGCCTTGTTTCTAAGCATTGATATACCATTTTGCTAGTTGTTTGCTACTTGTTACCTTGTTATTTTTAATTATTCAGATCATTAAAATCAATTTCTACTATCCATATTACAATTGTATCACCATCTCTTTCACCAAACTAGTTCACCTATACAATTTGCCATTGTACTGTGTGTGTTGGGGACACAAGAGTTTCCTTGAATTCCACATCCTACACCTTCCATGGATTGATGAACCTTAGGTCATCCAGTTGGGAAAATTGGTTGTTTTCCTACAAAACTCTCCGCTTGGAGGCTCAACAAAGTCTACAAGAATAAAGTTGCATAGTAGACATCGCGGTGTCACACTCGTTTAGTGGAATTAACACCCGTGGTCGGCCATCGGTCGTTGCCTGGCGCCGATGTTTTGTTATTGTTTCAGTCCTTAGCTACTAGTAAGTAGATCGGATGCCTTTGTATCATATGTATCTTGTTATTACAGAAGGGGTGGAGAGCTGGCTCTAGCTAGTCGAGAGAGAAGATCCATCATACCAGGTGTATCAATCCAATTAAACCCCACGTGCATTGCTCCAAAAAATGGGCCAAGGAATGCATGGATACCACACATGTCTTCGTCTAAAGCCTTCCCCTCTTTCGGTCATTCTCTCTCCATGTCGCACTCAAGCTAGGTAGAAAAGTCTACTCCGTGCAATCTCATAGTCTCGACGGAGAAATGCAGGTAATTGACACATGATAGGAAGGGGTATTGCCTCCTCGGGGGCACTGTCATGGTACTATCAGTGTACTAATATAAAACGAGTTTCCATTTTGTTTGGTGGCCATGGTTAGGTGGTTGATCTTTTAGTTTTGCCAGCCTTTTACAATTAACCGTGCTTAGGTCCTTTAATTTTTTTTCTCCTAGGGAAAATGGTTAGCCTTGTAGAGGACACCAAGTTGGCAATAGTGCTCATTGGCGAGTGAAGGGGTCGGTTGCCATCTCATCCCGATCTCCCGCTCCATCAAGTGCCAGCTGACCTCCTTATTTTTCTTGGCGACTACATGTGGCCTTGAAGATACTGGCGCCTTCCCTTCAAATTTTACTACCTCTAGGCATCCTTGTCGCGATTCCGAGGTCCGTTGGTCGACGCGGCTCAGGTCTACCCTGGCATACGTGTGGACGTGGTGCAAAGC
>LR738714.1:879056362-879068113 GCA_902687465.1 Secale cereale | reverse complement strand
GCCTTGCTCACATGCGCACTCGTGCTCGCCGGCGTACGTGCTCGTGTACCGCTTCCAATTTCAGCCAGCGAAGCCACTACCATTGGCCCCCACTGCCACGTGGGGCCGTAAGATTAGGTATATTTTTATTTTTCTTTTTTGAGTTGACCTGGATTAGTATAGTTAATCTAAAATAAGCCTATGACAAGTGGGCCAATTTCCCCATTGACCCAGTCAATTGCTCATTGTTTGACTACGTTTCTGGCCCACTTGTCACACATTATAGCTATGTTTTTTTCAAGTTTTTCTTTTTATTTCTCTAGATGAGGGAGCCCACCCGTAAGTGAAAGCGAGAGGAAAGACAATTGTTTGCTTTTTAGAAAAATCCTATGGATGATGGGGCCACTCATAAGTGACAGAAACAGGGGTAAAATGTCCAGCAAACATCCCATAGACGGTCAAAGCCCTTTGACCTGACGGTAATGGCACGCAAGGGGATTTCTGCAAAGAAACATAACGGCAGAGTGACAAATTTGAGCATGCTTCGAAATTAGGAGCAGATCTGAGTAGTGGCTTCAAGTTAGGGGCACAAATGTAAATGTCCCTTCTGTCTATGTTTATCACAAATCAGATTTTAACATCTTGGCAGGTAAACTAACTACTGAACCAACTTGCTGAAACATCAAGGCAAATAGTAGCAGGAGTAAAAAACGATGGTAATAGAGAATCAAGCTGATATAATGAATAGTTACATGTTAGAGGCAAAGGGGGTTACAGCCTAACTAACTGGGTACTTCAATATTTTTCTACGGATTTGCTCAATCTTCCGCCAGTTTGGATGTCCGAGTGTTTGACAAGTCCTAAAGAGACTGGGCCAGTGTTGGAATCAACCGGATGTTCGAGCATGCCATTGAGGGAAGTGTGCTCCATATTGTGTGGTAAGGCACCCAGTCACATTAAGAAATCAGGAAAACAATGAATCCAACAAAAGCAATCAGCAAAACCACTAGTATAGGTAAGCCTACTAGCGGCGTTCGAAAAACGTCGTTAGTCACACATTGAACATACGCTACTAGTATCCGACCACCCTTCTGACAACTGCAATCCCCGCACCTCGCCAGCGAGATTCTTCTTCGTCTTCTTGTTTTCTCTTTCTGTACAACTTTATGAGAGCGTATGTTTTGGTCCCAAGTGTCGGCGCACCCGGCTATCCAGGAAAGTATCAGGTACTCCCATTCTTGGGGTACTCCTGGTGCTCCAAGTGTAGATAAATCATTCATAAATGTTTCAAAAAATTCCTAAAAAAATATGAATGTTTGCAAGGAATGTAACTACAACCCCTAAAAATTTCAAATGTGATTCATGGGGATATGTGCAACGTGCTGTGACAAACTTTGGGTTAGCAGCCTACGTGAAAGGTAAAGCTGTAGAATAAGATTCCACACGCACAGATCTGTCAAGACTGGATACCACGACATGCTTCTTGGTCAAAGAGGAACGCCATGCAGGACGGCCCAAGCATTGATCAAATCGTTCTAGTTAGCATTATTTTGGCGAAATCATTAATTAAGGGGTACACTTTGCAAAAATCATTCTCACCTTCTAAGGCGCCTATAATCGCAACATGTGAGTTTTCTCTTTTTTTTTGTAGATTCGATTATTAAAACATTTTATTTCTTAAACAGTGTGTCCAAATCCTAAATCATTTTTGCAGTTGAATTTCCCGCGTCCAGATCATTGAAACTATATCTCATCTTAATAGATTTCGATGAACTTTTTCTTCACAAAATAACAAGGAAAAGGCGGAAGAAAAAATCCAGAGCCGGAAGCACGTTTTTTTCTTCACTTTTTTACCTTCTCGAGAGGCATGCGTGTGCCTTCACGAGAAGCAAACTTGTGCTTCTCAAGGAAGCATACAAACATATATATTTTTCTTTCCAAGAGGCACAAATGTGCTTCTTGCGGAAGCAAAAGAAAATGTTTTTTTCATGTGCCTCTTGTGGAAGCAAAATAAAACAACACATGTTTTTCTTTCCGAAAGGCACAATTGTGTTTCTCGCTGAAGCAAATATGTGTCTCCACTAGAAGCAAATTTGGGCTTCTCGTAAAAGCAAAATAAGAAATAAAATGTGTTTTTCCATTTTCGAGAGGCACGATTACGCTTCTCGCGAAAGAAGATTTGTGCTTTCACATGAAGTAAACATGTGCTTCCACATGAAGCAAACATGTGCTCCTTTACCAAGTGGCACAAATGTGCTTCAAGCGATACAAATTCATCCCTCCACAAGAAGGAAATTGTTACTTACTTCTCGCGAAAGAAAAAATTGATGAAAAAATGGATTTTTTTTCTCCAGGCTTAGGGAAAACCGGACGAAAACAAAAAAACCAAAAAAACGTACAGAAAAGTAAAAAAAGATAAAATCTTGTGGGAACACCCAACACGCGACAAGTGGCGGCGGATGAACACACCATTCGCCGCACTCTTAACTCTTGCGGGGCTCGCACAAAGATACCACTTGACTACTTGCTTCGTTATTTTGGGATTGATGGCATTTGTTAGAAAGCGAAAATATCGTTCGTTATCTATTGTGGACTCGTCTATTATTTTGGGATAGTACTGCTGCCCTAGATCATGTCAAATTTTCCTGAGTCTTGATGAATATCCGTGCTTACGTCCTTTGATATTTGTTCCTCTTGAGGAGATAAATATTTAATATTCTAGAGGAAACTAGGCTGGGAATGATGGCTGAGTGGAAGGGTTGTTTTCCCCAAAGGGTGGAAAAGAGGCATCCACAAATTTTTCGACATTTTCTTGGACTCTTCCTTATTTCACACCGAGTTGGTGTGAATATTCCTGACTTCTCGACATTTCACAACAACTATTTTTTGTGATTTCTCCAAATTTCTTGAGATTTTCATCTTCACTGTAATCTTTTACTAACTCCCAGCGTACAATCATTGGACACAACAAATTAGCAAATCGTTGTTACATACAATTAGGTAGATGATGTCACCCTGGTGGGGTGGAATTGACCCCTAGGCCTTGTTTCTAAGTACTGATTTACCGTTTTGCTCATTGTTTGCTCCTTGTTACCTTGTTGTTTTTAACTATTCATATTATAAAAACATATTTTTACTGTTCATACTACACTTCTATCACCATCTCTTTCATCGGACTAGTGCGCCTATACACTTTGTCATTGTACGGGGTGTGTTGGGGACACAAGAGATTTCTTGTATTATTCTTCCTACGCCTTCTACGGATTGATAAACCTTAAGTCATTCACTTGAGAAAAATTGGCTATTATCCTATCAAACTCTGCGCTTGGAGGCTCAACAGAGTCTACAAGACTAAATCTGCATAATAGACATCACAAATGCCACCCTCGTGTGGTGGAATTGACACCTGTGGTTCGTCATCGCTCGTTTCCTGACGCCGGTGTTTTTTTATCATTTTAGTCCTTAGCTACAGTAAGTAGATCATACGCCTTTGTATCATATGTATGTTGTTATTCCATAAGGGGTGGACAGCTGGCTCTGGCTAGTCGAGAGAGAGGATTCATCGTACCAGGTGTATCAATCCAGTTAAACCCAGCGTGCATTGCTCCAAAAATTGGGCCAAGGAATGCATGGATACCACACATGTCTCCGTCTAAATTCTGCCCCTCTTTCGGCCATTCTCTCTCCATGTCGCACTCAAGCATGAGTAGAAAAGTCTACTACGAGCAATGTCACAGTCTCAACAGAGAAATGTAGGGAATTGACACACGATAGGAAGGGGTCTTGCCTCCTCTGGGGCACTATGATGGTACTATCAGTGTACTAATATAAAATATTTTCCATTTTGTTTGGTGGCCATGGTTAGTTGATTGATCTTTCAATTGTGCCAGCCTTTTACAATTATCTGTGCTTAGGGCCTTTAATTTTGATTTCTCCTAGGAGGAATGGGTTAGCGTTGTAGAGGAAACCAAGTTGGCAATAGCGCTCATTGACGGGTTGCTTCCGGCAAAGCGGTGGGAATAGGCCTAAATAAAATTCTCCAGCTTTTCATGGATTTTTCCTTGTTTCTCCCTAAGTCCTTGTGCAGTTTTTACTTTAGACATAATTAACCCTTTTTGTGAATTCCTCAAACTTCTTGAGCATTTCAAAAAATTTCTAGGGTCTTCACGGAAACTATCTATAAACTCTTGGGCTTTTATGGAAACGTATAATAGGTAGCATATAACCGGTGGACACATCAAACTAAGAAATCACTGTTACAGACAATTAGGTAGTTGTTGTCACCCTTGTACGGTGGAATTGACCCATGTGGCCATCGGTCCTTGCTCGACGCCAGTGTTTGTTGTCGTTTTGGCAGTTGCCTACAGTTGGTCAGATGTCTTTGTATCGCATGATGTGGTTCAAGAAGGCGTGGACAGCACGCTCTCAGCTAGTCATCCGAGAAAACTTTTAGTGCCTTGGGATCAATCCAAAGAAACACCGATGTGCATTGCTCCAAAAAAGTGGGGCCATGAACGTATGTATACAAACCATGTCTCCTGCTAAAATTCCTATCCTCTCCACCATAAACGTAAACCAGCCATGGTCATGTGGTCATGACCCTTTGACCCTTAGTAACAATAGTCATTGTGGTTGTGGGTCAAATTTTCCTGAGTCTTGATGATATTTAATTCTCCTTTGAGTAAGTCGTGCATACGTCCTTTAATGTTTCTTTCTCTCCAGGGGAGAAATGTTCAATCTTTGACCAGAATTGAAGTTGGAAATGATCGCTGAGTGTAAGGGTTGCTTTCCACAATGGGTAAAAAGGGGGGCCTCCACATTTTCATGGACTCTTCCTTATTTCCCTTCGAGATCGGGTGGATTTTCCTGACCTGTTGGCATTTAGTAGAAACTTTCTTTAGTGGTTTTTTTTTCCAAATTTCTTGATTTTTTTGTCTCATCTGTAATTTTTCACTAGCGCCTAGCGTACAACCACTGGACATAACAAATTATCAAATCGCTATTACGGACAATTAGGTAGATGGTGTCACCCTCGTGCGGTGGAATTGACCCCTATGGTCGGTCATTGGTCCTTGCCTAACTCTGGTGTTTGTTACCATTTTGGTCGTTCACTACAGTAAGTAGATCAGATGTAGCTGGCTCTAGCGTGTACGTTGCGATTCCAGAAGGTGTGCATAGCTGGCCCTGGCTTATCGAGAGAGAAAATTCTTCGTAATAGGTGTATCATTTCAATTAAGCCTCACATGCATTACTCCAAAAAATGGGCCCATGAATGCATGGATACCACCCACATGTCCGTGTAAATTCTGATGTTGTCAAGCAGGAGTAGAAAGTCTAGTCTCGAGAGTGAAACACAGGGAATTAACACATGATAAGAAGGTGCCTAGTCTCATGGGGAGCACTAAGATGGACTAGCTTCCTTCTTTCTCCATCTGCACTTGTGAGCTGCGTTGGGAAGATTTTCTCGAATATGAGATGATGATGCAATACAGTAGAGATAAGTATTTCCCTTAGTTAAGAACCAAGGTTATCATTCCAGTAGGATAAACGACGTAGAACCTTGTTAGCAGCACCTACACACACAAAAGAAAATACTTGCATCCAACGCAAACAACAGGTTTGTCAATCCCCTCGGCGGTTAATTGCGAGGATCAAATCTCGTAGTGGTAGATAGATAAAAACATTACAAAATAAAATTAAGGAAATAAAATTGCGGCAAGGTGTTTTTGGATTTTATTGATTATAAAAGTAGACCCAGGGGCCATAGTTTCACTAAAGGCTTCTCTCTTGAGCACAAAGCATCCGGTGGGTAAATAAATTACTGTTGGGAATTTCATAGAAAAGCACATAGTTATGATGATATCTATGACAACGATTATGTATATAGGTGTCACATCCGGGATAGTAGATCAACTCCTGCCTACATCTACTACTATTACTCCACCCATCGAATGCTATCCAGCATGCATCTAGGGCACTAAGTTAATAAAAACAAAGTGACACTTTAAGCAAGATGACATGATGTAGAGAAGTAAACCCAATCAGTATGAATAAATCACATCTTTTTATCCTTAACGGCAATAATACAAATCCTTTCTGTCACTGGGATTGAGCACCGCAAGATTGAACCCATCACAAAGTACCTCTCCCATTGCAAGATAATTCAGTCTAGTTGGCCAAACCAAACGGATAGATCGAAGAGAAATACAAAGCTATAATAATCATGACATAAAAGAGTTCAGATTTGACTCGAATAATATTTATAGATACTCTGATCATAAACCAACAATTCATTGGATCCCAACAAACACACTACAAAATAAGATTACATAGAACAGAACTAGAAGAAGATTGAGGAGACATTGTATTGAAGATCGAAGAGAGAGAAAAGGCCATCAAGCTACTAGCTATGGACCCGTAGGTCTGTGGTAAACTCGTGTGCCTCTCACGAAATCATATCCATGCATCCATGCGAAGTAAATCTCTGCCTCTAGCGGAAAGGAAAAAACGTACTTTTTCTTTTTCTGAGCGGCACGACTGTGCCTCCCGAGGAAACAAATATCTGCCTCCAAGTGAAGTATATTTATGCCTCTCACGGAAGGAATAAAAATATAATGTTTTTTCTTTTCCTTTTTCGAGAGGCCCGACTGTGCCTCTCATGGTAGAAAATATGTGCATGTCGCAACAACAAAAAACTTTCCTTTTCCGAGAGGCAAAGTTGTGCCTTTCCGGAGAGGCACAGCAGAAGCAAATATGTGCTTCCACAAGAAGTAATTTTGTGTCTCACGTGAAAATATAAAATAGAACACATTTATTTCTTTTTTGAGAGCCACGTTTGTGCCTCTGAATGAAGAAAACAATCTGTGTCTCCACGAGAAGTAACTTTGTGCCTCTCGTGGAAGAAATAAAACATGTTTTTTTCCTTTTCTGATAGGCACGGCTGTGTCTCTCGCAGAAGCAAATCCGTGCCTTTACAAGAAATAAATTTGTGCTTTTCCTGGGTGAAAAAAAACATATTTTTGTCCTTTTTACGAGTGCCTCTCACGAAAGCAATTCGTGCCTCCACAATAAGTAAATATGTGCCTCTTGCGGAGAGGCATGACTTTGCCTCGCGCGGAAGCAAATCTATGCCTCTCAGAGAAGAAAAAAAGTGTTTCTTTTCTTTTCTGAGAGGCACGGTTGTGCCTCTCGTGGAAGCAAATATGTGCCCCCCAAAAAGTAAATCTATTCGTCTCATGAAAGACTGAGAGACTGAGCCGGCATATCATCTTGAGATTTACGAAGTAACCATAGACGTCTCGTCGGTGACAAACATCTCCTGCCACTGAAAGCACGTCGCTGGAAATCCTGAAAGAAATCCAGAAATAATATGAGCATCAGGACTTAAACCCTGATGGGCTGCGATACCACTGTCAACCTCAGCCCTCAGGTTGGTTTGCCTCTGGACCTAACTCTGCACGTGTATACGTTTACGTTGAATAAAAATAAAAAGCTATGGCCATAAGGCACCCACGTTTCCTGAAGAGAAAGGAGTACGTATCACCCACGTAATGGTTGTCGTGCCTATAAATAGCAAGCGCCCAGCCATGACTAATCCAGTGACGTAGGCAGTCAAGGTGCATTCGAGCCATGACTAATCCAGCCATGGACGCCGCTGCGGTGATCGGGTTCTTCAGGGACAGGAGCATCCTCATCACCGGCTCCACGGGCTTGCTCGGGAAAAGTACGTACTCACGCATGCACTTGTTCTCTCTTTTGTGCAACAACGTACGTATATATGCTCCTTTGTATGGTGAAAATGCACTGCTGGTGGAGAAGATTCTGAGGGTCCAGCCGGATGTGAGGAAGCTCTACCTCCTTGTGCGCGCGGCAGACGCGGCATCTGCCGAGCATCGCGTGCTCACCGAGGTATATATGTTCGTATATATGTTCAAAGAAATCAAAAGCTAATTAACATTTTTGCGTTATATAGGATTCAAAAAATACTATTGATGTGTACTCCAGCAGTTTAATCTTGTCTTGTTGTAATACATCTCTAATGAAAAATTGAACATAGATGTTAGAAAATTCAAATGTAGAAAATGAAGCCTGTTGATAGTAAGGTCTCGTAGTAAGGTCTGGATGTGTAAAACCCTAAACCATGGATACCAGTCTTCGAGTGGAACTTCAAAATCCAATCATCGTAAGTTTTCCGACCCAATATCTAGTTCAATTTTTGTGCATATTAGAAGATCCTTTCAAGAATGTCCCTATCCTAACTACACAAGGACCTGTTAGAAGAAACATAAGCTAGCATAATTGTAGTGTGCGGGTTAGTTAGTATAGAATCATGGAAAACAATCCTACATGAAGGAGGGAGTATATAAAATAGGTAATTTCTATATTTCAAAATAGATGGCTATCAAGAAATATTCCAATCAAACTTGCTTCACTTTGACTATCACATATAACCAGATCAGTGAAAATAACATTCTTAATTAATGCCAAACAATTATTCCTTTTCAAGGAGTATTTCCTTAATTTTGTTGAATACTCATTTAAAAAAGTAATTTTCATATTTGAACCTTCCAAGAGAGTCTATTACATCATGTATTTTAGAACAAATGGATAAAATGAGAGGAACTAAGACTTGCGAAAGGGACACAAAAAATATTGATGCTTTGTTGGTCCACGCGTCAAAATTATTAAACTCAATGTTCTACAACCATGCATTATTGTGGTGATGTTGTCAGTCTAAAATATCTCATACTTGTTCACTACCAAATAAATATTTACTACTATCTCGTATGATCACCCGAAAAAAGTTAATTGGGTACAAAATGCACAATAAAGAAACTTATTAAGCCACTATAACCCATGATCGGTTGACATATCAAACCTTATTATTATAGTATCATAGCAGATATGTCCGTTCATAATTGCTGCTAACATGTGTGTACCATTGATTTGGAGGACCCTTATTATTTTAATAGATCATAAATGATACATCTTGTGGCTATTGCTTTGATGTAACATAATTGTATTTATTTGAACTATTGTTGATAAATCTTCATCACTATCTATAAACCATTTTCGGCCACTGCTCCAGTGAGTATTAATTATTGTGTCAACCGCAAAATATAGAGTTTTATAATTTTATAACTGATAAACAATGACTGATGATCTGAATTTTAATGTCACGTGGTAGCCTAACATCAGATGGAAACTGCCAGGAGGTTTATGATGTAATATCATCATATGCGAGGGACACAAATGGTGTATTAATACAAATGATATTTCTAGAAATTCCATAGTAACCATTTGTCCCCAAGTCAATTACGATTAAACATATACAACACAAAAGTGATATATTATTTGGCAAAGTATTTTAGCGTTTTGGAATAACATTACTTGCCATATATAGTTAATATTATTTTATCTAAAACACAAAATAATATTGCTCAAACACTTTAAACACATTGAAGATGAAGCCCTCACATTTGCGAGGGCAATTGTGCTACTTTAGAAGTAAAGGAAAAAAATGGTGGCACTTCTTCTTTCATTCGGTGCTCCCTCTTCGTCCTCCATATATAAACACGATGCTACCAACAAACGACAACGGTGTTCTAATGAATTATTGGATGATGACAATGAGGATAGAATAAAGTAGATCAAGCATGGACATTGACAACAATTTTCAATTACTTGAGTACATATGAGTTTGGACTCTAGAGTGTACACTCATCACACACCCGTGAATTTTGGGCCACAATTGTGTAGTACTCACACATGTATAGATGTGCAATTAATTACAATTTTATATTTTATTCTAAATATATTGACCATAAAGATACTTTTAGTTTTGGAAATCTAGAAATAAAATCATATTACAATTATTTACTATCGGTTTTGGTCTCCCCCTCACCGTTGGATGTTCAAAATATAATTAGAACTGAAAATCCATATATATAGATTTATTTGTGAAGTTTAATTATATTTTCAAATCTATCCTTTATTATCCTATTATCTGCAGGTTGTAGGAACAAAACTTTTTGATGTTCTGCGAAGCAAGCATGGAGCTAATTTCAACTCTTTTATCAAAACCAAAATTTCCCCTCTACCTGGAGACATCACTAAGGAAACATGTGCACTAAAAAGTTATATGGTTGAACAGATCTCAGAGGAGATCCATGTCATTGTGAGTGTGGCTGCAACTACCAGCTTCTACGAGAGGTGTGTATAATATCATAAAGGTTGCCTATACATTAGATGACTAAGAAGGATGTATTTATCAATCGATGGATAGGACCATCTAATTCGAAGTACCTAGTAATTAGGAGAAAATAGTATAATTAGTTTCCTGAAAGTAGCATCATTAGATTCACATATAACCAATGATTAACATTTCATTCTATAAATTTTGCCATGTCAAAAACTTCTTCTGATTTTTTTAAATAAAAATGTGTTATCTAATTATACAAGGAGTAGACAGATAATACATATGGCAAATGGGTAGTGTATGTATATTTCTCTAACGTGCTTTCCAGGTGTGTGTCACCTTTTCTAGTGTCTGCTATATGAGAAAACTATTGACAAATAAGAAGATTTTTTTATTAAGGAATAATCCATAGGAAAATTATATGTCCACCATTTGTTGTATTGTTATAAAGTGCTTAAATTGTCAATCAACATCTCCTTGGATAATCCATTTGCAGATATGATGTCGCTCTGGCATCAAATACCTTAGGAGTCGCCCATGTGTGTAATTTAGCAAAGAAGTGTGCTAATCTTAAAATGATCCTTCATGTTTCCACTGGTAAGCATGTTCTCTGCTCCTGCTGCTTAGCTTATATTTCTTAAATTAGTGATATATATATGGTTGGATCATATAGTTGTGTGTGTGTGATAATGTTATTTCCTTGGGTAGCTTTCGTTGCTGGGGAGCAAGAAGGCCTGTTAGTGGAGAAGCCATTCGATTTAGGCAAAGCACTAAGGAAAAATTACAACTTGGACATTCAGTCGGAGGTAAAATTAGTTGAGAGTGTCAAGTCAAAACTGAGGATACAATTGTCGAATGATAAGATAGAGAAAAGGACAATGAAGGAACTTGGATTGAAAAGGTCTGGAAAAATATATACATACTTTCTTAAATGATTTCCATAGATAGATGTGACCAAGAAGCAATAGATAACATAATTAACATGTGGTATCGATAATTGTTTTCAAGGGCTAGGCACTTTGGTTGGCCTAACGTGTACTCACTCACAAAGGCCAAGGGCGAGATGTTACTTGGAACCTTAGGACAAGAACTTCCAGTTGTGATAGTACGACCAAGCATTATATCTAGCACTTTCCAAGAACCAATGCCCGGTTGGACCGAGGGAACTAGGTAAACATATTAAAATTACATTTTTGTTGTTGATAGTAAATGGTTTTGTGTTTCTGCAATAGTAGTCACTCCCTTTGTTCCCAAATATAAGTCTTTCTAGAGATTCCAAAAAGTGAATACATATGGAGCTAAATGAGTGAATCTACACTCTAAAATATGTCTACATACATCCGTATGTTGTAGTATATTTGAAATATCTAAAAAGACTTATATTTAGGAAAGAAGGGAGTATATTCCATGCATATTAACAGATTTTGTCACTTTGGTTGTAGGACAATAGATATGTTGTATGTTGCTTACAATGACCAAAAACTTCTATGTTTCATCGCCGATCGTAATGTCATATTCGATGTGGTGAGTATTGCAAAAAAAAAACATAATTCAATATATTCATAAACATGTTA
>LR738714.1:879031776-879056218 GCA_902687465.1 Secale cereale | reverse complement strand
CCGCGCGTGTGCGTGTGTGCCTATATGCATCGTGTTTTTTGACATTTATATCAAACAGAGTGCCTATATATCCTTCTCAACATATTAGGGTGCTTTTAGTGTATGCACTAGATGCCTTGAGTGGTCTACACATTTCACTCATATCATAATGAACTACTATATACATTTGCATGCATTTATTACATTTATGGTTTTGACTTTAATTAGGAAACTGCAATGTGTTACAGATACCAGGAGACATGGTAATTAATGCACTGATGGTTGCCATGGCCATTCATTGGGACACACATGGAACGCAGGCAATTTACCATGTAACCACAGGCCATCGGAACCCATTGCTTTTTTCCACTTTTCTGGAATCAGGCTATGAGTATTTCCGCTCTAATCCCCGTGTAACCAAGGATGGGAGGATTGTCAAGGATAGAAGGGTGAAAATTTTCAAGAAATACATATTCTTTCGTTTATACATGATCCTGCGGTATAACCTAGCACTGGAGGCATGTACAAATTTCTTTAGAAGTCATGCATACCCTTATTTATATGAATATAAAGATGACGATAATACTTGCTAAAAACCTGAAGGTTCAATCTCCAAGAAAGTCTTTTACTTCAGTTGGTGTTACAGTTGTGCAACTTAGATTCTAACGATTTATAGAAGAGGGGGACAATTCCTGATAGAAATAAAATGAACTTGTATATTCATGTCATTTAAATGAGGTCTCATATATGTTACAACTATGAATTGTGTAATAACTTGTGTAATCTTGGAATATACAGATGTTGCATGCGATGAGTGTATTTGGGAACTCATTGTCCCAGCATTACAATAAGCTCAAACGTGGCTACAATTTCCTGATACTTGTCGCAAAGTTGTACGCCCCATATGTGTACTTTAAAGGGTGGTGAGCATCTTCTACTTAATTATAGTATACTAGAACAGAATTAACTTTACTTCACTATTATAATATCAAATAGAAATAATTTCTTCCAGCTCTCATTTTGTAGAAGATAGTTTTAATTTCATTGAATGTTTCTCAAATTTATGAATTTTCTGTTAACAAAGTTTTCAATACGACGTAGTTCTTTGAATGTTTCTTCATTGGACCGCCTAAACGTAAATTCCATAAAACCTACTCCCTTTGTCCCAAAATATAAGAACATTTTTGACACTATGCTAGTGCAAAAAATGTTCTTATATTTTGGGACGGAGGGAGTACAATTAATTGCTCCATGGCTATGTTATGTTTTGAATAGTACCCACAACTTGTCATAGCTAGTGGTGGTTGGTACTTCCTACAAGAGATAATAGGGTAGTGATGCACAAAATGTTCTACTGGTTGCAATACACACTTCTTGCCAAAAGTCTGTAACATTTATGGTCAAAGACCAGCTAGTACTTTCCATTCGTGGAAAATGTATAGCAATGTTTCAAAATTTAGAGTTGTCCATACAATATGTGCATTGGCACCTCATATTATGAAGAATATTGACAATATTGTACTGACTCTAGCTATTAAGATATTTATACAGCTAATATTACCATCACACATTAAACAACAAATAGATCATGCATGTGCAAACAATATCAATATCTTCATATATATATATATATATATATCAAGTGTTTTTCTTTCTTGACAGATATATAGAAACGTTGCAAACAATTTGTTCTTGGTTCAATTATTATGTGCTCATTTACATCTACGATATTGATCTAACTTTTCCCTCCATCCTATGAAGCTTTGATGACACGAACATGAGAAATTTGTGGGCAATAACCTCTACGGATGAGCTAAACGTTGGCTCCACGTTTAATTGTGATCCTGCGTGCATCGACTGGGGCTCATACCTCATCAACACTCACATTCCAGCTGTTCTGACATATGCTCGCAGTAATAATTAGATTAAGAACGTTGGCAGAAGTGCATAGGGGACTAGACATATTATAAAATCTATTTCTAATAGTAGTCATATATGTCATTTATGTATGTGTTGTAATGTTTATACATCTGGTGTATAACAGCCTGTTTATGCATACCGCGTACGTACATTGAATGTACATAGGCGAAATATAGATGTATATATGTCATGGCCATAAAAATTGTTTTGTGTGATGTCACAAATGTGGTGTATCCCGGCCTATCATGTAATAATAATGTCTTTTATGTGTGTAATACGTTACAAGAAATATTAGTGCAATTGAGTTAGTCTTATAAGAATTTCCTCAAACGTGTGAGTTTCGGCTATAGAACACACAAGTTTGTGTGTTTTTTTTTCTATATTTTGTTCTCATACCTACAAATGTTCGGCACGATTCTACTATAGTAGAAAACTATAAGATCGATGTACGAACCAACACATTAACAAAAAAATAGTGTGTTGATTCATAGAAAACCAAATATACAACTAATATGAAGAAAACGAGATTACACACATTACATGAAGTGAGGGTCAGAGCTATGCTTGCCCCACACCCCGAGGAACTATTTATTCCCCTCCACATGACTTTCATCATCCTTCTATAGAAGGGACTTCTCTATGGTCTCGCGTAATCCTGTCTAATATTTTAGGGTACGCGTCAAAACCAATTGGAGGAACCAAGCCTTTTTCTATCAATGTGAGCATTACTCCTGACTTACATATGACCAAATGAATTGTAGATAACTTACTGATATGCAGATTAGCATTTAAGGGAAGATAATCATTTTTTGGGCAACCATAATAAACGCTACCTTTTCACCGAGGAGGAGAAGAAATATGTACAAGTCGACATGTTTCGGACGGGTACATTTAGGAAACCCCCAATAAATGTTACCCCTTCAATTGTGGGGAAACCCCTATAAGATTTTGCTAGTAGCAGCATTTGGCTAGAAAGACACGCAACTGCTAACTTAACCAACTACCAGCGGCGCCTAGAAAAATCATGGGCTTACCTCTAGACATGGTTAAGGAACTTTGGAGTTTGTTCCTTCTATTTGTTGATTGGTAATGCCTATATTTATAATTTTAGTTTTTTTGGATGTCATTGCAGGTTAGGCTATTCATTCAGAAGAAAGAAATAGGTCAAATCAACGACAGAAAATCAAGGATTGTGAGCTCGCACTTATGAAGAAATAGGTCAAATTAACTTGTTTTCTGCATGTATTTGGTTTTCACAGAAAATCACTATCAAACGAAGTCCAAACGCAACGAAACATTTCGATGATTTTTCATGGGTGACGAGGGACCCTAGAAGCTGCGGGGCAGGACCAGAAGCCAGACGAGGAGACCATAAGGCATGAGGGTGCGTCCCAGGGAGTAGACGCGCCCTGATTTCTTGTGGCCCCCTCGGGGCTCCGTCTGACGTGATTCTAGCGCTAAAATATCATATATATTGCAAACCACATGAAGTTAACCTAGATGAGTTTTTACAGCACCAATAGCCTCTGTTCCGAAGCGATCTCATCCGGATCTCCACTTCGGCACCCTGTCTATGGGGAAAGTCATCACCGGAGGCTACCTTCATCATCCCCGTTGTCTCCTTGAGTTCACCCCCGGGGCTGAGTGCATGTACCAGTAGCTATGTGTTTGATCTCTCTCTCTCTCTCTCTCTCTCCCTCCCTCCCTCTCGCTCTCTCTCTCTCTCTCTCTCGTGATCTTGATTGGGCAGGATCTTGATGTATCATGAGCTTTGTTGATATAGTGTAATCATATGGTGTTCTTACCTCTCTATCTTAGTTGTGATGAATTAAGTATTGCTCTTTGAGTTTTCATCATTATCGGACTGAATATTTTGGATTTGAGATCATTTGATGTATGTCTTGCATGTGGGTACCCATGGTGGCGGTATTCCATGAAGTCACATGATATATGTTTTGTTAATCAACTTGTGGATTCCCGTGGTGACATTGGAGTAATCTAGGCATAGAGGTTGATACATGTTTTCGTCCTACTTTCTCCAATAGGAACTTTGGAGTGATTATTTGTCGCACGTTGAGGGGTTGTTATAAGATCCAAGTATGTTAGCACCGTTGAGAGATTGCACTAGTCAAAGTATGAACCCTAGGCCTTGTTTCTAAGCATTGATATTCCTGAGTCTTGACGATCTTCAATTCTCCTTTGAAATATCTGTGCTTACGTCCTGTGATATTTGTTCCTCTTCAGGGGATAAATGCTTAATATTCTAGAGGAAACTAGGCTGGGAATGATTGCTGAGTGGAAGTGTTATTTTCCACAAAGGGTGGAAAAGAGGCATTCACAAAAAATTGACATTTTCCTGGACTCTTCCTTATTTCTCTCCGAGTTCGTGCGAATTTTCCTGACTTTTCGACATTTCACGACAACTATTTTTTTTGATTTCTCAAAATTTCTCGAGCTTTTCATCTTCACTGTAATTTTCCACTAACTCCCAGCGTACAATCATTGGACACACCAAATTAGCAAATCGTTGTTACAGATAATTAGGTTGACGGTGTCACCCAGATGCGGTGGAATTGACCCCTAGGCCTTGTTTCTAAGCATTGGTATACCATTTTGCTAGTTGTTTGCTACTTGTTACCTTGTTATTTTTAATTATTCAGATCATTAAAATCAATTTCTACTATCCATACTACAATTGTATCACCATCTCTTTCACCAAACTAGTTCACCTATACAATTTGCCATTGTACTGTGTGTGTTGGGGACGCAAGAGTTTCCTTGAATTCCACATCCTACACCTTCCATGGATTGATGAACCTTAGGTCATCCACTTGGGAAAATTGGTTGTTTTCCTACAAAACTCTCCGCTTGGAGGCTCAACAAAGTCTACAAGAATAAAGTTGCATAGTAGACATCACGGTGTCACACTCGTTTATTGGAATTAACACCCGTGGTCGGCCATCGGTCGTTGCCTGGCACCGATGTTTTGTTATTGTTTCAGTCCTTAGCTACTAGTAAGTAGATCAGATGCCTTTGTATCATATGTATCTTGTTATTACAGAAGGGGTGGAGAGCTGGCTCTAGCTACTCGAGAGAGAAGATCCATCATACCAGGTGTATCAATCCAATTAAACCCCACGTGCATTGCTCCAAAAATTGGGCCAAGGAATGCATGGATACCACACATGTCTCCGTCTATAGCCTTCCCCTCTTTCGGTCATTCTCTCTCCATGTCGCACTCAAGCTGGGTAGAAAAGTCTACTCCGTGCAATCTCACAGTCTCGACGGAGAAATGCAGGTAATTGACACATGATAGGAAGGGGTATTGCCTCCTCGGGGGCACTGTCATGGTACTATCAGTGTACTAATATAAAATGAGTTTCCATTTTTTTTGGTGGCCATGGTTAGGTGGTTGATCTTTTAGTTTTGCCAGCCTTTTACAATTAACCGTGCTTAGGTCCTTTAATTTTTTTTCTCCTAGGGAAAATGGTTAGCCTTGTAGAGGACACCAAGTTGTCAATAGTGCTCATTGGCGAGTGAAGGGGTCGGTTGCCATCTCATCCCGATCTCCCGCTCCATCAAGTGCCAGCTGACCTCCTTATTTTTCTTGGCGACTACATGTGGCCTTGAAGATACTGGCGCCTTCCCTTCAAATTTTACTACCTCTAGGCATCCTTGTCACGATTCTGAGGTCCGTTGGTCGACGCGGCTCAGGTCTACCCTGGCATACGTGTGGACGTGGTGCAAAGCCCCGAGACCCCCCCCCCCCACGCGCGCCTTGCTCACATGCGCACTCGTGCTCGTCGGCGTACGTGCTCGTGCAGCGCTTCCAATTTTAGCCAGCGAAGCCACTACCATTGGCCCCCACTGGCATGTGGGGCCGTAAGATTAGGTATATTTTTCTTTTTCTTTTTTGACTTGACCTGGATTATTATAGTTAATCTAAAATAAGCCTATGACAAGTGGGCCAATTTCCCCATTGACCCAGTCAATTGCTCATTGTTTGACTACGTTTCTGGCCCACTTGTCACACATTATGGCTATGTTTTTTTCAACTTTTTCTTTTTATTTCTCTAGATGAGGGAGCCCACCCGTAAGTGAAAGCGAGAGGAAAGACAATTGTTTGCTTTTTAGAAAAATCCTATGGATGATGGGGCCACTCATAAGTGACAGAAACAGGGGTAAAATGTCCAGCAAACATCCCATAGACGGTCAAAGCCCTTTGACCTGACGGTAATGGCACGCAAGGGGATTTCTGCAAAGAAACATAACGGCGGAGTGACAAATTTGAGCATGCTTCGAAATTAGGAGCAGATCTGAGTAGTGGCTTCAAGTTAGGGGCACAAATGTAAATGTCCCTTCTGTCTATGTTTATCACAAATCAGATTTTAACATCTTGGCAGGTAAACTAACTACTGAACAAACTTGCTGAAACATCAAGGCAAACAGTAGCAGCAGTAAAAAAACGATAGTAATAGAGAAATCAAGCTGATATAATGAATAGTTACATGTTAGCAGCAAAGGGGGTTACAGCCTAACTAACTGGGTACTTAAATATTTTTCTAGGGAATCAACCGGATGTTCGAGCATGCTATTGAGGGAAGTGTGCTCCATATTGTGTGGTAAGGCACCCAGTCACATTAAGAAATCAGGAAAACAATGAATCCAACAAAAGGAATCAGCAAAACCACTAGTATAGGTAAGCCTACTAGCGGCGTTCGAAAAACATCGTTTGCCACGCATTGAACGTACGCTACTAGTATCCGACCACCCTGCTGACAACTGCAATCCCCACACCTCGCCAGCGAGATTCTTCTTCGTCTTCTTGTTTTCTTTTTCTGTACAACTTTATGAGAGTGTATGTTTTGGTCCCAGGTGTCGGCGCACCCGGCTATCCGGGAAAGTATCATGTACTCCCATTCTTGGGGTACTCCCGGTGCTTCAAGTGTTGATAAATCATTCATAAATGTTTGTAAAAATTCCTGAAAAATATGAATGTTTGCAAGGAATGTAACTACAACCCCTAAAAATTTCAAATGTGATTCATGGGGATATGTGCCGCGTTATGTGACAAACTTTGGGTTAGCAGCCTACGTGAAAAGTAAAGCGGTAGAATAAGATTCCACACGCACAGACTGGATACCACGACATGCTTCTTGGTCAAAGAGGAACGCCATGCAGGACGGCCCAAGCATTGATCAAATCGTTCTAGTTAGCATTATTTTGGCGAAATCATTAATTAAGGGGTACACTTTGCAAAAATCAATCTCATCTTCTAAGGCGCCTATAATCGCAACATGTGAGTTTTCTCTTTTTTTCGTAGATTCGATTATTCAAAACATTTTATTTCTTAAACAGTGTGTCCAAATCCTGAACCATTTTCGCAGTTGAATTTCCCGCGTCCAGATCATTGAAACTATATCTCATCTTAATAGGTTTCGATGAACTTTTTCTTCACAAAATAACAAGGAAAAGGCGGAAGAAAAAACCCAGAGCTGGAAGCACGTTTTTTTCTTCACTTTTTTACCTTCTCGAGAGGCATGTGTGTGCCTTCACGAGAAGCAAACTTGTGCTTCTCAAGGAAGCATACAAACATTTTTTTTACTTTCCAAGAGGCACAAATGTGCTTCTTGCGGAAGCAAAAGAAAATGAATTTTTTTTCAAGTGCCTCTTGCGGAAGCAAAATAAAACAACAATTTTTTTCTTTCCGAAAGGCACAATTGTGTTTCTTACTGAAGGAAATATGTGTCTCCACTAGAAGCAAATTTGTGCTTCTCATAGAAGCAAAATAAGAAATAAAATGTGTTTTTCCATTTTCGAGAGGCACAATTACGCTTCCCGCGAAAGAAGATTTGTGCTTCAATGTGAAGTAAACATGTGCTTCCACATGAAGCAAACATGTGCTCCTTTACCGAGTGGCACAAATGTGCTTCAAGCGATACAAATTCATCCCTCCACAAGAAGGAAATTGTTACTTACTTCTTGCGAAAGAAAAAATCATGAAATAATGGATTTTTTTTTCTCCAGGCTTAGGGAAAACCGGACGAAAACAAAAAACAAAAAAAGCGTACAGAAAAGTAAAAAAGATAAAATCCTGAGGGAACACCCAACACGCGACATGTGGCGGTGGTTGAACACATCATTCGCCGCACTCTTAACTCTTGCGGGGCTCGCACAAAGATACCACTTGACTACTTGCTTCGTTATTTTGGGATTGATGGCATTTGTTAGAAAGTGAAAATATTGTTCGTTATCTATTGTGGACTCGTCTATTATTTTGGGATAGTACTACTGCCCTAGATCAGGTCAAATTTTCCTGAGTCTTGATGAATATCCGTGCTTCCGTCCTTTGATATTTGTTCCTCTTGAGGAGATACTCCCTCCGTCCCAAAATAAGTGTCTTAAGCTTAGTACAACTTTGTGCTAGAGCTAGTACAAAGTTGAGACAGTTATTTTAGGACGGAGGGAGTAAATATTTAATATTCTAGAGGAAACTAGGCTGGGAATGATGGCTGAGTGGAAGGGCTGTTTTCCCCAAAGGGTGGAAAAGAGGCATCCACAAATTTTTCGACATTTTCTTGGACTCTTCCTTATTTCACACCGAGTTGGTGTGAATATTCCTGACTTCTCGACATTTCACAACAACTATTTTTTGTGATTTCTCCAAATTTCTTGAGATTTTCATCTTCACTGTAATCTTTTACTAACTCCCAGCATACAATCATTGGGCACAACAAATTAGCAAATCGTTGTTACATACAATTAGGTAGACGATGTCACCCTGGTGTGGTGGAATTGACCCCTAGGCCTTGTTTCTAAGTACTTATTGACCATTTTGCTCATTGTTTGCTCCTTGTTACCTTGTTGTATTTAACTATTCACATTATAAAAACATATTTTGACTGTCCATACAACACTTCTATCAGCATCTCTTTCATCTTACTAGTGCACCTATACACTTTGTCATTGTACTGGGTGTGTTGGAGACACAAGAGATTTTTTGTATTATTCTTCCTACACCTTCTACGGATTGATAAACCTTAAGTCATTCACTTGAGAAACAATGGCTATTATCCTACAAAACTCTGCGCTTGGAGGCCCAACAGAGTCTACAAGAATAAATCTACATATTAGACATCACAAATGTCACCCTCGTGTGGTGGAATTGACACATGTGGTTCGTCATCGCTCGTTTCCCGACGATAGTGTTTTGTTATCATTTTGGTCCTTAGCTACAGTAAGTAGATCGGATGCCTTTGTATCATATGTATGTTGTTATTCCAGAAGGGGTGGACAGTTGGCTCTGGCTAGTCGAGAGAGAAGATTCATCGTACAAGGTGTATTAATCCAATTAAACCCCGCGTACATTGCTCCAAAAGTTGTGCCAAGGAATGCATGGATACCACACATGTCTCTGTCTAAATACAGTCCCACTTTCGGCCGTTCCCTCTCCATGTCGCACTCAAGCAGGAGTAGAAAAGTCTAGTCCGAGCAATGTCACAGTCTCAATAGAGAAATGCAGGGAAATGACACACGATAGGAAGGGGTCGTGCCTCCTCGGGGGCACTATGATGGTACTATCAATGTACTACTATAAAACGTGTTTTCATTTTGTTTGGTGGCCATGGTTAGGTGGTTGATCTATCAATTGTGCCAGCCTTTCACAATTATCGATCCGTGCTTAGGACCTTTAATATTTATTTCTCCTGGGGAGAAATGGTTGAAAGAATTCCTTATTTAACACTCTTTTAAATGGTGTTTCCCTATTTAACAATGAATAACCTTTTCTTCCCTATCTAACTGCAAGTCAAAATTGTATGCCCTTCGTGACACTTGCGTCCATTTCAGAGTTAACGTTGTTAAATTGCACGCAAAAAGACACGTTTGCCCCTGATGCAAAATGAATTTGTGGGCAACGAGCAGCGTGACTGGGAACAAATTTGCAGCGCGCCTGTGTTTTGGCTGACTCGGTAGCGGCTCGGGTTTCCGCGGCGTGCGAGGTGGCCGGCGGTGCTGTAGCCGGCTGAGCAGGTTGTGCGGAGGTCGCCGGCATCGTGTCCCAACTTGTGTTACGCGGTCGGAGAATCCCAACTTGGGCAGCGGCGGCCAACAGGGCAGCGGCGCAGTGGCACCAACGAGGAGCGCTTCGTTGTCGGAGCGCTTGTACACGCACGTACACATGACAAGAGCTAGTAGAATTTTAGAAGCACTTGATCTATTTTCCTAGGAAGCTGGCTCATGCACCTAGCAAACCAAGCCGGATACACACAGCATACAGGATAAAGCTAGTCAACTACGTAGCCGGCGACGCGACTGCAGCGTCCGTCAAGCTGGACATCACTATTTTTCTTGCAATATAATTAGTTCAAAATTTTGGTCACACGTTCTATGAGGGGTAAAAAGGCCTTTTCAGATGTCATTTAACACCACTAAGGTTAAAAATGGACGGAAGTGTCATATAGGGCATACAAATTTAACAGGGTGTTATATAGAGAAGAAACTACTTTCAGTCAAATAGGGAATAAAACTTGAATGTTAAAAAAAAAATAAGGAGTTATCTCGAAATGGTTAGCCTTGTAGAGGAAACCAAGTTGGCAATAGCGCTCATTGACGGGTTGCTTTCGGCAAAGCGGTGGGAAAAGGCCTCAACAAAATTTTACATTTTTTCATGGATTTTTCCTTGTTTCTCCCTAAGTCCTCGTGCATTTTTTACTTTCGACATAATTAACCTTTTTTTGATTTCCCCAAAATTCTTGAGCATTTCCACAAATTTCTAGGGTTTTCATGGCAACTATCTATAAACTCTTGGGATTCTGTGGAAACGTAGAATAGGCAGCATATAACCGGTGGACATATCAAACTAACAAATCGCTGTTACAGACAATTAGGTAGTTCTTATCACCCTCGTACGATGGAATTGACCCCTGTGGCCATCGGTCCTCGCTCAATGCTAGTGTTTGTTGTCGTTTTGGTAGTTAGCTCCAGTTAGTCAGATGTTTTTGTATCACATGATGTGGTTCAAGAAGGTGTGGACAGCTCGCTCTTAGCTAATCATCCTAGAAATTTTGTAGTGCCTTGGGATCAATCCAAATAAACCCCGATCCGCATTGCTCCAAAAAAGTGTGGCCATGAAAGTATGTATACAAACCATGCCTCCTGCCTAAAATTCATATCCTCTCACCCGTAAACGTAAACCACCCATGGTCATGTGGTCATGACCCTTTGAGCCTTAGTAACAATAGTCATTGTTGGTTGCGGGTCAAATTTTCCTGAGTCTTGATGATCTTTAATTCTCCTTTGAGTAAGCCGTGCATACGCCCTTTAATGCTTGTTGCTCTCCAGGGGAGAAATGTTCAATCTTCTACATGAATCCAGGTTGGAAATTATCGCTGAGTGTAAGGGTTGATTTCCACAAAGGGAAGAAAAGAGGCCTCCGCAATTATTTCCACATTTTCACGCACTCTTCCTTGATTCTCTTCGAGTTCGGGTAAATTTTCCTGACTTTTCGGCATTTAGTAGAGACTTTCTTTAGTGGTTTTCCCAAATTTCTTGAGTTTTTTTTGTCTTATCTGCAATTTTTCACAAGCGCCTAGCATACAACCACTGGCAGAGTCACCCTCGTGCGGCGGAATTGACCCCCGTGGTTGGTCATAGGTCCATGCCTAACACCGGTGTTTGTTATCGTTTTGGTTGTTAGCTACAGTAAGTAGATCAGACGCGAACAGTTGCCTCTAGTGTGTACGTTGTGATTCCAGAAAGAGTGGACAGCTGGCTTTGGCTTATCGAGAGAGAAGATTCTTCATACTATGTGTATCATTTCAATTAAGCCTCACGTGCATTGCTCCAAAAATGGGCCCGTGAATGCATGGATACCACCCACATGTCCGTGTAAATTCTGCTGTCGTCAAGGAGGAGTAGAAGTCTAGTCTCAAGAGTGAAACTCAGGGAATTGACACACAATACGAAGGTGCCTTCCGTCTTTCTCCAGCTCACATGGTTTCATCATGATTCTCAGTCAATAATATAAAATGTGTTTCCATTTCATCATGATTCTCAGTCAATAATATAAAATGTGTTTCCATTTCATCATGATTCTCAGTCACGCATGGATCAAATGAATATAATATTAGTCTACTAATAAGATTATGCTTATGTTTATCACAAATCAGATTTTAACACCTTGGCAGGAAAACAGTAGCAACATACTCACAAAAAGGTAAAAGGAAAATGGTAGCATCAGTCAAGAGAAATCAAGCTGATATAATAAATAGTTACATGTTAGCAGCCAAGGGAGGTACAACCTTACTAACTGGGTTTGTAAATATATATTTTGGGATTTTCTCAATTTTCTGCCAGCTTGGATGTCCGAGTGTTTGACAAGACCAAAATAGACTGGGCCATTGTTGGAAGCAACCGGACGTTCGGGCATCCATGATGTGCAACAAACTGAGGAAACTGATGTGTTCCATATTGCGTGGTAAGCCACCCCAGTCACATTAAGAAATTGGCAAAACAATGAATCCCACCAAAGGAGTAAGCGCAGCCACTAGTACAGGAAAGCCTAGTGGTGGCGTTCGGAAAACATCATTGGTGACGCACTGAGCGCATGCCACTAGTATTGGACATGCACGCCATCCCCACCATGCACCCCTGCAAACATCCCCTCACCTTCCCGCACCTCGTCAGCGAGAATCCGTCGAGATTCTTTTTCGTCCTATCATTTTCTTTTTCTGTTCACCTGCATGGCAAAACTTTATGATATTGGATTTTTTGGTCCGGGGTGTTAATGCACCTGGCTATTCAGGACAGGACGCCTATTTCAGATGTGATTCGTAGGGATATGTGGCGCATACTATGACAATATTTGGGTTAGCATGCATGCGTCACCAGTAAGGCAGGAGGATCCTCAAAAAACAGTAAGGTGGTAGAAAATTAGAGCTACCCTATTAGGTCACTGCTCACGGGAGAAGATATTAGGGCTACTGTTGATCAGTGCAGGCTGGCTCGGTTTAGTACCACCTCGCTTATGGGAGAAGGCCATTACCAGCTTATAAGGAAGAGTATCCCTCCTCCTTTCAGTCCGAGTTTTTTGGATGGAGTGGGCTCTTCGCTCAATGTTGACCCATGCAGTGGCGGAGCCAAGGGACCCCCTAATATGGCTACAGCTCAACGTGCAAAAAGGCCCATGTGGAAAGCCCACTATGACTATAGGAGCAGTCGATTGGCTCTAGTCCCTTGACCTGACATGTGGTTGCGTTCTACCCTAGAAAATTAATTGCCACCATTTCATGCACTTTCGTCCACTCGCCTCTGCTCATACGGCGACGGTGCCACACGGCCTTTTCTGAATCTGATTCGATTCAGATTAAACCTTGTGACAGGGAAATTCATGTAGAGACTGCACCTGCCGATTCTCTTGTGCTCCATCTAACTAGCACTAATGGCTATTGACATTGATCACTATGAGTTTCCATCTTATATGTGCCATAATTGTTCTTTCAATTTAATTTAATTCTTATGATTGTGAGGATTGTGATGCTAAGTTTTCTTTTGACGGAATTACTAATATCTTTACACCCACAAAAAAACTAATATCTTTTATTTTTCTATAATGGAGATATATTGGTATTTATATTCAATCTTATTGACAATTGTAGAGTCTAACTGAAATTAATAAAAACAAAGCGCCACATTATTATTGTACCGCTTGAGATTTTTTTTTGTTGGCTTGGCCCCCACTATACCTAAATCCTGGCTCTGCCCCTGTGCCCTTGTATGCATAAACGTCCAGAATGTGGATGAGTGTGAGCTAAGCCGGGTTGGATGCTAACATCTGGTGTCAGAGGCAGTACTGCCATGCCTTCCTGAGGGGCTTCTCAGGGGTGTGGGAGGTTAGGGTTGTTATTGATCGGTGGAGGCTGCATCGGTTTAGTCCCATCTTGCTTACGGGGGGAGGCCATGATCAACTTATAAGGAAGAGTACCCCTCCTCATTTCAGTCCTGGTTTTTGGGATGGAGTGGGCTCTCCGCTGAATGTTGGCCCATGCGCGCATAAACGTCCAGAACATGGATGAGTGCGAGCTAGGCTGAGTTGGATGCTAACAAA
This sequence comes from Secale cereale, assembly GCA_902687465.1. Classification (NCBI taxonomy): domain Eukaryota; kingdom Viridiplantae; phylum Streptophyta; class Magnoliopsida; order Poales; family Poaceae; genus Secale; species Secale cereale. The sequence goes on along the minus strand of LR738714.1, from coordinate 879,042,213 downwards.
AGATTCCACCCACACAGAGCTGTCAAGATCGGATACCACAGCATGCTTCTTGGTCAAAGAGGAACGCCATGCAGGACGGCCCAAGCATTGATCAAATCGTTCTAGTGCCATTATTTTGGAAAAATCACTAATTAAGGGATAACACATGGAAAGATCAATCTCACCTTCTCAGGCGCTGGTAATTGCAACCTATGAGTTTTCCTTTTTTTCATAGTTTCGTTTATTCAAAACTTTTATTTCTTAAATAGTGAGTCCAAATCTCAAACAGTTTTCAACGTTGGATTTCTCGCGTTGAGATCTCTGGAACTAGATCTCCTGTTAATAGATTTCGGTGAACTTTTTTTATGAAAAAAAGGGGGGAGGAAAAAATAAACCCAGAGTCGGAAGCATGGTGTTTTCCACTTTTTTACCCTTTCGAGAGGCACAATTGTGCTTCTACAAGAAGCAAACTTGTGCTTCTCACGGAAGCAAAAGAAAACATTTTTTGCTTTTTGAGAGACACAATTGTGTTTCTCGTGGAAGCAAATCTCTGCCCCCACGAGAAGTAAAATTGTGCTTCTCGCGGAAAGAAAACAAACACATTTGTTTTCATGCTTACACAAGCAAATATGTGCCTCTCAGGGAAGCAAAAAAACATATATTTTTCCTTTTCAAGATGCATAGCTATGCTTGTCGCTGAATATAATCTATATCTCTACGGGAAGCAATCGAAAAAATGTGTTTTTACCTTTCCGACACAAAAATATGTGCTTCTCATAGAAAAAATCCGTGCATCCACGAGAAGCAAACATTTACTTCTCGTGGAAGAAAAGAATCACAATTTTTTGGATTTTGTTGCCAAACATAGGGAAAGGTGGACGAAAACTGAAAAGCCAAGAACCAAAAAAATCATGTAGAACCAAAAAAAGACATACAGAAAAAAAAATCATGAGTGAACGCCCGGCATGCGACATGTGATGGCAACTTGATGCACCATTTGACGTGCTCTTAACGCACCAAAATGAGCCTTGTGGGGCTCGTGTAATGGTACCCTTTGACTACTTGCTTCCTTATTTTTGTATTGATGGCATTTTTTAAAGAGCAAAAATAAGGTGCATTATCTTTCATGGACTCATCTATTATTTTGGGACATTACTGATATCCCCTATATATGGCTATCACAGTAACATGTGTGCCACGTAGAGCGGCATGCCACTAGCGTGACATGTACCACGTAGGGGGTAAAGATTATGCCAGGTACAAGTCTATCAGCTACTCCTACAATAGTACCTGGTACAGCTCAACCTTGAGCATAAATATTAATATCGATCTGGACAGGGTACCCCATCATGCCCCTTGGAGCTATATACAAAGGTCATTATTGTGGTTGCGGGTCAAAATTTCCTATGCCTTGATGATCTTAATTATCCTTTGAATTATCCATGCTTATGTCCTTTGATATTTGTTGCTCTTGAGGGGGGATGTTCAGCCTTGTAGAGGAAACCAGGTTGGAAATGATCGCTGAGTGGAAGGGTTGTTTTCCACTAAGGGTGGAAAAGAGGCCTCCACAATTTTTTCCATATTTTCTTGGACTCTTCCTTATTTCTCTCCATGTTCGGTTGAATTTTCCTGACTTTTCGACATCTCGCGACAACTTTTTTTTTTGTGATTTCTCCAAACTTATCAAGCTTTTTCATCTCCTCTGCAATTTGTCGCTAACTCCCAGCATACAACAATTGGACACAACAAATCAGCAAATTACTTTTACAGACAATTAGGTAGACAGTGTCACCCCGATGCGGTGGAATTGACCCCTATTATCGGTTATCGGTCCTCAATGCCGGGGGTCTCATAACATTACACAATGATGAATGTGATATATCATGATAAAACTTTTATTTGCCTTTCGTTTTATCAGTAGTACCCTTATCATCTTACAATATTATATTCATAAACAGATTAAAGGTGCGGACATGACTTTTCCATGCCACAAATACAATGTGCGGGACACCTAAATGATTCACCCTTGGATATGGGCTTTAGCATGTCAACAACCTTAATAATCACTACAAAGAGCAACCTATATATTACAATCATTCCACATAGCACTGCAAAGTCCACCCACTTGGAGTGCCCCATTTCTGTCTCAAATAACTTACTTATCACTTGTTCACCAGTGATTGTTTCCTCACCAACTCCTGTGTTGTTTTGGAACACCAAACCCAAGAACTCATTCTTGTAAAATCCCTGAAGTGCATACTTCTGGAAAGAGATGTAGAACATTGGGTACTTCCATACTATCTTTGGTAGTTTACTAGGTATTTCGAAGAACCCACAATTGAGCAACATGATAACTTGTATTCCATCACCTGTGATGATGCCCATCAAAAAATCTGGCACGATAGCAGCTACGGTCATCATAAGTGTAGGGTAACGCAGCAGAAAATAAAAATTTCCGACCTACGCACCAGCCCAGGACCACTATGGAGACTGCATACAAGGTTTGATCTGTTTCGTTACCGACTCGTAGCGCAGCGGAAGTAGAGTCGATGACGATCGTTGGTGCAGATCCCCGCAGCTAGGATTTACAACCTCCCAACCGCGAGGATGTATACCCTCATCTTCTCCTCGGACAGCCCTCCGGGAGACGGTCGAACAGTCCCCCGGATGGTGTCGCGGACAGCCCTTCGGGAGGACCTTCGAAACTCGAACGGTCACTCGGACAGCCCTTCGGGAGGACCTTCGAAACTCGGACGGTCACACGGACAGCCCTTCGGGAGGCACTCACGAACTAAGACCGAAACTACGATCTCTCTACAGAGTTGCACACATACGGTCTCATCTATCCGGCAGGGCTTTGCCGTCCAGAACTAGTTCCTGCCGGAACCCAGACAGCCTTTCGGCACTACGAAACTATTTCGTGGGAGGGAGAGAGAATGCCAGATCATGCATGGCTTGTGTATGAGAGCAAGGGATGAAGGATATGGCAGCCCCAACTCCTCCTTTTATAGGCCAAGGCAAGGGGTGGGGTGGGACGTGGAAATACCAAAATACCCAAGCTTCATGTCACACATGAAAGGGCATAATGGTAACACAAGGGGGGCACCAAGGGGACACTCCCATGGCAGCCCAACACCTTGTCCCCCCATGGGGGGGCCCCCCCAACAAGCCACCAACATGTCTCCATGAAACATGCATGCTCCCTAGACAAAAAGCCACCAAACATGCAACCCCCGATTCGTGGGATCTTGTCCCCTCGCGCTGAGACAAGATGTTTTCCGCGAAACTTTTTTCTGAAAAATTCCAGAAGGTCCCAGAACATTTCCGGTACCCTCTAAAATTATTCTGGGCATGATCCGAAACATTTTCGGTGTTGTGGTTTTTATCAGCGGAAAGCATTAACAGCGGTTACGGCAGTTTCGGAACATTTCCGGTTTTTCTCTCTGAAAATTCCCAGAAGTTCCCAGACCAATTCTGGCACCCTCTGATAATTTCCATGCGGTGCCGAAACCCTTTTTGACCTAATAATATATTCCGAAACATATTTTCGGTTTTACCGAAAACTCTTTCGGTGTTCTCTCTCCGGAACTCTTCCGTTGTCTCCGAAACTTTTTCGGTGATTTTCTCTCAGACTCCCTGTCTAGTATTCAGCAGATAGATGACCCTTAAGCGTGTGACCCTATAGGTTCGGTGAAGTATAGACATGACACGGAACCTCTTCCGATCAATGATCAACATCGGAGCCGTGGACACCCATATTGACCCCCTATACCCACACGAATGAATATTCGAGTGAACCTCCAGTTGCCGTGTGCTATTCCTTTTGCTTCGTGATATGTCACAAACACCCGAGGTGAGATATATTTCATCCCCGTGGGCAAACACTTTGTCCACTATGCAAGTTACCTCGTTACCGGTTTTGTTCTCTTTTCTCGTTTTCGTGTTTCGGCATCCCAGTGATCAAATCACCCTGTGTCTGGCCAGACGATGATGGATACCGTTACACCGAGAGGGCCCGAGTATATCTCTCCATCGACGGAGGAGCAAATCCCAATCTTGAGCTATCAAGTTACTTGCCATACTTTCCCATGAACCCGTAAGCCGCCGTAATAGCCATCCAGTCACGGATGACGTTTAACAAACCCCAAAGTTCATGAATCAAGCATGAAGGAACTCGATACTCTCATGGTCTAAGGAATTATGCAAACAATAACTTCCTGTGTTATTAACCATTAACTTGTGACGAATGTATCTCATAGCATAACATCAATTTGGGTCGATTCAACACAAATGTTCCTATAACATTGTGCCCTCAAAGTTGCTGGCATAGACATGCCCATGATCAGGAAAACAGAACCATCACGCAACACTTGAGCTAGTCTTAGAGGCCAGACTAGGAATACATTTTATCGTTTATTATTCCACACGTGCATATGAGTCTTCCTCCGAGCCTCGTTTTATTTGTAGACTCGAGAACCATAGCAGTTATAGCATGGAACATAAACCTAATTATGAACAGTGAGATAAATAATAGTATTTATTATTGCCTCTAGGGCATATCTCCTACAGACTCCCACTTGCACTAGAGTCAATATCTAGTCAATGCTAATGCACTTTACACCTATGGCACATTGGTGTAAATATGCTTTGCTTGTGGTATAGCCTGATGTCCAACGGATCTGACGACTTCAGCTCCGTGTGTATCTTTGCATATCCCTCGCGTTTTCACGCCTTCACAAATTCATATTTTGTGTGGACTTCGCTTTGTATGTATGCGAATCACAGGTCGAACCTGGATTCCTCAGACTGAGTTATGGAGCAACTACCTCAGTAGTGTCCCATTGACAAAAACCATCTTGGAACCATACTAAGTTCATGAATGAACTATATGATTCAACATCTTCTTTGTCGCTTCAAAAGCGGCAACATACTTCGCCTTTGTTATAGAATTCGCCACAGTAACTTGTTTGGAACATTTTCCAACTAACTGTGCCACCACATTGTGTGTTACACAAAACCCTTAATTTAAATCGAAAATCGCACGGGGAAAAGATGAAGGCTGTATCGATGTAACATTTTACAACGAACTCTTCATGATCTCCGCTTGCGAGAAAACATGTCATCAGTACTTACTCTAGTACTCAATGACATCTTTCACTGTTGTCCCATGATCAGTACTTTGATCACTTTGGTATCTATACTCACAACAGCTTGGGAGTATTGGATATATCTGGTTGTTTTACATACCATGGAATACATGATTAATCCAAACACAAGAGTGTGTGGAATCTCCATCATGTATTTTACTCATCGGTGTTTTGGGACACCGAGTCTTGCAAAAACTCTTTCCATGTGACTTCGGCAAGAATCACTCCTTGGCGTTTTATATGCTAAAAGGTTTTAGCACCTTGTCAATATGTATTCATTGCTTAGCCCCATTAGGTAAATCTATCTCCATAGATCATCATGCCTAATATCAAGGCTATTTAGCCTAAGCACTTCATCGAAAAACTATTTTCAAATGAAGTCCTAATTCGTGTCAAGAAATTTATTTCCAATTACCAATGTGTCAAGCACACAAGGTTTTCAGAAATATTATTACGCTCCCACTTACTTTCTTGAATTACAAGCATCTTCGTTACCCATTGATGAAGTCAAAACCCCTTTTGACCATTTCATCAAAACACGAAGATTCCAACTCCTTTTTGCTCTCTTCTGTCCATCGCTGGATCTCTGAAGTTTGCATCCTTACTAGCATCCTCTGGATCGACAAATTACTTTGGACTGTATCACATACAAGTCCTAGGTTTCATTTCCATCAGATGGAAATCCTTTTGTCATCCATGTTTCATATCTCAAGATTGAAATATGTATTAATTGCTAGTTCAACCCGAACCGACTTTAAGCATCGCTACGATGAACCAACCTCATCGTAGTCAACTCCTTGAACTTGTTATTGCAACAAGTCGAGCTTTATGGATAAAACATTTTATCCGTATCAGTTTTAAGTTCCATAAATATTCGTTAGACTCTAAGTCTTCTGAAAGGTGTATCAAGGTTTTAATCTTGAATCACTTATATGGAAACTAACTCGGGTTGTATTGGCATTCAGCCAATTCCGGAGTCAGGGCCCATCAACGCTTCCTTTGTGTATCATAGGTATACTGTTGTCCAACAACAATATCTCGTCTGCGCACCTGAGAGGTTTGCACGAGCCTTGCCTACGTGGTTCAGCTGCAAGTTCGACCGAAGTCCATACATTTTATTGTAGAGACTTTCGTATCAGTCGCAGTAGGAAACTCCGGAATTACTTCCAAGGTTTCTTTCCTTTGACCTGATGACGAAGATACTGTTATCTCGTCGAGTTTGCACTGTCCTCCCACTCACCTTTTGAAAGAACTATTCTCTTTAAAAGCATACCGTTTCGTGGCAAAACTATTTGCCTCGGTATAGTGAGGGAGGAATACCCAATTGCTTGGGATAACCTACAAAGTAGCACTTGTCTGATTTGGAATAGGTTTGTAACCTTTTACACAAGCCCCATATTCCAAATGTTAAGAAAAGATATAACATGGTTGGGCGTACCATACCATGGCTTCATTTCAACAGACCCGATGGAGCTCTTTTCAGTGTAAAAGCCGCAGTCTCTAAAGCATCACTCTTTAAAAGGGATAATGGCAAATTTATTTATGTCATCTTTGATCTCACCATGTCATAAATGGTTTGATTACATCTTCACAGACTTTTCACTTTGCAGTGGTGTTCCGGGAAGTGTAAGTTATGAAACAGCTTTCACAACTCATCAGACATTCGCTAAACTTGTAACTCAAATATTCCTTTCTGCAATCGAATTGTAGAAACATAATTTTCTTGTTACAATAACTTCTACTTCATTTTTGAAAACCTTTCGAATGATTTCAAAAGATCCAGACTTACGTCTCATCAAGTAAATATCCATATATCTACTTGAGTCATTTCTGAAGATAGATAAATCCACTACTAACAACATTTATCGGACTACACACATCAAATGTATGATCACCAATAAGTTTGTTACTCGTTCCTTATGGCCTGTGAACGGTATTTCAGTCACTTCACTTTTCGGAGGAAAGTTGCAGGTGTCAGATGATTCAAAATCAAACGACTTCAAAATCCATCATAATGGAATTTTCCATGCGGGTTTCTCCAATGTGACCAAATGCAGTGCCACACTTGTGTGGTATTCTTTTAGTCTTGCGACATTTAGCGTCAGTGTTATGGATGTATCATATTACCATCAATATTCATAACATACATCCCATCTTGGATGGAAGCATGGCCCTTCATGTTATTCATAATACTGAACAACAATTGTTGTTTTCATGAACAACTCTTTTGCAACAAACACTGTGCAATGGGCTAGAGTTTATGAAACTCTAAAATGAATTATGAAAATAAATCTAGAGGTAATGTATTATTATCAATATTCATAACATACATCTCATTCATAATGAAAGTATGGCCCTTATGTTATTCATAACACCGAACATCAAAAGTTCTCTTATGAACAACCTTCTTGCAAGATACCTTATGCAATGGGCTAGAGTTTGTAAAACTCTAAATGAATTATGAAAATAAATACAGACGGTAATACACCGATGGAAGGTATAGTAACATTTACTATGTTCCCTGTGTATACCTCAACCTCATTCCTGGCTAGTCTTTCAGGCCATAGTAGTCCTTACATCGAGTTGCAACAGAATGCAATCGAGCGGGTATCTTTGTGATTAACTCACAATACCCAAGAATCAATGATTAACAATTTAATCATAATTCCCAAGGACTATATCTTTGACCAGCCTTCTACACATCAAAAACTTGTATGACATTCATACATGAGCTGGATATTCCAGTCTTCTTTCTTATTTCCATTATACTTCTAACAGTTTAACTTTTAGTATTTCTCCTACTCTCAGAAGAAGCACCCAACTTAAGAGTGGCGTTAGCCCCGGACTTCCTAGGCGTGAAAGTCTTACTAACACCCTTCGGACACTTCCTTTCTCTTTAAGTTGTTGTTTTATTCACCTTTCATCATATGACAGGCGTTCTACTGGATCCCTCTCTTATCAGTCTAATGCATAGTAAACTCCTTTACTAATAGTTTGCAAACAAACACTGCTTTGGATATCTCATATCTTTCAGCCTTTGTCTGTCTCTGAAAATGTTTTTCAGATTCCATGAATATCACATAACTATCCAAACTTTCGAAGTTCGGGTCTCATGGAAGCAAACATATTGCACTTGACTAAAAACGGAATTCTAGCTTTTGGATCGAAGGACGAGAGTCACATGATCCATAGCATTAGCGGGAGAATACCGAAAGTATGCGATAGGACAAAGTCCTTCTCGGCACTCTTGAGGACAATCCTCACATTACGTTACCAACCGTAAAGTTTTAACCAGATATTTAACAGCTATTCAATTTTAATAGGGAAGGTGGAAACGCGAGCCATTATTCTACAACTTTTATGCAAACCACACTTAGACAGTGTTCAAAATTAATTGCACAGAGAATTAAACAAGTTAATTCTGTAGTGCGCTCCCACTCAAATCAATATCTCTCATAATTGATTGTGAGTGATTCAAGATCCGCATTTCAATTCAACGCCATTGATGTGGACATCACTGATGACGAGAATTTCAATCGGTAGGCCAACATGCCGATCACATCTCTATGTGACTCCTGTTCATCTTTCGATGGGCGTGTTCCGAGCTCAGGACGATCAAGCTAGAACGTCAAGACAACCAAGTGATCTCGCTGCGAGGTCTGACCTCACCCGCCTCACACATCCCTAATCGTTCGTACCCATGTGGACATGGCGCACCCCGAAAAGTTAGGTGCCGTGACGGTGCTACACTTGGGAGAACACTAACTACTTGATATTTTTGTGAGAGATCACCCTAATAAAAGCGACTACCGCGCAATCAAGAAGGGTGCATCAAAGGGATAAACATCTCAGGCAATTCATAATTAGCATGATATGGTATAGCCCTTTCTGACGGAGAAGTCTTTCATTTCTTCGTCTTCGGCATTCGCGTCGGTGTTCACCTTCGCGAAGATTGCCACCACCTTGTCGATGCACCAGATAATATTGCTATCTCTATAGCTAATAAAATTAAGTGCATTACACAAGGTTGACACACAGGTCATATAAAGTGCAATCATATGGCTCCAGCCATCATGCCGAATCATGACACGCAGGTCATGTTAATCAATTTACATTATATAGCCATCTCATACATAATCAAATTATTATGAGCACTGCTATACCACATCATATGCACATGCAAACCCTCCTGCAAAACCAAGTTAGACGTCTCTAAACGGTTCATGCAAAAGTTTATCTTACGTGGCTTCTAAGGTTTCGAAACAAACCGAAGCTACCAACGTCCATCATCAAGCATGATAATTCAAGTCGCTAGATTAACTTTTGCGGGGTGTATGAAACACGAGATAATAAAATCTCGAGCCCCATACTGAACTTCGTCATACGCATGACCCCCGTGCAGATCATATCTGCATTGCCCTTTCGTCTGCGAAACATCCATCTTTCTTTGACTAAAGTGGAACCCAAAGAACTGTTAGCACTTCGTTGATCTGTCAATCAGCATACTCAGGAGCAGCATGAAAGGATCGCGGATTGCCAGAACTTTGTCAGATTCCACAATGCTGTCAAGATCAGGACTACGCAAATTTAAGGGAAGCAACAAGAACATCGGGTAACAGATTTCATCTGCTACCCGCACAAATAATTTTCAGCAATAGATCTTATCTACTACCTAATTATATTGTGCAACACCCATACATCTCCATGTATTCTAGATCGCAACCTGCATCTACGCATAGCACGGCTCATGATGCCACTGTAAGGTAACGCAGCAGAAAATAAAAATTTCCGACCTACGCACCAGCCCAGGACCACTATGGAGACTGCATACAAGGTTTGATCTGTTTCGTTACCGACTCGTAGCGCAGCGGAAGTAGAGTCGATGACGATCGTTGGTGCAGATCCCCGCAGCTAGGATTTACAACCTCCCAACCGCGAGGATGTATACCCTCATCTTCTCCTCGGACAGCCCTCCGGGAGACGGTCGAACAGTCCCCCGGATGGTGTCGCGGACAGCCCTTCGGGAGGACCTTCGAAACTCGAACGGTCACTCGGACAGCCCTTCGGGAGGACCTTCGAAACTCGGACGGTCACACGGACAGCCCTTCGGGAGGCACTCACGAACTAAGACCGAAACTACGATCTCTCTACAGAGTTGCACACATACGGTCTCATCTATCCGGCAGGGCTTTGCCGTCCAGAACTAGTTCCTGCCGGAACCCAGACAGCCTTTCGGCACTACGAAACTATTTCGTGGGAGGGAGAGAGAATGCCAGATCATGCATGGCTTGTGTATGAGAGCAAGGGATGA
>LR738714.1:878999223-879031766 GCA_902687465.1 Secale cereale | reverse complement strand
CCATTATACTTCTAACAGTTTAACTTTTAGTATTTCTCCTACTCTCAGAAGAAGCACCCAACTTAAGAGTGGCGTTAGCCCCGGACTTCCTAGGCGTGAAAGTCTTACTAACACCCTTCGGACACTTCCTTTCTCTTTAAGTTGTTGTTTTATTCACCTTTCATCATATGACAGGCGTTCTACTGGATCCCTCTCTTATCAGTCAAATGCCTAGTAAACACTTTTACTAACAGTTTGCAAAACAAACATTGCTTTGGATATCACATATCTGTAAGCCTTTGTTTGTGTCTGAAAATGATTTTCAGATTCCATGAATATCACATAACTATCCAAACTTTCGAAGTTCGGGTCTCATGGAAGCAAACATATTGCACTTGACTAAAAACGGAATTCTAGCTTTTGGATCGAAGGACGAGAGTCACATGATCCATAGCATTAGCGGGAGAATACCGAAAGTATGCGATAGGACAAAGTCCTTCTCGGCACTCTTGAGGACAATCCTCATATTACGTTACCAACCGTAAAGTTTTAACCAGATATTTAACAGCTATTCAATTTTAATAGGGAAGGTGGAAATGCGAGCCATTATTCTACAACTATTATGCAAAAAACACTTAGACAGTGTTCACAATTAATTGCACTGAGAATTAAACAAGTTAATTCAACAGTGCGCTCCCACTCAAATCAATATCTCTCATAATTGATTGTGAGTGATTCAAGATCCATATTACAATTCAACGCCAAGGATGCATCCATCTCAAGTGACGAGAATTGCAATCGGTAGGCCAACTTGCCAATCACATCTCTATGTGACTCTTGTTCATCTTTCGATGCGTGTGTTCCGAGCTCATGACTTTCATGCCTGAACGTCAAGACAACCAAGTGATCTCGCTGCGAGGTCTCAACTCACCCGCCTCACACATCCCTAATCGTTCGTACCCATGCATCCATGTGATACCCCGAAAAGTTAGGTGCCGTGACGGTGCTACACTTGGGAGAACACTAACTACTTGATATTTTTGTGAGAGATCGCCCTAATAAAAGCGACTACCGCGCAATCAAGAAGGGTGCATCAAAGGGATAAACATCTCAGGCAATTCATAATTAGCATGATATGGTATAGCCCTTTCTGACGGAGAAGTCTTTCATTTCTTCGTCTTCGGCATTCGCGTCGGTGTTCACCTTCGCGAAGATTGCCACCACCTTGTCGATGCACCAGATAATATTGCTATCTCTATAGCTAATAAAATTAAGTGCATTACACAAGGTTGACACACAGGTCATATAAAGTGCAATCATATGGCTCCAGCCATCATGCCGAATCATGACACGCAGGTCATGTTAATCAATTTACATTATATAGCCATCTCATACATAATCAAATTATTATGAGCACTGCTATACCACATCATATGCACATGCAAACCCTCCTGCAAAACCAAGTTAGACGTCTCTAAACGGTTCATGCAAAAGTTTATCTTACGTGGCTTCTAAGGTTTCGAAACAAACCGAAGCTACCAACGTCCATCATCAAGCATGATAATTCAAGTCGCTAGATTAACTTTTGCGGGGTGTATGAAACACGAGATAATAAAATCTCGAGCCCCATACTGAACTTCGTCATACGCATGACCCCCGTGCAGATCATATCTGCATTGCCCTTTCGTCTGCGAAACATCCATCTTTCTTTGACTAAAGTGGAACCCAAAGAACTGTTAGCACTTCGTTGATCTGTCAATCAGCATACTCAGGAGCAGCATGAAAGGATCGCGGATTGCCAGAACTTTGTCAGATTCCACAATGCTGTCAAGATCAGGACTACGCAAATTTAAGGGAAGCAACAAGAACATCGGGTAACAGATTTCATCTGCTACCCGCACAAATAATTTTCAGTAATAGATCTTATCTACTACCTAATTATATTGTGCAACACCCATACATCTCCATGTATTCTAGATCGCAACCTGCATCTACGCATAGCACGGCTCTTGATGCCACTGTTGGGTAACGCAGCAGAAAATAAAAATTTCCGACCTACGCACCAGCCCAGGACCACTATGAAGACTGCATACAAGGTTTGATCTGTTTCGTTACCGACTCGTAGCGCAGCGGAAGTAGAGTCGATGACGATCGTCGGTGCAGATCCCCGCAGCTAGGATTTACAACCTCCCAACCGCGAGGATGTATACCCTCATCCGCTCCTCGGACAGCCCTCCGGGAGACGGTCGAACAGTCCCCCGGACGGTGTCGCGGACAGCCCTTCGGGAGGACCTTCGAAACTTGAACGGTCACTCGGACAGCCCCTCTGGGCACTAAGATCGAATCTACGACCTCTCTACAGAGTTGCACACATACGGTGTCATCTATCCGGCAGGGCTTCGCCGTCCAGAACTAGTTCCCACCGGAACCCAGACAGCCTTTCGGCTCTACGAAACTATTTCGTGGGAGGGAGAGAGAAGCCAGATCATTGCAATGGCATGTATGTGAGCAAGGGATGAGTGTGGAGGGCTGCCCCTCCACCTCTATTTATAGGCCAAGGCAAGGGGTGGGGTGGTGGAGGAAATACCAAAATACCCATGCTACATGTCCCACATGAAGGGTAAAATGGTAATGCAAGTGGGGCCCCCAAGGGGGACACCACCATGGCAGCCCAACACCTTGTCCCCCCATGGGGGGGGGCCCCCCCAACAAGCCACCAACATGTCTCCATGAAACATGCATGCTCCCTAGACAAAAAGCCACCAAACATGCAACCCCCGATTCGTGGGATCTTGTCCCCTCGCGCTGAGACAAGATGTTTTCCGCGAAACTTTTTTCTGAAAAATTCCAGAAGGTCCCAGAACATTTCCGGTACCCTCTAAAATTATTCTGGGCATGATCCGAAACATTTTCGGTGCTGTGGTTTTTATCAGCGGAAAGCATTAACAACGGTTACGGCAGTTTCGGAACATTTCCGGTTTTTCTCTCTGAAAATTCCCAGAAGTTCCCAGACCAATTCTGGCACCCTCTGATAATTTCCATGCGGTGCCGAAACCCTTTTTGACCTAATAATATATTCCGAAACATATTTTCGGTTTTACCGAAACTCTTTCGGTGTTCTCTCTCCGGAACTCTTCCGTTGTCTCCGAAACTTTTTCGGTGATTTTCTCTCAGACTCCCTGTCTAGTATTCAGCAGATAGATGACCCTTAAGCGTGTGACCCTATAGGTTCAGTGAAGTATAGACATGACACGGAACCTCTTCCGATCAATGATCAACATCGGAGCCGTGGACACCCATATTGACCCCCTATACCCACACGAATGAATATTCGAGTGAACCTCCAGTTGCTGTGTGCTATTCCTTTTGCTTCGTGATATGTCACAAACACCCGAGGTGAGATTTATTGCATCCCCGTGGGCAAACACTTTGTCCACTATGCAAGTTACCTCGTTACCGGTTTTGTTCTCTTTTCTCGTTTTCGTGTTTCGGCATCCCAGTGATCAAATCACCCTGTGTCTGGCCAGACGATGATGGATACCGTTACACCGAGAGGGCCCGAGTATATCTCTCCATCGACGGAGGAGCAAATCCCAATCTTGAGCTATCAAGTTACTTGCCATACTTTCCCATGAACCCGTAAGCCGCCGTAATAGCCATCCAGTTACGGATGACGTTTAACAAACCCCAAAGTTCATGAATCAAGCATGAAGGAACTCGATACTCTCATGGTCTAAGGAATTATGCAAACAATAACTTCCTGTGTTATTAACCATTAACTTGTGACGAAAGTATCTCATAGCATAACATCAATTCAGGTCGATTCAACACAAATGTTCCTCTAACATTGTGCCCTCAAAGTTGCTGGCATAGACATGCCCATGATCAGGAAAACAGAACCATCATGCAACACTTGAGCTAGTCTTAGAGGCCAGACCAGGAATACATTTTATCGTTTATTATTCCACACGTGCATATGAGTCTTCCTCCGAGCCTCGTTTTATTTGCAGACTCGAGAACCATAGCAGTTATAGCATGGAACATAAACCTAATTATGAACAGTGAGATAAATAATAGTATTTATTATTGCCTCTAGGGCATATCTCCTACAATAAGGCCTTCAACTAGCATTGTGCACGAACAAAGGACAAGCGTAAAATATACGAAATGGTCTACTCTTCTCCTTAGACCAGACAGGTAGTAGGCTATTGCACCAGGTAATAGAGCAATAAGGAAAAGATATGGTGTGGCTGACAACCAATTGGAGATCACAAATTCTGACACACCATAATGCCCGTTTAGCCGTTCTCTCCTGAATATCTGGGTACCATAAACAAGATTACAAGTGAGAGCAGCACAATTCAATTTTATATTATTTATCACTCCGCACATCGCTGATGTCATGAACTCCTCACCTCAAGTAGTGACAAATAAGAAACTTTAAAGGTTACTTGGAAAACTATATTTAATTTGTTGTAAAAGATATGCCAACTTATGGTGATATAGATAGCATGTGCCATTACATTTATCTTGTTGGGTAGAAACATATGCTCGTACTAATTAAGTTTCAAAGGTAACGGATGGAAAATCAGAACTAGCCTTTTTGTGACAACAAAGAAAACATGGATAACCTATATATGTTAGTGAATTCCAGGGTAGTTCTTTTTTGTTCTTACAGCACTATAAAGATAATTGTCGTCTAAATTATTCAAATATTAGATTCTCTGATAATATACCATGTAGAGTAGGCAAATGTGCAATTTTCAGCCAGGCTGTTCTTTTATTATTGTATTTCGGATATTTTGGTAGGTCATTTCACTGGCAACTATATTGGTAAGGATTATGCTTTGCATGCTCAAGTTCACTTGGGTCTATATAATACATATTTTATTATTTGTCTTGTGTCAGTTTCACAATTAGTAAGATAATAAACTAGGTATGTAGATAGCAATAAATAAAATGATTAACCTACTATTTGAAATACTTGATTCACATTCAACAACTTTGTTCTGGGGGCCAAGAAGTAACTAAATCTAGGATATTTTATTAATTATGGAAGTCACTCCTACTAGTTTACTCTGGTTGACGTAATTTTATATATCACTTCATGATCAAGCTAGGTTGATAAGTTTTATGCATTATACCAGCCTGTGATGATTTTGCATAGTCAGATTTACTTAACCATAAGTGTTTTCCTATTTTGTTCGTGAACAAAATTGGTGCCATATATATACAGTTAAACATAAAAGGTTGATACCTTCATTTCCTCCACAAAGGAAGGGAATCCTCCAATTGCCATTAATGTTAGAAGGCCACTGGTGAACATTAGCATTGATGATCTAGACTGAAACAGCGGAGCAATAAAATTTAGTTACTTTTCCAAATAGCCTAGTGCATATGTGACAACAACACAAGATCTAATTATCAACTTACACGGATAGAATCGTATCCATAGCCAAAATTGTAATATATGGTACCAAGGCATAGACTAATGGAAATATAGATGCCAAGACGTAGCCAGTAGTATCCGACGTCTCTGTACATGTTCACAAACGATCTTCTGGTGAGTACAAACACCTTTGTCGGGAAACTGGCTTGGTTTCTTCTGGTCATCACTCCACCCTGGGTTAGCAAGCGAATTAATATCATATATCATCTCGCGTAGATAACATGTTCATGCAATGTTTTGAAAATTGAATACCGAGTAACACTAACCATTTCATTTATGTCGTGCATTTCCTTTTTGGCATTTTCAGAAGTAATGGAGGATTTGTAGGCATTTACCAAAACTTCTATTGCTTCATCTGCTGGAGATGGCTTGGACGATATTGTTCTTTCTCCACTTTCCTGTATGTTACTATGTTAAAAAAAAATGATGTTTTTGCATGAACTGAAATGATCTCAGTCATACTTTAGTGCCATGCACGACACAGTAGTATCATGACCTAGATGGACAAGTATTTCATTCTAATTTAAATATATCTTTCCCTAATTCCTTATAATTAATGATTGAAGCATAACAAGCGGATGATTGTATAAATCTTACATACCAATTCAAAATCTCGGTTGATTGTCCTCAGGAAATGATCTGAAGGATTTCTCATTGGTGGGCAAGGGTAGCCATTTGATGCGAAGAACTGCAAATATAATGTATTGTGCATCAAAATTCTTTGCAAACTAAATATGTATGCATCCGTGTCATCATAGAAATGGAAAGGAAGACACCAATTACCTCATTGGAATTGGTGGCCGGGCCAAAGTAAATGGTCCGTCCGGAGGCAAGCAAGCAGAGGCCATGAAAGATCTCGAAGACCTCGTTGCTTGGCTGGTGCACTACGGCCATGATGGTCATGCCCTCCCTGTCAGCGAGGTCGGCTATGCGGTTCATCACATGGAAAGAGGTGGCGCTGTCTAGTCCGCTAGTAGGCTCGTCCAGGAATAGTAGTCGCGGCCTCGTGAGGATCTCGAGGCAGATGCTCAGACGCTTCCGCTGCCCGCCACTGATGCCCTTAGTATTGCGCCCGCCGATGCGCGTCTCCAGGGCACTGGTGAGCCCCATCTCCTGGATGGCTTCATCAGCGCGGGACAGCTTATCGGCAAGCAGCATGGTGTCGGGCAACTGGATCTGTGCCGAGTAGTAGATGGTCTCACGCACAGTCAGTGTGGCCATCAACATGTTCTCTTGCGTGACGTACGCCTGAATTAAACATTTGATGTCATTAATCTATCTGCTTAAATGCACATGAGCATTTGAAGCAAATGGTGTAAATCTTACCGAGGTTCCAAAGGCGAGCCTCTGTCTCCGTCCATTGATCCGAATATCTCCTTCACTTCTCAGGGTCTTGTCGAGTCTCCCTGTGTATATAGCCGAGACAGCTCCTGTTACTTAAACAGACATCTCTAGTACCGACAATATGTTAATGGAAATGATAAATCCCGAACGTTCGGATTTTAAGCATGGCAACCCGGTTTTTCGGCAACTTTAGTTCACTCAATGTTGGCAAACATGGCAATTTTCTGACAAAAAACGAAATGGGACAAAGTTGACACGTGTTACCTCGCGTCAACCCAAGTTTCCATGAAAAAACGTTCGGGGTGATATCATTAAAATCCGAACGTTCGGGATTTTATGGGGGTCCTATGTTAAAGTCCCAAATTTTGCAACCGAATCTGAGTGAGGTTTGAGAATTATTCTGACGAATATTTTTTGCTTTCAAGAAGGCATTATGTATCCGTTTTCAAGTTCTCTGTTTGATTACGTATTTAAATTCCGATGTCAAGTATATATATGTAACTCATATATCCATGATTGTTCATCCGCTAGCAATAAACAAGTTACCGGCCAAGGTGTCGAGCAGTGTGGTCTTGCCACACCCGGAGGGTTCCATGATGGCCAGCACTTGGCCGGGGCGCGCGCTGCCGCTGACGCCGTGCAGAATGGTGGCCCTGCCGTCGGCCGCCGTCACCCACACGTCCTCCCATGTTATGAACACGCCGCCGTCGCCGGGGATGTCCACCAGCCGGCCTTCACGATGATCAATGCCGTGAAACTCAGAATGAAGAATTCCACGGGGGCTACCCATGGCGGCGCCTTCCACCTCGGCGGCCGGTGGTTCCGGCGGCTCAACCTCCCCTACGAGGGCGTCACCCCGCCGCTGCTGTGACGGGCTCGGCGTCGGTGACCAGCGTGGGAGCAGCGAGGTCGCCATGCTCCCGGCTTGTTTCTAACTAGCTAGCGGATTCAAACCCTTATGCTTATGTGTTTAGGCTTGTGGAGTATTTGCTCTTGGGCTCAACCAATGGTGGTATAAATAGTGCCTTTGGTAGTGCCTGAAAAGTTATAGGCTGGTGCTCAGCTCGGTCACAGCGACGAGCAATGGTGAGTTTTTTTTTGGTCTTCAAAAAAGGAGAAATAAAAAGAATAAGTAAGCACTGTGAGTCGTCGTTGATTCACACAATATAAAGGTCGGTTTGGTTGTAGTAGCAGCAGCAGGCCGGTCCATCTGTTAATTTGGTCAAAAATTCAGGCGATTATACAGGTTTGGGCTGTTTTGTCTGCGAGAACAAACACCGTAAACGCAGCCTGGTCCGTAAAACTTTTGCGGTGGCCCGGAAACACGCCCCCTCGACCAGTATATGTGCGGGTTCGGCTGCTGGATACGGGCCGGAATCCCTATCCCTCCGTCGCCGCGGAAATCCCCAATCCCTCACCGCTGGTGTCTCCAATCTGTCGGCCGTGATGGCCTAGTCCGCCCGCCGTGACAACAAGGACCCCGAGCGGGTGCGTCGCGTCAGATTCAACGGGGCGCGAAACCGCGCCGCCTTGCGGTACACATGCCACGGGCTGTCGCTGCCGTCGTCGCTCCTCCGCCGTGAGACGAAGGAGTACGACCGCGCGTGTGGGCGCCTCTTCTCCGGCATCGACAGCTCCTCCGGTGCGTCCAGCTCGTGCTCCTCTATCACCCCGGTGAAGAGGGAGCCGGAGGCCGAGGCGGGGCCGGAGCGACGTGCCGGTGGCGGCGGCGGGCCGGAGGACTTACTCCCTCCGGCACAGGCGGACGCCATTTGGCCCACGTTGCTAGCGTGCAGTGCGTGGGAGGAGAGCAAGAAGGAGGAGTGACACCGCGAGGCCACTGAGCGGGATCGGATCTTCGTCGACCTCACCTCTGACGACGACTTCGATTGAACGCCGCGGCTGGTCAGCTACCGCACGAGCTCCGGTGAGATCCATTTTGTCTAGTGCTACGGTAGCATAACTCCGGCGAGCTTTTATACAGGACGCCTGTTTCTTTTTTTTACATTACAGGAAAAATAATAAGATGAACAAGTGAGAGATGAAACACGGGATCGCTTGATGTAGAGAACAGCGCACTCACCACCAGGATAGCAACACATCTAAGCCTATAAGCTTCTTTCTTTTATTTTATTTCTCTCTAGGTCCCTCGCTGGTCAGTTTCTCTGTGGTTTTTTCTTTTATCTTTTTCATTTCTCTTTTCTCTTTTCCTTTTCTTTTTTTCTTCCCTCAAACGCGCGAATTTTTGACAAATTCCTGAACTTTTTTCAAGTTCCATGATTTTTTATTCAAAATTCCATGATTTTTTTTTCTAAATCAATGAACTTATTTTCAAAACCGATGAACTTTTTTTCAAAATTGATGGAACTTTTTTCAATTTTGTGAAACCTTAAAAAAAATGATGACCTAGTTTTCAAAATCGATTAACTTATTTTTTTTAAATCAATGAACTTTTCAACTAATTTCCAGATTTACGTTAATGTTTCACTAGAAAAACGGCTAACTAGCACTTTTTCCTACTTGCTTTTTTTTTGCGTCGTCGTAACCCAGCTTCGAGCGCCAGAACTCGAAACCGACCCTGAAGGCGCCGGTTAGGAGCTCTCCTTCATGGCGGTCATGCGCTGCTCCATTTCTGCATGCTCAAAATAGAGAGAAAAAAACATAAGGACGTAAGCCCACATCTTTATCTTTACCTATTAATAAAAGGCCATGTATTAGATTTTATTTTCTGGATCTCATATACTATTAGATTCATATACTTCCTAATTAGAGTGTGACAAGCCAACATGCCCAACACGTGTATCCTTTTTCTTTCTGAGGCAAGCCCAATGTGTGTGGGCTCTAGCATGGCCGCCGGCACACTACACTGGGAGGTGCAAAAATATCACGTTGTGTCTGTGCACAGAATCGAGATATAGTCATTTCGCACAAGAGAGCAACTAGTTAACGAGCGTTTCTTCGGGAGCCTCACAACGATCAGCGTCATTTGACGCGCTCTCAACCACCCACCATATGTCGCGCTCTGTGCATTCCCTCGAGATTTTATTATTATTATTCCGCATGCCTTTCAACTTTTTAAATGGGTTATCTGGGCTTTTTTTTTTACGTTTCAATTTTCCACAGGTCTTCCTTAACTTTTGGACCCAAAAAAATCGAGAATTTTTTTTCCACGGAAAAACGCATTTTGTTTTTATCCGCGAGAGGCACATTTTGCTTTCGCGAGAGGCACGACCATGATTCTCGAAAACGAAAGAAAAACGTGTTTTTTGGTTTTTTTCATCCGCCAAAAGCACGATTTTGTTTCTGTGAGAGTCACGTTTTTGCTTCCGCGAGAGGCACGACCATGACTCTCGGAAACGAAAAAAATATGTGTGTTTATTATCCACCAGAGACACGTTTTGCTTTCGCGAGAGGCACGACCATGACTCTTGTAAACAAAAGAAAAACGTGTTTTTGTTTTTTTTTCATCCGCCAAAAGCACGGTTTTGTTTCTGCGAGAGTCACGTTTTTGCTTCCGCGAGAGGCACGACCATGACTCTCGAAAACGAAAAAAATGTGTGTGTTTTTCTTCCGCTAGAGGCACGTTTTTGCTTTCGAGATAGACAAACACGTTTTTTGTTTTTTTTCCTTTCGTGAGAGGCACTGTTTTGTTTCCGCGAAAGGCATGGTTGTGCTTTTGCGAGAGGAACGGCCGTGCCTTCTCGGAAATGGAAAATAAATTGTTTTCTTTTTTTTCGAGAGAGGCACAATTTTGCTTCCGCGAGATGCACGGTTGCTCTTTCCGAAAGGGGAAAAAACCGTACTCCCGGTTCGGTTTTTTCGTCTGATTTTTTCGTGAAAAAGAAGTTCGTCAAAACCTATCAACATGGGATCTAATTTTGAAGATCTCAATGCAAGAAATTTAATGATGAAAACGCTACGAGATTTGTACGCGCAGTTTAAGAGATAAAATGTTTTAATTAAACAGATCTACGAAAAAAGAGAAAACTACCAGGTTGTGACAAGTGGCACACATCTTGTCACAACCTGAGAATGTGGGAATGATCTTTGCGAGAAGTACTCCTCAATTAGTGATTTCGCAGAATCGAACTTGCCAAATCCTATTTGGCAACTTTAGCGCTCGATTTAGTTATTCCCGCAATCGGTAGGTGAGTTTCGAACTTGTGACCCCTTGGTCTAACTTAAGTTGCGCTAACCACCCCACCATCAACACCTGGTTTGTCCAGTTTTACACTTTTACTTCTTTGTTCTTTTTTCTGTTTTCGTGTTTCTTTTCTATTGGAATGATTTTGTTTGTTTTTTTTTGTTTTTCTAAATTGAAACGATGTTTTCAAAATTGATGAACTTTTTTATAATTTAATAAACTATTTTCAAAATCAATGAACTTTTGTCCAAATTGATGAACTTTTCCATATTTTTTTTAAAAAAATTGAAAGATAGCGAAGTTTTTTTTTTAGAATTCGGTGAACTTTTTCTGAGAATTGATGGATTTTCTTTCATAATCGATGAACTTTTCCATATTTTTTTAAAGATTACGATCTTTTTTTCAAAAAAATTGAACTTTTGTTTTTGAGAATTCGGTGAACTGTTTTTAAGAATTGATGGATTTTCTTTCAGAACCGATGAACTTTTTCAGATTTTGTGCACATTTTTTAAATAGATGAACTTTTTCAATTTTCATATATATTTTTTCAATTCGTGAACTTTTTTTAGTACATGGACTTTTTTGTAATTCATGATTCTTTTTTAAATCTGTCGACATTCAAATTTTGATCACATTTTCTCAGAAGAAATCACGTTTTTGTAAGAAGTTTACAGATAAATCAAAAATCTATGTGACAATGTACGCAAAATAAATAGCGTGCCAACAGTTTTTTTGCCGTTGTATCGTGTCTCACTAGATTATTTCACAATGGCCAACTTGGTTTAGTGGTTAGCTAATCATGGACGGGAGGTAAGAGGCGTTAGTTCGATTCCACACCCATGACCATATTTTTTTCCCGCTATATGAATACATTCGTGCTTGAATGAGCGCCCCTTGCGTCAAGCGGCGCTCTCTCAAAGTCGCATCCTCTCATGCGAAGGGTCCTCTCTCGAACCAACTGAACAATATGTCATTCACAATATAGATTCAATAGTATACCGGTTTAAATACGTGTGTGTAACTTTTACCAATGTTAAAGCTGGGGATTTGTGGGCAAGCTTGATTGTAATTAAAGGAAGATGATTGTGGGATCTCTACTCCTAATGGAGCAGTCGGTAGTCTCGCTTCCAGGGTTTTATTCGTCCCACCTTCCATGGTTTTTTTGATACCTTCTCCCACCTCACACTGAGCCGCCATGAACCGAAAAAACCTCGTACCGAGGCCCCCACCCGCCCCATGCACTCCAGGGCCTAACCTCCGATCGCACCCGAGACAAACGAAGTAAATAAAATCTACGAAAATTAAGCAGCGAAAAAAAAACCTACGGAAATTAACCAGCGAAAAAAACCCTAAACCAATCGCCCGCACGTACGAGCGAGGTCTCCTGCCCTCGAGCGAGAACACTCGCACGCACGACTATCTGCCCTTGTTCGCCGCCGCCCATCATCCCTTCGCCGCGGCCTCGCACATCAAAGGCGTTTTACTCGTTGCCCTCCATCTGACACGTCCAGGATCCGGCGCTGAACACGTCCAGGATCCGCCGCCGAACACGTCCTGGATCCGGCGCTTGTCCTGGACGAGGAGACTACGACGAGACTTTCTCACCCGTAGCGATACTTAAGTCTGTCCGAATCATGTTAGCAATTGCCGCATTTTATGATTATGAAATCTGGCAAATGGATGTCAAAACTACATTCCTCAATGGATACCTCAAAGAGGAGTTGTATATGATGCAACCAGAAAGTTTTGTCGATCGTGCTAATAAAGTGTGTAAACTCCAGCGATCCATATATGAACTCGTGCAAGCATCTCGGAGTTGGAATATACACTTTGATGAGGTGATCAAATCATATGGTTTTATACAGACTTTTGGAGAAGCCTGTATTTACAAGAAAGTGAGTGGGAGCTCTGTAGCATTTTTGATATTATATGTGGATGACATATTGTTGATTGGAAATGATATAGAATTTCTAGATGGCATAAAAGAATACTTGAATAAGAATTTTTCAATGAAAGACCTCAGTAAAGCTGCTTATATATCGGGCATCAAGATCTATAGAGATAGATCAAGACGCTTAATAGGACTTTCACAAAGCACATACCTTGATAAAGTTTTCAAGAAGTTCAAAATGGATCAGTCAAAGAAAGGGTTCTTGCTTTGGTTACAAGGTGTGAAGTTGAGTAAGACTCAGTGCCTGACCACTGCAAAAGATAGAGAGAAAATGAAAGTCATTCTCTATGCATCAGCCATAGGATCTATCATGTATGCAATGTTGTGTACCAGACCTGATGTGTGTCTTGCTATAAGTTTAGCAGGGAGGTACCAAAGTAATACAGGAGTGGATCACTGCAAAGCGGTCTAGAACATCCTGAAGTGCCTGAAAAGGACAAATGATATGTTTCTCATTTATGGAGGTGACAAAGAGCTCGTCGTAAACGGTTAAGTCGATTCAAGCTTTGACACTGATCCGGATGACTCTAAGTTACAAACCGGATATGTATTTTTGTTGAGCGGTGGAGCTGTCAGTTGGTGCAGTTCCAAGCAGTGTGTCGTGGTGGGATCTACGTGTGAAGCAGAGTACACAGCTGCTTCAGAATCAACAAATGAAGGAGTCTGGATGAAGGAGTTCATATCCGATCTAGGTGTAATACCTAGTGCATCGGGTCTAATGAAAATACTTTGTGACAACACTGGAGCAATAGCCTTGGCGAAGGAATCCAGGTTTCACAAGAGAACCAAGCACATCAAGAGATGCTTCAATTGTTGGAAATATGCCCTAGGGGCAATAATAAAAGTATTATTATTATATTTAATTGTTCATGATAATCGTCTGTTATTCATGCTTGAATTGTATTGTACGGAAACAGCGATACATGTGTGAATACATAGACCACAATGAGTCCCTGGTAAGCCTCTAGTTACCAGTTCGTTAATCAACGGATGGTCACGGTTTCCTGACCATGGACATGGGATGTCAGTGATAACGGGATCACATCATTAGGAGGATGATGTGATGGACAAGACCCAATCCTGAGCATAGCACGAGATCGTATAGTTCGTAATGCATAAGCTTTTCGGTGTCAAGTATTTATTCCTTAGACCATGAGGTTGTACAACTCCCGGATGCCGTAGGAATACTTTGGGTGTGCCAAACGTCACAACGTAACTGGGTGACTATAAAGGTACGCATCGGGTATCTCTGAAAGTGTCTGTTGAGTTGGTACGAACCGAGACTGGGATGTTGTCACTCCGTATGACGGAGAGGTACCTCTGGGCCCACTCGGTAATACATCATCATAATGAGCTTAATGTGACTAAGTAGTTAGTCACAGGATGATGGATTACGGATCGAGTAATGAGACTTGCCATGACGAGATTGAACAAGGTATCGGGAATACCGACGATCGAATCTCGGGCAAGTACCGTACCGATGGACAAAGGGAATGACATACGGGATTGAGTGAATCCTTGACACAGTGGTTCATCCGATGAAGATCATCGAGGAACACGTGGGAACCAACATGGGTATCCAGATCCCGCTGTTGGTTATTGACCGGAGAGTGGTCTCGGTCATGTCTACGTGTCTCCCGAACCCGTAGGGTCTACACACTTAAGGTTCGGTAACGCTAGGGTCGTAGAGATACATGCACGTGGAAACCCGAAAGTTGTTCGGAGTCCCGGATGAGATCCCGGACGTCACGAGGAGTTCCGGAATGGTCCGGAGGTAAAGAATGATATATAGGAAGTCCAGTTTCGGCCATCGGGTGATCTCCGGGGGTCACCGGGAGTGTCCCGGGACCACCGGAGGGGCCCCGGGCGTCCACCGGGTGGGGCCACCCATCCCGGTGGGGCCCCTAGGACGCAAAGGGGAAGTGGCCAGCCCTAATGGGCTGGCGCACCACATGGGCCCTCCTCCCCATGCGCCTAGGGTTGAAACCCTAGGGGGAAGGGGGCGCCACTTGCCTTGGGGGGCAAGGATTCCCCCCTGGCCGCCGCCCCACCCTGCAGATCCCATCTGCAGGGCCAGCGCACCCCCCTGGTCCCCTATATATGTGTGGGGGGAGAGGGCAGCCGCACCCTTGCCCCTGGCGCCTCTCCCCCTCCCGTCACACCCCATACTCCTTCCGCAGGGCGCCCGGCGAAGCCCTGCAGGATTCTTCACTGCATCCACCACCACGCCGTTGTGCTGCTGGATCTCCGACGACCTCTCCTCCCCCCTTGCTGGATCAAGAAGGAGGTGACGTTGCTGTACCGGACGTGTGTTGAACGCGGAGGTGCCGTCCGTTCGGCGCTAGATCATCGGTGACGAAGAACGAGAAGAGTACGACTACTTCATCCACGCTTCTTCGAAAGCTTTCGCTCGCGATCTACATAACGGTATGTAGATGCACTCTTATTTGCTCGTTGCTAGATGTCTCCTTAGTTGGATCTTGGTGAAAGCGTAGAATTTTTTTGAATTATGCTACGTTCCCCAACAGTGGCATCTGAGCCAGGTCTTATGCGTAGCATCTTGCACGAGTAGAACACAAAGTAGTTGTGGGCGTTTGAGTTTGTTCAATCTTCTTGCCGTTACTAGTCCAATCTTGATTCGGCGGTATTGTGGGATGAAGCGGCCCGGACCGACTTTACACGTACGCTTACGTGAGACTGGTTCCACCGACAGACATGCACTAGTTGCATAAGGTGGCTGGCGGGTGTCTGTCTCTCCTACTTTAGTCGGATCGGATTCGATGAACAGGGTCCTTATGAAGGGTAAATAGAAATTGACAAATCACGTTGTGGTTTTGGTGTAGGTAAGAAACGTTCTTGCTAGAAAACCTATAGAAGCCACGTAAAAACTTGCAACAACAATTAGAGGACGTCTAACTTGTTTTTGCAGCATGTGCTATGTGACGTGGTATGGCCAAAAGAAGATGTGATGAATGATATATGTGATGTATGAGATTGATCATGTTCTTGTAATAGGGAATCACGACTTGCATGTCGATGAACTTGACAACCGGCAGGAGCCATAGGAGTTGTCTTAATTATTGTATGACCTGCGTGTCACTGAATAAACGCTATGTAATTACTTTACTTTATTGCTAAACGTTAGCCATAGTAGTAGAAGTAATAGTTGGCGTGATGACTTCTTCAAGACACGATGATGGAGATCATGATGATGAAGATCATGGTGTCGAGCCGGTGACAAGATGATCATGGTGCCCCGAAGATGGAGATCCAAGGAGCAAGATGATATTGGCCATATCATGTCACTTTGATTGATTGCATGTGATGTTTATCATGTTTATGCATCTTGTTTACTTAGAACGACGGTAGTAAATAAGATGATCTCTCACTAAAATTTCAAGAATTGTGTTCCCCCTAACTGTGCACCATTGCTAAAGTTCGTTGTTCCGAAGCACCACGTGATTATCGGGTGTGATAGGTTCTAACGTTCGCATACAACGGGTGTAAGCCAGATTTACACACGCAATACACTTAGGGTTCACTTGACGAGCCTAGCATGTACAGACATGGCCTCAGAACACGGAAGACCGAAAGGTCGAACACGAGTCGTATAGAAGATACGATCAACATGAAGATGTTCACCGTTAATGACTAGTCCGTCTCACGTGATGATCGGACACGGGCTAGTCAATTCGGATCGTGTATCACTTAGATGACTAGAGAGATGTCATTCTGAGTGGGAGTTCATTAAGATGAACTTAATTATCATGAACTTAGTCTAAATTCTTTACAATATCTCTTGTAGATCAAATGGCCCACGCTCCAGTTTCCCTCAACTTCAACGCGTTCCTAGAGAAAACCAAGCTGAAAGACGATGGTAGCAACTATACGGATTGGGTCCGTAACCTGAGGATTATCCTCATAGCTGCCAAGAGATCATATGTCCTTGAAGCACCGCTAGGTGATGCACCTGCTCCCGATGCGGCCCAAGACGTTTTGAACGTCTGGCAGTCGCGTAGTGATGATTACTCCCTGGTTCAGTGCGGCATGCTTTACAGCTTAGAGTCGGGGCTCCAAAAACGTTTTGAGAACCACGGAGCATATGAGATGTTCGAAGAGCTGAAAATGGTTTTCCAAGCTCATGCCCTAGTCGAGAGATATGATGTCTCCGACGCATTCTACAGCTGTAAGATGGAGGAAAACAGTTCTGTCAGTGAGCACATCCTCAAGATTTCTGGATTGCACAACCGCTTGTCTCAGCTGGGAATGAATCTCCCAGATGAAGCGGTCGTTGACAGAATCCTCCAGTCGCTCCCACCAAGCGTCAAGAGCTTCGTGTTGAACTTCAATATGCAGGGGATGGAGAAGTCCATTCCCGAGGTGTATTCAATGTTGAAATCAGCGGAGGTGGACATCAAGAAAGAACATCAAGTGTTGATGGTCAGTAAAACCACTAAGTTCAAGAAAGGCAAGGGTAAGAAGTGTTGGAAATATGCCCTAGAGGCAATAATAAAAGAGTTATTATTATATTTCCTTGTTCATGATAATCGTTTATTATCCATGCTATAATTGTATTGATTGGAAACTTAAATGCATGTGTGGATAAATAGACAAACTTTGTGTCCCTAGTAAGCCTCTTCAGGACTAGCTCGTTGATCAAAGATGACCGCGGTTTCCAGGTCATAGACATGAGTTGTCATTTGATAACGGGATCACATCATTAGGAGAATGATGTGATGGACGAGACCCAAACGTTAAACATAGCTTTTGATCGTATCAGTTATCGCTATAGTTTTCTGCATGTCAGGTATAAGTTCCTATGACCATGAGATCATGTAACTCACTGACACCGTAGGATTGCTTTGTGTGTGCCAAACGTCGCAACGTAACTGGGTGGCTATAAAGGTGCTCTACAGGTATCTCCGAAGGTGTCTGTTGAGTTGACATGGATCGAGACTGGGATTTGTCACTCCGTATGACGGAGAGGTATCTCCGGGCCCACTCGGTAATACGTCATCTCAATGAGCTCAAAGTGACTAAGTGGTTAGTCACGGGATTATGTATTACGGAACGAGTAAAGAGACTTGCCGGTAACGAGATTGAACTAGGTATGGAGATACCAACGATCGAATCTCGGGCAAGTAACATACCGACGAGACAAAGGGAACTGTATACGGGATTGCCTGAATCCTTGACATCGTGGTTCATCCGATGAGATCATCGAGGAACGTGTGGGAACCAATATGGGTATCCAGATCCCGCTATTGGTTATTGGCCTGGGAGTGTCTCGGTCATGTCTGCATAGTTTCCGAACCCGCAGGGTCTACACACTTAAGGTTCGGTGACGCTAGGGTTGTTAGTGAGAACAGTACATGGTAACCGAAGGTTGTTCGGAGTCCCGGATGAGATCCCGGACGTGACGAGGGTCTCCGGAATGGTCCGGGGACGAAGATTGATATATAGGTTGAGAGTGATCGGAGTCCGAAAGTGTTCCGGGGAGCACCGGGAAGTCGGCGGATGACCGAAAGGGGTTTTCGGGGTCCCGGAAAGAGTTTCGGGCCTAATGGGCCACAAAGGGGAGACGCAACAGCCCTCATAGGGCTGTGCGCCCCCCCCCCTGGGCCCTCTCCTCATGCGCAAGGGGGGCTGGGCCCCCCTAGGGCTGCCGCACCCCCCTAGGCTTGGGGGGCAAGGCACTTGGGGGGGGGGGGCCCTAACCCTGGGGCGCCGCCCCCTCCCATCTCCCCTTGGCCGCCGCCCCTAGGGGGAAACCCTAGGGCGCCCCCTCCCCTCTCTTCCCCCTATATAAAGAGAGGCAGAGGGAGGGCAGCCACACACGTTCGTGCCTCGGCGCTGCCCTCCCTCTCCCACAACAATCTTCGGTTTCCCGCAGTGCTCGGCGAAGCCCTGCTGGAATCCTCCACCACCATCTCCACCACGCCGTCGTGCTGCCGGTGTCTCCATCAACCTCTCCTTCCCCCTTGCTGGATCAAGAAGGAGGAGACGTCCCCGAGCCGTACGTGTGAAGAACGCGGAGGCACCGTTGCTTCGGTGCTAGGATCTTCGGCGATCTGAATCGCGGCGAGTACGACTCCATCAACCGCGTTCTTGAACGCTTTCGCTTAGCGATCTACAAGGGTATGTGGATCCAACTCTCCCCTCGTAGATGCATCTCCTAGATTGATCTTGGTGAACGTAGGAAAAAAAATTTGTTTCCCATGCAACGTTCCCCAACAGTGGTATCAGAGCTAGGATCTTGCGTAGATGCTTTCACGAGTAGAACACAAAAGGGTTTGTGGACGTTGATGTTTAGATTGCTTCCCTCCTTAGTCTTTCTTGATTCAGCGGTATTATGGGATGAAGCGGCCCGGACCAACTTTACATGTCCACGTACATGAGACCGGTTCCATCGACAGACATGTGACTTTTGTTGCATAAGATGGCTGGCGGGTGTCTGTCTCTCCTATCTTAGTTGAATCGGAATAGAAAAAGGCGGTCCTTGTAGAAGGTTAAATAGCAACTTAAATATCACCGTTGTGGCTTTGCGTAGGTAAGAAGCGTTCTTGCTAGATACCCATAGCAGCCACGTAAAACATGCAACAACAATTTAGAGGACGTCTAACTTGTTTTTGCAGGGTATGTATGTGATATGATATGGCCAATGACATGATGAAATATATTTGATGTATGAGATGATCATGTTGTAATAGTTAATATCGACTTGCATGTCGATGCATACGGCAACCGGCAGGAGCCATAGGGTTGTCTTTAATTTTTGTATGACCTGCGTGTCAATCATTAAGCGCTATGTAATGCTTTACTTTATCGCTAAGCGGTAGCAATAGTAGTAAGAGCATGGTGGGCGCACGACAACCCCGATGGCGACACGATGATGGAGATCATGATGATGGGGATCATGGCGTGGCGCCGGTGACGATGGAGATCATGCCGGTGCTTTGGAGATGGAGATCAAAAGCATGAGTTGATGGCCATATCATGTCACTTATGATTTGCATGTGATGTTAATCCTTTTATGCATCTTATTTTGCTTAGGACGACGGTAGCATTATAAGATGATCCTTCACTAAAATTTCAAGATAAAATTGTGTTCCCCCCGAGTGTGCGCCGTTGCGAAGGTTCGTCGTTTCGAAGCACCACGTGATGATCGGGTGTGATAGACTCTACGTTCGCATACAACGGGTGCAAGCCAGTTTTGCACATGCAGAACACTCGGGTTAGACTTGACGAGCCTAGCATGTACAGACATGGCCTCGGAACACGGAAGACCGAAAGGTCGAGCATGAGTCATATAGTAGATATGATCAACATGTAGATGTTCACCATTGACACCACCTCATCTCACGTGATGATCGGACTTGGGTTGGTGGATCTGGATCATGTCACGCTCGAATGACCAGAGGGATGTCAATCTGAGTGGGAGTTATAAATAATTTGATTAGGTAATAACTCACTTATCATGAACAATAGTCTAAAATGTCTTTGCAAATCTTTTGTTGTAGATGGCTCGCGCAGTAGCTCCCCTGAATTTTAATGCGTTCCTAGAGAAAGCTAAACTGAAAGATGATGGGAGCAACTTTGTGGACTGGCTCCGCAATCTGAGGATCATCCTCACAGCTGCCCAAAAGGTTTATGTCTTAAATGCACCGCTAGGTGAACCCCCCGCTCCTCAGGCCTCTGCGGACGTTATGAACGCCTGGCAGTCGCGTTCGGATGACTACTCAGTAGTGCAGTGTGCCATGTTGTATAGCTTGGAAGGAGGACTTCAAAGGCGTTTTGAACGTCATGGAGCATATGAGATGTTCCAGGATTTGAAGTTCATCTTTGAAAAGAATGCCAAGATCGAGAGGTATGAGACCACCGATAAATTCTTTGCTTGCAAGATGGAGGAGAATTCGTCTGTCAGTGAGCACTTACTGAAGATGTCTGGGTACTATACCCGCATAGCTGATCTGGGACTTGTGTTCCCGGAGGAGGCTATCATTGACAGAATTCTCCAGTCACTCCCGCCTAGCTACAAGAGCTTCGTGCAGCAGTATAACATGCAAGGGATGAACAAAACCATCGCCGAGCTGTTTTCGATGCTGAAAGTCGCTGAGGCAGACATCCAGAAGGAGTATCAAGTGTTGATGGTCAATAAAACCACCAGTTTCAAGAAGAATGGCAAGGGCAAGAAGGGTAACTCTAAGAAGGGTGGCAAGGCAGTTGCTCATCCAGTGAAGAAACCAGAGGCTGGGCCCAAGCCAGAGACTGAGTGTTTCTATTGCAAGGGGAACGGCCACTGGAAGCGGAACTGCCCCAAGTATCTGGCAGACAAGAAGGGGGCCAACAACAACAACAAGCAAGGTATATGTGATATACATGTTATTGATGTGTACCTTACCAACTCTCGTTGTAGTGCCTGGGTATTTGATACCGGTTCGGTTGCTCACATTTGCAACTCTAAACAGGAACTGCGGAATAAACGGAGGCTGGCGAAGGACGAAGTGACGATGCGCGTGGGAAATGGTTCCAAGGTTGATGTGATCGCCGTCGGCACGCTCGCTCTTCGATTACCATCGGGATTAGTTATGAACCTGAATAATTGTTATTTAGTGCCTGCGTTAAGCATGAACATTATATCTGGATCTTGTTTGATGCGAGACGGTTACTCATTTAAATCAGAGAATAAAGGTTGTTCTATTTATATGGGTAATATCTTTTATGGTCATGCACCCGAAGTAGGGGGTTTATTCTTATTGAATCTCGATAGTGATGATACGCATGTTCATAACATTGATGCCAAAAGATGTAGAGTTGATAACAATAGTACCACTTTCTTGTGGCACTGCCGTCTGGGTCATATCGGCGTGAAACGCATGAGGAAGCTCCATGCTGATGGACTTTTGGAGTCTCTTGATTTTGAATCACTTGACACATGCGAGCCGTGCCTCATGGGCAAGATGACTAGGACCCCGTTTTCAGGGACGATGGAACGGGCAAGTGACTTATTGGAAATCATACATACTGATGTATGTGGTCCGATGAGTGTCACGGCGCGCGGTGGATATCGTTATTTTCTCACCTTCACTGACGACTTAAGTAGATATGGGTATATTTACTTGATGAAGCATAAGTCTGAAACTTGTGAAAAGTTCAAGCAATTTCAGAGTGAAGTTGAGAATCATCGTAACAAGAAGATCAAGTTCCTACGATCTGATCGAGGGGGAGAATATCTGAGTTATGAGTTTGGCAATCACTTAAGAAAATGTGGAATTGTTTCACAGTTGACGCCACCTGGAACACCACAGCGTAATGGTGTGTCCGAACGTCGTAATCGAACCCTATTGGATATGGTGCGTTCTATGATGTCTCTTGCCGATTTGCCACTATCGTTTTGGGGATATGCGTTAGATACAGCTGCATTCACTTTAAATAGGGCTCCATCTAAGTCCGTTGAGACAACACCGTATGAACTATGGTTTGGTAAGAAACCTAAGTTGTCTTTTCTCAAAGTTTGGGGTTGCGATGCTTATGTCAAAAGGCTTCAGCCAGAAAAGCTCGAACCCAAAGCGGACAAATGTGTCTTCATAGGATACCCAAAAGAAACGGTTGGGTACACCTTCTATCTCAGATCCGAGGGCAAAGTGTTTGTCGCTAAGAACGGGTCCTTTCTCGAGAAAGAGTTTCTCTCGAAAGAATTGAGTGGGAGGAAGGTAGAACTTGATGAGGTTATTGAACCTCTACTTCAACCAGAGAGTAGCGCAGCACAGAAAGATGTTTTTGTGGAGCCTGCAGAGGTTGAAGAGGAAGCCAATGATGATGATCAAGAAGCTTCTGATCAAGTTACTACTGAACCTCGTAGGTCGACAAGGGTACGCACCGCACCTGAGTGGTATGGTAACCCTGTCTTGGAGGTCATGTTGTTGGACAACAGTGAACCTACGAGCTATGGAGAAGCGATGGTGGGCCCGGATTCCGACAAATGGTTAGAGGCCATGAAATCCGAGATGGGATCCATGTATGAAAACAAAGTATGGACTTTGGAAGTATTACCTGAAGGGCGGAAGGCCATTCAGAATAAATGGATTTTTAAGAGGAAGACGGACGCTGACGGCAATGTCACCGTATATAAAGCTCGACTTGTGGCAAAGGGTTTTTCACAAGTTCAAGGGATTGACTATGATGAGACTTTCTCACCCGTAGCGATGCTTAAATCCGTCCGAATCATGTTGGCAATAGCTGCATATTTCGATTATGAAATTTGGCAGATGGATGTCAAAACAGCGTTCCTTAACGGTTTTCTTAAGGAAGAGTTGTATATGATACAACCGGAAGGTTTTGTCGATCCAGAGAATGCTGACAAAGTTTGCAAACTCCAGCGTTCCATTTATGGGCTGGTGCAAGCATCTCGGAGTTGGAATCTTCGCTTTGATGAGGTGATCAAAGCATTTGGGTTTGTACAAGTTTACGGAGAAGCTTGTATTTACAAGAAAGTGAGTGGGAGCTCTATAGCGTTTCTAATATTATATGTGGATGACATATTGCTGATTGGAAACAATATAGAATTTTTGGATAGCGTGAAGGGGTATTTGAACAAGAGTTTTTCAATGAAGGACCTCGGTGAAGCTGCTTTCATATTGGGCATCAAGATCTATAGAGATAGATCGAGACGCTTGATAGGACTTTCACAAAGTACATACCTTGATAAAGTTTTGAAGAAGTTCAAAATGGATCAATCCAAGAAGGGGTTCTTGCCGGTATTGCAAGGTACAAAGTTGAGTAAGACTCAATGCCCAGTGACTGCGGAAGAAAGAGAAAAGATGAGTGTCGTCCCCTATGCTTCAGCCATAGGCTCTATCATGTATGCAATGCTGTGCACAAGACCAGATGTCAGCCTTGCCATAAGTATGGCCGGAAGGTTTCAAAGTAATCCTGGTATGGATCACTGGACAGCGGTCAAGAATATCCTAAAGTACCTGAAAAGGACTAAGGAGATGTTTCTCGTTTATGGAGGTGATCAAGAGCTCGTCGTAAAGGGTTACGTCGATGCAAGCTTTGACACTGATCCGGATGACTCTAAGTCTCAAACCGGATACGTATATATTCTCAACGGGGGAGCGGTAAGCTGGTGCAGTTCCAAGCAGAGCGTGGTAGCCGATTCTACATGCGAAGCGGAGTACATAGCTGCCTCGGAGGCGGCAAAGGAAGGTGTCTGGATGAAAGAGTTCATGACAGATCTTGGAGTTGTGCCTAGTGCACTAAACCCAATGACTCTGTTCTGTGACAACACTGGTGCCATTGCTCTAGCCAAGGAACCAAGGTTTCACAAGAGGACCAGACACATAAAGCGACGCTTCAATTCCATCCGCGATTCGGTCAAGGAGGAGGACATAAGTATTTGCAAAGTACACACGGATTTGAATGTTGCAGATCCGTTGACTAAGCCTCTTCCACGGGCTAAGCATGATCAACACCAAGACTCTCTGGGTGTTAGATTCATTACCTTGTAATGCTAGATTATTGACTCTAGTGCAAGTGGGAGACTGTTGGAAATATGCCCTAGAGGCAATAATAAAAGAGTTATTATTATATTTCCTTGTTCATGATAATCGTTTATTATCCATGCTATAACTGTATTGATTGGAAACTCAAATACATGTGTGGATGAATAGACAGACTTTGTGTCCCTAGTAAGCCTCTACAGGACTAGCTCGTTGATCAAAGATGACCGTGGTTTCCAGGTCATAGACATGAGTTGTCATTTGATAACGGGATCACACCATTAGGAGAATGATGTGATGGACGAGACCCAAACGTTAAACATAGCTTTTGATCGTATCAGTTGTCGCTATAGTTTTCTGCATGTCAAGTATAAGTTCCTATGACCATGAGATCATGTAACTCACTGACACCGTAGGAGTGCTTTGTGTGTGCCAAACGTCGCAACGTAACTGGGTGACTATAAAGGTACTCTACAGGTATCTCCGAAGGTGTCTGTTGAGTTGACATGGATCGAGACTGGGATTTGTCACTCCGTGTGACGGAGAGGTATCTCCGGGCCCACTCGGTAATACGTCATCTCAATGAGCTCAAAGTGACTAAGTAGTTAGTCACGGGATTATGTATTACGGAACGAGTAAAGAGACTTGCCGGTAACGAGATTGAACTAGGTATAGAGATACCGACGATCGAATCTCGGGCAAGTAACATACCGACGAGACAAAGGGAACTGTATACGGGATTGCCTGAATCCTTGACATCGTGGTTCATCCGATGAGATCATCAAGGAACGTGTGGGAACCAATATGGGTATCCAGATCCCGCTATTGGTTATTGACCTGGGAGTGTCTCGGTCATGTCTGCATGGTTTCCGAACCCGCAGGGTCTACACACTTAAGGTTCGGTGACGCTAGGGTTGTTAGTGAGAACAGTGCATGGTTACCGAAGGTTGTTCGGAGTCCCGGATGAGATCCCGGACGTGACGAGGGTCTCCGGAATGGTCCGGGGACGAAGATTGATATATAGGTTGAGAGTGATCGGAGTCCGGAAGTGTTCCGGGGAGCACCGGGAAGTCGGCGGATGACCGAAAGGGGTTTTCGGGGTCCCGGAAAGAGTTTCGGGCCTAATGGGCCACAAAGGGGAGACGCAACAGCCCTCATAGGGCTGTGCGCCCCCCCTGGGCCCTCTCCTCATGCGCAAGGGGGGCTGGGCCCCCCTAGGGCTGCCGCACCCCCCTAGGCTTGGGGGGCAAGGCACTTGGGGGGGGGGGGGAACCCTAACCCTGGGGCGCCGCCCCCTCCCATCTCCCCTTGGCCGCCGCCCCTAGGGGGAAACCCTAGGGCGCCCCCTCCCCTCTCTTCCCCCTATATAAAGAGAGGCAGAGGGAGGGCAGCCACACACGTTCGTGCCTCGGCGCTGCCCTCCCTCTCCCACAACAATCTTCGGTTTCCCGCAGTGCTCGGCGAAGCCCTGCTGGAATCCTCCACCACCATCTCCACCACGCCGTCGTGCTGCCGGTGTCTCCATCAACCTCTCCTTCCCCCTTGCTGGATCAAGAAGGAGGAGACGTCCCCGAGCCGTACGTGTGAAGAACGCGGAGGCACCGTTGCTTCGGTGCTAGGATCTTCGGCGATCTGAATCGCGGCGAGTACGACTCCATCAACCGCGTTCTTGAACGCTTCCGCTTAGCGATCTACAAGGGTATGTGGATCCAACTCTCCCCTCGTAGATGCATCTCCTAGATTGATCTTGGTGAACGTAGGAAAAATTTTTTGTTTCCCATGCAACATTCCCCAACAAGAAGAACTTCAAGAAGGACGGCAAGGGAGTTGCCGCGCCCGGTAAGCCTGTTGCCGGGAAGAAGCCAAAGCATGGACCCAAGCCTGAGACAGAGTGCTTTTATTGCAAGGGAACGGGTCACTGAAAGCGGAACTGCCCCAAATACTTAGCAGACAAGAAGGCCGGGAACATCAAAGGTATATTTGATATACTTGTTATTGATGTGTACCTTACCAGCGCTCGTAGTAGCTCCTGGGTATTTGATACCGGTGCGGTTGCTCACATTTGTAACTCAAAACAGGAGCTGCGGAATAAGCGGAGACTGGCGAAGGATGAGGTGACGATGCGCGTCGGGAATGGTTCCAAGGTCGATGTGATCGCCGTCGGCACGCTACCTCTACATCTACCCTCGAGATTAGTTTTAAACCTTAATAATTGTTATTTAGTACCAACTTTGAGCATGAACATTGTATATGGGTCTCGTCTTATGCGAGATGGCTACTCTTTCAAATCGGAGAATAATGGTTGTTCTATTTATTTGAGAGACATGTTTTATGGTCATGCCCCGCTGGTCAATGGTTTATTTTTGATGAATCTCGAACGTGATGATACACATATTGATAGTGTAGATGCCAAAAGATGTAAAGTTGATAATAATAGTCCCACATACTTGTGGCATTGCCGCCTTGGTCATATTGGTGTCAAACGTATGAAGAAGCTCCATTCAGATGGACTTCTAGAGTCTCTTGATTATGAATCATTTGACACGTGCGAACCATGCCTCTTGGGCAAGATGACCAAGACTCCGTTCTCCGGAACAATGGAGCGAGCAACCAACTTGTTGGAAATCATACATACCGATGTGTGCGGTCCAATGAGTGTTGAGGCTTGCGGAGGCTATCGTTATGTTCTCACCCTCACAGATGACTTGAGTAGATACGGGTATATCTATTTGATGAAACACAAGTCTGAGACCTTTGAAAAGTTCAAGGAATTTCAGAATGAGGTTGAGAATCAACGTGACAGAAAAATAAAGTTCTTACAATCAGATCGTGGGGGTGAATATTTAAGTCATGAATTTGGCACACACCTTAGGAACTGTGGAATTGTTTCACAATTGACACCGCCCGGAACACCTCAACGTAACGGTGTGTCCGAACGTCAAAATCGTACTCTGTTGGATGATGGCTTCTCGCCCCTCGTTGGTTACCCCAAGTGGAAGGTTTGAGATGCAGTGTAGCGGAAGTTTTCCCTTGGCAATACCAAGGATCGATTTCCCTGAGACTCCCAGTTTCAACAAGAAGGTGTCAACTACTAACGGCGCCAGATATTAGCAATCAACGTGGACCTGCACACATATACAAATAACTTTGCCCCCAACGAGTACATAGAGGTTGTCAATCCCTCCGGCCTTGTAGTTTACAAAGGATCAAACGCAAGTGATAATAGTGATAGATATAATTGCGATAGTAAGTAAAAAAGCGGAAAAGTAAATAGCGGATGTGATCAATGATGGTAATATGGACCGGAGTCTCATGATGTTCACTAGTGATGTCTCTCTCCCAAAAGACGATAAAACTGCTATGTGAGGTAAACGAATTACAGCTGGGCAATTGACAGGACCATGTGCGCAAACCAATGCTGACTAAGTTGCAAGAAATGTAGAGGTTCAAAGCATGGGCGGTACGCCGAGGTAAGTAGAATCATCCACCTTGAGATATCTATCCAGAACATCTCGCTGGTATTAAGTTGCGAGTCCCACCCATAGTGTAAACTCAAAGCAACAGACAACTGCATTAAAAGAACTTTGCGTAAAGTAAACAATCCTTGCACCCGCGGGCACAAGCACCGTTGTTTTCCCCCTTGTGGCAACAGCACATCCCCTAGACTCATGTTTCTGTCACTCATGCTTGAAGAAAGAAGGTGGAGACTCAACATAAAAGTAAAAGAATGGCCCTTCGCAGAGGGAAGCAGGGATTACTCATGTGCTAGAGCTTTTTATTTTGAAAACATAGAAACAATTTTGTCAACGGTAGTAGTACTTCATATGTGTTATGCATAAGACATCCTATAAGTTGCAAGCCTCATGCATCGAATACCAATAATGCTCGCACCTTGTCCTAATTAGCTCGGATTTCCATGGATTGTCATTGCATTACATATGTTTCAACCAAGTGTCACAAAGGGGTACCTCTATGTCACCTGTACAAAGGTCCAAGGAGATAGATCGCATTTGATTTCTCGTTTTTGATAGATCTCAACTTGAGGACATCCATACCGGGACAACATAGAAAATAGATAATGGACTCCTCTTTAATGCTTAAGCATATTCTCATAAGAGATTGAGGATTAATGTCCAAGCTAAAACTTCCACCATGATACATGGCTTTGGTTGGCGGCCCAATGTTCTTCTCTAACAATATGCATACTCAAACCATTCAACCCATGGCAAATCACCCTTACTTCAGACAAGACGAACATGCATAGCAACTCACATGATATTCAACAAAAGTGTAACAGTTGATGGCGTCCCCAGAAACATGGTTACCGCTCAGCAAGCAACTTATAAGAAATAAGATACATAAGCAACATATTCTTTACCACAATAGTTTTTAAGCTACTTTCCCATGAGCTATATATTGCAAAAACTGAAGGTTTTAAAGGTAGCACACGTAAATTTACTTGGAGTGGCGGTGAAATACCACATATAGGTAGGTATGGTGGACTCATATGGCATAACTAGTTTAAAAGGATGTGGATGCACAAGCAGTCAGTCCGCTTAGTACAGGTGGAGGTTAGCAAAAGACTGGGAGCGACCAACTAAGAGAGCAATGACGGTCATAATCATGCAGAGCGACAAAGCAACATTGAATCAGGCATGGAAGTTATATCGCTACTCAGAAACAAAAGATCATCAAGGCTTGACATACTTTCTTTACAGTCTTAAATATGCGTGAGCATATGCCAAGTCAATCAAAATAAATTCTTGAGGGAAGATATTACTAAACTGTACCACATCATAAGCAAACAAATCATGTTGGTACTCCAATAACACATTGGGAATCCCCCAGCTATTTGAGACTAACCACAAGAAAACCTGAACTACTAAGCGCCATTATGCACGTAGCATCTTTATCATAGACATATTAACCAATGCAACGGAAGCAAACTCTCTTAATGAGATAAGCATGATAATTAAAGAGAGTTCAAGCAACCAACTAAACACAAGCTCTTTAAAAAGATAAGCATGAATACTAAGAGCAGAGCATGATAGTAGCTATTAAAAGACAAAGAACACACACAGCAAATATAGTCATGAAAATTCTATGTTATGTTCTAGGTAGAAGTGGAGCGTGTTTCTCTCCCACATAAAGAACGCTGAGTTCCAACTCGTTATGGAAAACTAAAAAGGAAACTAAAAGCAAGACGCTCCAAGCATAGCACATAACACATGAAGTGATTAAAATATAGTGGAACGAAAGACGAACTGATAATGTTGATGGAGAAGGGGATGCACGGGGGCATCCCCAAGCTTAGACGCTTGAGTCTCCTTGAATATTTCTTGGGGGTGCACGGGGGCATCCCCAAGCTTGAGCGCTTGACACTCCTGAATCTTTTTATCATCTTCCCTCGCACACTTGAAAACTCCCTTCATACATAACTCATCATAATCTGATTAGCGAGGTTAGTACCCATAATAAAATAATTATACCTTGCTGGAAATAAAGATATTCTTGAAGGTCTACTGTTTCTCAAGATTGCCAAAAGGTTTTTGCAAAGAAAAAGCAAGCTCTTGGTTTGCAAAATGAAAGAAAGGCAAAACGGGACAGAATCTGTGAAAAACAGAACATCTGGTAGTAAATGATTTGTTCGGGGCACTTCTGCAACTCTAATCAAAAAACTCAGAACAGACGCACGAAAGACAATTATATAGAGAACGCTGTCGAAACAATTCAGACCAAAAAGATGATCTGGTGATTTTATACGATTTTTCTATCCAAGGACAGAATCTGTTTCCT
Source organism: Secale cereale (assembly GCA_902687465.1). Lineage (NCBI taxonomy): Eukaryota > Viridiplantae > Streptophyta > Magnoliopsida > Poales > Poaceae > Secale > Secale cereale. The sequence continues at coordinate 879,001,602 of LR738714.1, read as the reverse complement.
GGACAGCACCTCACAACTTTTGAACTTTCTAGCAATCAGAGGCTATACTTGGCACAAAATTGAAAAGCAAAGATACAATGATGATGCTACTGTAGTAAACAACATCAAGACACAACAAAAGCAAAATAAAATTTATTCATTGGGCTGCCTCCCAAGAGCGCTTTCTTTTATGCCTTTAAGCTAGGCATAATGCATAGAGGAATCAATAACCATCGTAATAATCGGAGCTATAAATTGCTTCAAATGGTTCCTCAACAAGTTCATTCTTGTTCCTTCTAGGAAAGGGGTACACACTTTTTGCCTTTCCGCGCAAGCGGATTTGTCCCTTACCTATATCAATGAAGCCTTTAACTGCTCGGAGGAAGTCCCTTCCAAGCACTATATTTCTTTGATTTGGCTCCATGATGAAGAAATCAATCATTACAATCCCTTTAAGGAATTTAACTGGCACGTCTTTTATTCTTCCCTGGATTTCAGAAATATCTCCATTAGTGTGTTCATGATAAGATGGTAATCTATCCATGTTAAATTTTAAAGAATCATGAACAATTTTTGGCATAGTAGAAACCATAGATCCAATATCACAATAAGCAAGGAAGTCTTGATTAGAGATGCTAATCCTAACAAAAGGCTCCCAATCATTGTCTATTTCCAAAATGTCTTTCTTATTGGGTTTAGGTTTCTCTACCTTCATCAAGTCTAGAGCATCCATTCTCCTTTCAATAGTAGCAAGTCTATCTATGACAGTATCAAAGTTATGATCATAAACAAAGTAACTAGATAGACCATGTATAATTTCAAGAGCTCTAGCTTCATCACACTCTAGGAAATCTCCCTCGGCTATAATATCAAGAGAGTGTTTACACCATTTAAAAAGACCATGGTAAAAATTTCTAAGCACAATTTTTATAGGTATCCAAGGCATAATTCTCCTATGTGCATCAGAAATTCTGTCCCATGCCTTCTTCATATTTTCTCCATCCCTTTGATGGAAATCTAGAACTTCTGATTCCCTCAAAGCACCAAATCCTAACATGTTTAGCTAAGCAGAAAGGACTACTAACAGGAAAGCAAAATAAATTTTTTTGTAATTTTTTGATAAAGGATACCAAAGCAAAAACTGAAAGGTAAACTAACAAGACTAAAAAGCAAAGGTAAAAGATAGCATGCAACTCCCCTATCTTGAAGAGTGGAGTCCCCGGCAACGGCGCCAGAAATTGCTTTGCTAGGTGGCTTCTCACCCCTCGTTGGTTACCCCAAGTGGAAGGTTTGAGATGCAGTGTAGCAGAAGTTTTCCCTTGGTAATACCAAGGATCGATTTCCCAGAGACTCCCAGTTTCAACAAGAAAGTGTCAACTGCCAACGGCGCCAGATATTAGCAATCAACGTGGACCTGCACACAGATACAAATAACTTTGCTCCCAACGAGTACAGAGAGGTTGTCAATCCCTCCGGCCTTGTAGTTTACAAAGGATCAAACGCAAGTGATAATAGTGATAGGTATAATTGCAATAGTAAGTAAATAGCGGAAAAGTAAATAGCGGATGTGATCAATGATGGTAATATGGACCGGAGTCTCATGATGTTCACTAGTGATGTCTCTCTCCCAAAAGACGATAAAACAGCTATGTGAGGTAAACGAATTACAGCTGGGCAATTGACAGGACCATGTGCGCAAACCAATGCTGACTACATTGCAAGAAAGGTAGAGGTTCAAAGCATGGGCGGTACGCCAAAGTAAGTAGACCGCAATCCATCAATATCTACTACTAATCATCCACCTTGAGATATCTATCCAGAACATCTCGCTGGTATTAAGTTGCGAGCCCCACCCATAGTGTAAACTCAAAGCAACAGACAACTGCATTAAAAGAACTTTGCGTAAAGTAAACAGTCCTTGCACCCGCGGGCACAAGCACCGTTGTTTTCCCCCTTGTGGCAAAAGCACATCCCCTAGACTCATGTTTCTGTCACTCAAGCTAGTCATCGAGGGGCATGAACCCACAATCAAGCATAACGTTCCCTCTTGGAGTCACTACCTACTACTTGGCCAAAGCAATAAATAACAACGGAGAACATGCAAGAATTACTTACGAACATAAATATAAAAGAGGTGAATCAAATATATTACTCAAACACAATCTGAACATAATCTCATAATCCATCGGATCCCAGCAAACTCATCATAGCAACAGCATAAGGATTACATATGTGCCTCGATCATGTAGGGCAGCTCACGAGGACTAATTAGTGAAGCACAAGAACGGGAGGAGAACATCACATAGCTACTGGTCATGGACCCATGGTCCAAGGGAGACTACTCACAACTCATCCGGGAGGCGTCCATGGTGGTGGAGAAGCTCCCGGTGGTGATCCTCC
>LR738714.1:878952677-878989862 GCA_902687465.1 Secale cereale | reverse complement strand
TTGGCTACCGGGAACCTTCTGGAACGCTGATTTTTTATATAATTTTTCCGGGATTTTTCTGGCAGTTCTCGTAATGGGAAAAACTGAAATACAAAAACAGCAGAAAACAGAAACTGGCACTGGGGTGCACTGAGTTAATAGGTTAGTCCAAATATGATCAAAAGTGTATGGAAGTGTATAAATATCATAGCAATATCACCCAAAAGAGGCATGGAGCAAGCAGAAATTATAGATACGTTTTGGACGTATCATTGGACATGGTGCGATCTATGATGTCCCTCACCGATTTACCGCTATCTTTTTGGGGTTATACTTTAGAGACTGCCGCATTCACTTTAAATAGGGCTCCGTCGAAATCCGTTGAGACGACTCCGTATGAACTTTGGTTTGGCAAGAAACCGAAGCTGTCGTTTCTAAAAGTTTGGGGTTGCGATGCTTATGTCAAGAAACTTCAACCTGAAAAGCTCGAACCCAAATCGGAAAAATGCGTCTTCATAGGATACCCAAAGGAAACAATTGGGTACACCTTCTACCACAGATCCGAAGGCAAAGTCTTTGTTGCCAAGAATGGATCCTTTCTGGAGAAAGAGTTTCTCTCGAAAGAAGTGAGTGGGAGGAAAGTAGAACTTGATGAGGTGAGAGTCACCCCTCCTGAACCGGAAAGTAGCGCAGCGCAGGAAATTGTTCCTGAAGTGCCTGCACCGACAAGGGAGGAAGCTAATGATGATGATCATGAAGACACAGATCAAGTTACTACTGAGCTTCGAAGGTCCACAAGGGCACGTTCCGCACCAGAGTGGTACGGCAACCCTGTCCTGGAAATCATGTTGTTAGACAACGGTGAACCTTCGAACTATGAAGAAGCGATGGCGGGCCCGGATTCCAATAAATGGCTTGGAGCCATGAAATCCGAGATAGAATCCATGTATGAAAACAAAGTATGGACTTTGGTGGACTTTCCTGATGATAGGCACGCCATAGAAAACAAATGGATATTTAAGAAAAAGACAGACGCGGATGGTAATGTGACCATCTACAAGGCTCGGCTTGTCGCTAAGGGTTATCGACAAGTTCAAGGGATTGACTACGACGAGACTTTCTCTCCCGTAGCGATGCTGAAGTCAGTCAAAATCATGTTAGCTATTGCCGCATTCTATGATTATGAGATATGGCAAATGGACGTCAAAACAGCATTCCTGAATGGCTTCCTCAAGGAAGAGTTGTATATGATGCAGCCCGAAGGTTTTGTCGATCCAGAGAACGCTAACAAGGTATGCAAGCTCCAGCGCTCGATTTACGGGCTGGTGCAAGCATCTCGGAGTTGGAATATTCGCTTTAATGATGTGATCAAAGCATTTGGCTTTATACAGACTTATGGAGAAGCCTGTATCTACAAGAAAGTGAGTGGGAGCTATGTGGCATTTCTCATATTATATGTGGATGACATATTGCTGATGGGAAATGATATAGAATTCTTGGAAAATGTAAAGGCCTACTTGAATAAAAGTTTTTCAATGAAGGACCTTGGAGAAGCTTCTTACATATTAGGCATCAAAATCTATAGAGATAGATCAAGACGCCTCATTGGTCTTTCACAAAGTACATACCTTGACAAGATATTGAAAAATTTCAATATGGATCAGTCCAAGAAGGGATTCTTGCCTTTTTTGCAAGGTATGAGATTGAGCAAGACTCAGTCGCCGACCACGGCAGAAGATAGAGAAAAGATGAATGTCATTCCCTATGCCTCGGCCATAGGTTCTATCATGTATGTCATGCTGTGTACCAGACCTGATGTGAACCTTGCCATAAGTTTGGTAGGGAGGTACCAAAGTGATCCCGGTATGGAACACTGGACAGCGGTCAAGAACATCCTAAAGTGCCTGAAAAGGACTAAGGATATGTTTCTCGTTTATGGAGGTGACGAAGAGCTCGTCGTAAAGGGTTACGTCGATGCTAGCTTCGACACATATCTGGATGACTCAAAGTCACAAACCGGATACGTGTATATTTTGAATGGTGGAGCAGTCAGCTGGTGCAGTTGCAAGCAGAGCGTCGTGGCGCATTCTACATGTGAAGCGGAGTACATAGTTGCTTGCAAAGCAGCGCAAGAAGGAGTCTGGATGAAGGAGTTCATCACCGACCTAGGAGTCATTCCAAGCGCGTCAAGCCCGATGACTCTCTTCTGTGACAACACTGGTGCTATTGCCATTACCAAGGAGCCCAGGTTTCACAAGAAGACCAAGCACATCAAGCGCCGTTTCAACTCCATTCGGAATTATGTTCAGGATGGAGACATAGATATTTGTAAAGTGCATACGGATCTGAATGTTGCAGACCCATTGACTAAACCTCTTCCACGGGCAAAACATGATAAACACCAGAACTCTATGGGTGTTCGATTCATCACAATGTAACTAGATTATTGACTCTAGTGCAAGTGGGAGACTGTTGGAAATATGCCCTAGAGGCAATAATAAAAGTATTATTATTATATTTCCTTGTTCATGATAATCGTCTGTTATTCATGCTTGAATTGTATTGTACGGAAACAGCGATACATGTGTGAATACATAGACCACAATGAGTCCCTGGTAAGCCTCTAGTTACCAGTTCGTTAATCAACGGATGGTCACGGTTTCCTGACCATGGACATGGGATGTCAGTGATAACGGGATCACATCATTAGGAGAATGATGTGATGGACAAGACCCAATCCTGAGCATAGCACGAGATCGTATAGTTCGTAATGCATAAGCTTTTCGGTGTCAAGTATTTATTCCTTAGACCATAAGGTTGTACAACTCCCGGATGCCGTAGGAATACTTTGGGTGTGCCAAACGTCACAACGTAATTGGGTGACTATAAAGGTACGCATCGGGTATCTCCGAAAGTGTCTGTTGAGTTGGTACGAACCGAGACTGGGATGTTGTCACTCCGTATGACGGAGAGGTACCTCTGGGCCCACTCGGTAAGACATCATCATAATGAGCTCAATGTGACTAAGTAGTTAGTCACAGGATGATGGATTACGGATCGAGTAAAGAGACTTGCCATGACGAGATTGAACAAGGTATCGGGAATACCGATGATCGAATCTCGGGCAAGTACCGTACCGATGGACAAAGGGAATGACATACGAGATTGAGTGAATCCTTGACACAGTGGTTCATCCGATGAAGATCATCGAGGAACACATGGGAACCAACATGGTTATCCAGATCCCGCTGTTGGTTATTGACCGGAGAGTGGTCTCGGTCATGTCTACGTGTCTCCCGAACCCGTAGGGTCTACACACTTAAGGTTCGGTAACGCTAGGGTCGTAGAGATACATGCACGTGGAAACCCGAAAGTTGTTCGGAGTCCCGGATGAGATCCCGGACATCACGAGGAGTTCCGGAATGGTCCGGAGGTAAAGAATGATATATAGGAAGTCCAGTTTCGGCCATCGGGTGATCTCCGGGGGTCACCGGGAGTGTCCCGGGACCACCGGAGGGGCCCCGGGGGTCCACCGGGTGGGGCCACCCATCCCGGTGGGGCCCCTAGGCCGCAAAGGGGAAGTGGCCAGCCCTAATGGGCTGGCGCACCACATGGGCCCTCCTCCCCATGCGCCTAGGGTTGAAACCCTAGGGGGGAGGGGGCGCCACTTGCCTTGGGGGCAAGGATTCCCCCCTGGCCGCCGCCCCACCCTGCAGATCCCATCTGCAGGGCCGGCGCACCCCCCTGGCCCCCTATATATGTGTGGGGGGGGAGAGGGCAGCCGCACCCTTGCCCCTGGCGCCTCTCCCCCTCCCGTCACACCCCATACTCCTTCTGCAGGGCGCCCGGCGAAGCCCTGCAGGATTCTCCACTGCATCCACCACCACGCCGTTGTGCTGCTGGATCTCCGACGACCTCTCCTCCCCCCTTGCTGGATCAAGAAGGAGGTGACGTTGCTGTACCGGACGTGTGTTGAACGCGGAGGTGCCGTCCGTTCGGCGCTAGATCATCGGTGACGAAGAACGAGAAGAGTACGACTACTTCATCCACGCTTCTTCGAAAGCTTCCGCTCGCGATCTACATAACGGTATGTAGATGCACTCTTATTTGCTCGTTGCTAGATGTCTCCTTAGTTGGATCTTGGTGAAAGCGTAGAATTTTTTTGAATTATGCTATGTTCCCCAACATCAATTCCATCTGCGATCAAGTCAAGGAAGGAGACATAGAATTTTACAAGATACATACGGATTTGAATGTCGCAGACCCGTTGACTAAGCCTCTTCCACGAGCAAAACATGATCAGTACCAAGACTCCATGGGTGTTAGAATCATTACTATGTAATCTAGATTATTGACTCTAGTGCAAGTGGGAGACTGAAGGAAATATGCCCTAGAGGCAATAATAAAATTGTTATTTATATTTCCTTATATATCATGATAAATATCTTTTATTGATGCTATAATTGTATTAACCGGAACTTGATACATGTGTGAATACATAGACAAAACAGAGTGTCCCTAGTGTGCCTCTACTAGACTAGCTCGTTAATCAAAGATGATTATGTTTCCTAACCATAGACATGAGTTGTCATTTGATCAACGGGATCACATCATTCGAAGAATGATGTGATGGACAAGACCCATCCGTTAGCTTAGTGATACGTCTCCAACGTATCTATAATTTTTTATTGTTTCATGCTATTATTTATGAAGTCTTGGATGTTTAATGGGCTTTATCATTCACTTTTATATCATTTTTGGGACTAACCTTTATCATTTGAGGGTGTGAGGAGAATACAGTAGCCCTAGTAGCTTCTTGGGAAGCATTGTGCCTCCACGCCGCTTCAACGGAGACGTACTTCCCTCAAAAGGAGGGAACTTCTGCAGCACATCCTCGTCTCCATTGACTCTAGTTGCAGTTACATATTACCTTTATTTTGCGCAAGCTTTTATTGTGTTTATATCTTGTGCTTGCTTTTGTTGTTGTTAGTGTGCTTGTCATATAGGTTGTCCACCTGATTACATATTTATACAAACCTAATTTCTTGTTTAGCCTAATAATTGGTTAAAAAAAGTTAAAATTGTTAGTCGTCTATTCACCCCTTCTTGTCGACCATACTGATCCTTTCAACATTTGAGATGTATACATGCAGGGACTAGTTCATCAGTCGTGGCAAGCATCTTCGAGAATTATTCGCTGGTGGACAATCTGTCTTTAATGTTTGTCATCATCGTTCCTGTCGATAACTGGAATAATAATGCTCCAAGGACTATATGGCTAGCACTTATACGAGTTCCTGGTAAACTCCTTACAAAAAATCAATTATAACAAAGCATTTCCGAGGGCGAATCCACTTAAAATTTGATATATGTATTGCTTGTGTGTTGATCACCCATCGCGAGCCTGCGACAAAAAGATATTGGATACCACGGTTTATACTTCCACTTCACTTGAGGATAATCCAAGATATTTGAAGAAAATCACTCTGGTTCTTTCACTAATGACTAATAAGTGCAAAATATTATAAATATGGTCCATTTGATGGGAGGAATCAAGCTATATATGAAAATGTTAAGTGTGGATATCAAATCAAATCAATTGGAGGCGCAACAAAGGAAACATTAGATAACCTGGCGTCTGAGTGCTTGTACCACAATTTGAAAACTATGTGACATTAGCACAAGCACACTTTATAAAAGGTCCAAGGCTTCATTCACGATAGAGAAGTCACTAGAAGTCAGAAATCCCCACGACAGCTAAGAGCCACCGGAAAGCCATTTCAAGGACAAAACCCTAGCCACCGTGTAATGCCCCAGATGTAACACTTTCCCAATATGGCAATATATAAACTTTGGCTTCATCAATTCTTCTCCGGGCTCTTCTTTCATTTCGGGTTTCTTCGTTTTGTCGTGTGCGTGTGTGCATTTCATCCATGTCATGTTGTCATGTGCATTGCATTGCATTTGTGTTGTCACTTGCATCCGGTCCCAATCGTCTCTTCCCGTTGTCCGTTTCGAGTTCCGACGCTCTCACACGTGCCCGTGGCATCCCCGAGTCCTTCTTTCGTGTGTGGCTGTGTAACGTTTCCGGAATGACGTGAGACTTGTCGTGCGATGTTGTTTTGGTACGTGTAGACCGCCTGTCAAGTTTTGTCGCATTTGGAGTTCGTTTGGTACTCCAACAGTTAACCTAGTGGGCTAAAAGAACCTCTTCTTTGAGGCCCAAGACCCCCTCCACAACAGCCCACTAACCCAGCACAACCCTTCCCATCATCTCGGTCGTTGATTTGTGATCACGTGGCCGAAAACCGCTCCCCATTTGGAGTCTCCTAGCTCCTTGTGCCTATAAAAACGCCCCCCCCCCATGTCCATTTTTCGCCCAAACCCTAGTTCCACCGCAACCACCGCCGCCGGACACGTCCGCCCGGACGCGCCGGACCAACGGGAACAAGCCACGTGTCCCCGCCGCCACCGTTCCCCACCGCGCCGGCCACCGCGTCCCCGCCGGCTGGCCGGAGCTGCCCTCCCCGCCGGAGGCCGCGAGCGCCCGACCTCGCCTCCTCAGATCCGATCAGCCGGAGCCAGCCCGAACCCTAGCGGGTCGGCGCCCGCAACCCGCTCCGACCCGCTTCGCCGTTGACCCGATCCGCGAGGAGGTTGACCCCTGTTTTTTCCTCTAAGTCTTTTGAATTTTGTTGTCTGATGGCATTTTGTGACGGCTGTATCTTTTAGTGTGCTAGTCCGATTTGTACATATGATATGTCAAAATGACCGTGGTGATGTGTACTACGTTTTGTTCCATTGTGTCATGCACGTTTGGGTTCATCTAGAGGTCTTAATCTTCGTGACAAGAGTGCTACTTGATATAAACTGCTGCTACTTGTTATTTTCATGCCATGTTTGAGATGTGATAACTTGGTGCATGTTTATCCAAATGAAGCAAATGAGATGTCAAAATGTTCATCATGAGATGCTCTACATGTTGGTTTCTGTAGCATGCATGTTAGGGTTCATATTGCCATGTTAAACTTGGTTGCAAAAGTGCATGTGGCTGTTAAGTTTTGTAACATGTTGTGAGATGTTGATTTGAAGAGCTTGTTGCTATTGATGTGTTTGTCCCCATGTCACATGTTAATATGTTTTAGAATCTCCATCATGTGGTTTTTGATGTGGTGCAAACCATTTTCCATGATATGCCTTGAGGTGACTTGAACATGCTTGCAAACATGCCATGCCAACTTAACTGTTTTAATACTTAGTGAAATTTCACTAAGTCTGTAACCTGTCTTATCCTGATGCTATGTTTGCTTGGTGTCCTAGGCAAATCCATGTTAGTTTTGGCGTGGCCATTGATCATTCCTTGTTGTAAATGTTGATGTCTATCCATCCATGTCCCCACTTGCTCATTTGGGTTGTTGTAGCTTATTTAATTCTTGCTCCCAAGTTGCTATAAAATATTACTGTCAGGTTTTTAACGTCATGATCAAAATGTTGTAGGTTGTTGCTATTGATCCATGCCTCCAATGGAGTTGCTCCAATGGAGTTGTTTGCTGTAGGATATGTCTACTTCATGTCCATGCTTCTTGTCACCATGTTTGAGTGTTGTAGAGTATATATTTATTGCTCCAAAGTTGCTATGTGGTTGTTAATTGCAGCTTTGCATTGTTTCTTGTTTCGAGTGTATGTGTTGAACCGTTGCTCCGTTTTGAGCGTGCCCTACATGAAACTTGTGTGATTTTGCATGTAGAATCATAATATTATCTTGTTAACATGTTTGAAGTATGTTTGCTTGATGTTTGGGTGCATCTTGCACCGTTGCCATGCTTATCTTGTTTTGCTCATATCTTCTAGACCGTAGCTCCGTTTTAAACAAACTTTATATGAAACTTGACTAGAATTTCGTGTAGATCATCATGGTGCATGTTAACTTGCTGTTTAACAACTTTAATTTAAGGTTTGTTCAGATCTGGACCATTTTCTACTTATGCATATGAGGACTTACCGGATTCGCTATATGTGGATTCCGACCTCATTTAAACTTGTTGTCTTGTGTTGTTTTTGAGTGCTTCCTGCCTTGCCATGTTTTGCATCATATATAGACTTGTCTTGCATCATACTTGCTTGAGCATATTGTCATGTTCTTGTGTTGTTTCTCTGTGCTTCCTACCTTGCCATGTATTGCATCATATATAGACTTGACATGCATCCTACTTGCAGCATGTTGCTTGTGCATTGCACCTTGTTTGATTCTCGTGCCTCGTTGTGTTCTTGTGTTGAGTAGAGCCGGAAGCCGAGACCGAGAACGAGAACGAGGTTACTACCGAGGTTGAGTACGAGGAGCCGTCTTACGATCCCATCGACGACTCGACAGGTAAGATGACCTGACCCAGATATCATTACTATCTTTGCCTATTGCTAGAAGTCTCGCTCTTTAGCTCATTGCCTCGATGCCCATGTTTGTTTGTCAGCCTCCTATTGTAACCATGAATCTGTCTAACCACCCAACCTAGCAAACCTTTGTTTGGCTAAGTAAGCTTCGCTCAGCCCCTCTTATAGCATTGCTAGTTGCAGGAGAAGATTTGAAGATTCTCGCTTCATGTTGAAGTATTTGTTAGGATATCACACTATATAATATGTCAAACTAAATCATCTTATTTTTGGTAATGGGTGGAAGGCTAAGCCTCCAGCTTGGTGATTTGTTCCACTCATGCCGCCCTAGGAACCGTATAAACCGGTGTTGTGTTCCTTGATTATGCGTCCCTAACACGGTTGGGGTTTATGGGCCCCCCTTGATAATTCGCTTAGCGCTAAACCTTTTCCAGCAAGTCCCAACATTGGTACTCCATTTGCCTAAACAACTAAAACTTGCATAGGGAGTTATAAACCCTCTTATTAATCAACAACCCGGGCCAGTGCTCCACATGAGTGTTGGTCTAAACTGAGCAGACTGCGGGGCCACCTCAAGGAAACTCGAGGGCTGGTAAAAACCTGTAGGATGACTTATCCGGTCGTGGCCTGAGACGAGATACGCGCGGCTACTATCACGGTGTCAGCACGCCGGGAGGATTTGCTGGATTAGTTTTACCTTAGTCGGAATATCTTGAGCACGGGATTCCGAGAATACTCGGGTCTTCCCACCTTGGAGTTGCGACTTCGCAGATCGTGAGCTTGTCATGGGATAAGTTGGGACACCCCTACAGGGTTATGAACTTTCGAAAGCCGTGCCCGCGGTTATGTGGCAGATGGGAATTTGTTAATACCCGGTTGTAGACAACTTGACACCATGTTCAGAACACACAACCAGCGTGAGTAACCGTGACGGTCATTTTCCGAAAGGGGTTCGGGAAGTGAACAAGGTGGGGTTATGATTGACGTGCTTAGATAGGATCACTTAGTGATCACTTTAACGCTCGTGGCACTTCTCTTCTCGCTCTCATCACGTAAGCTAGTGCTAGTGCAGCTGCAACCTTTTATCTTTCTTCAGCCTTGTTCCACACCCAAGGCTTAGATAGTTTTTCTACCCGGGAACAGGATTGCTGAGTCCTCCATGGCTCACAGTTTCTACACAACACCAGATGCAGGTACCATGGTGAACTACTCAGGTGACGGCACATCGCTGTACTGGGAGTACGATGAAGAACGTAGTCGATACTATGTGCACTATCCCGATGATCAGTAGTGGTTTCTACTAGGGGCGATTCGAACCTATGGCTTTATGTATTTGGTATCTTTCATTTGGATCTTCGCCCGTAGTCGGGTTGTGATGTTATTTGGATGATGTTTGCTTATGTAATGTATTGTGTGGCGTGGCGAGTGTAAGCCAACTATCCTTTTGCAATTTCATCCCTATTTTTACATGAGTCGTGCAAAGATACCGAACTTGAGATCATTCCAGAATGGGCTTATACCTTTAAGTCGTGCCTCGACACGTAGGAGGTATAGTCCCATCCTGGGCATTACAAGTTGGTATCAGAGCCTTCTCCGACCTAGAAGCCCCCACTGATTGATCGAACCGTTGACGGTTGAGTCTAGGCACACACTTGAAAATGTTTTGAGTCCTATATATATATATCGGAGAGTAGGATTTCTTTTGCTCCTCATCTCTTTTCACTCTGGTGAGGACTCCTGACGATTACTCTTGTCTCTTCTACTCTCAAAATTCACCAAAATGTTTTTTAGGATCACGCGGGTATTGTTTGGATTGTTCTGATGTCTTTGTGACGAGAACATTGTTCTCGATGCCTCCTGTCATTTAGGGGTTGTGGCAGTGTCCCGGGGAGTTGAGCTCCGAGGTGTTGTCGTCACAAATATATCACAGCAGTTCTGGAATACTTAAGACGGCCGACGTCGAAAACACTCCTATGCGGTTAGTGGCAAGATAACCCCGACATCACCCAGTACCGGGGAGGTAGTTCGGGAGTATTGCCATAGCTTGTATAGTAGATGCATTTCGAAGGTCCGAGGTAGACGGTTTCCGGAAATAACTGGTTATGTGTTGAAGGATGGATACAACTGGATGTAGGATTAGAGTTGAGTGCGTGATGCTTCCCCTGTATCCCCAACACCTGATTGCATAACTGGAAACTTTCGGAAATTAATAGGTAGGTTCATCTAGTAGTTCGTAGGCATTCTTCCAACGAATGCATGATATGGAGTTCTGGGTTCTACATTGAGTGAAGTAGTTTTATGGGCGTTGTTCCGATCGGGAGTTGCATCTTAAAGGGTCCTTGGCTATGCTGATCCGGGGATTGCAAAACCCTTTTGTAACACGTTCCATAAGCTTTCAGCACGAATATGTCGAACGAAGCTTCTATCTTGTATTTGTTCTATCTGCTCCTTGTTGTTTTATTTACCTTTTGTTCTCCCAAGTGGCTTCTCAAGAAGATTGTTGTTACCATTAAACTGTGGATTACATTCGTTCATCTTGTTTGAATGTTCTTGTGAAGACTTATGTTGCAATTTCTAGCCGTTGATTCAGCTTATATATTTTTCTCTCAATCAATGGCTAGTAGTGGTCATCTCATTCAGGATGGCTCCTAAAAGGGTTCCCAACGCTAACCCAGAGGGTGAAGAGGTTCCTGATCGTCCTCCTTCCCCTCCTCCTCCGTCTGAGGCCTGGAGAGCAATTATGCAAGCGACGAACAAGAACACCCATATGCTTTTGCAAATGATGCAGAACATTCAAGCAAATCAAGAAAATCAAGGTGCTCATGGGAACCGAGGCCAAGGCAATTTGTTCAACCAGCCTCACTTTGCTACACTCAACCAGTTCCTGGCAAACCAACCGAAGGCATTCAGTTACTGTGTTGACCCTCTAGATGCTGAAGACTGGATAACAGATATCAAGAAGCATTTCGAGTGCAGTAACGTCAGGCCCGAGGACTATGTGAAGTTTGCAGCCTTCCAACTCAAGGACCAAGCCGCTGATTGGTGGCAGCAGTATAAAGACTCCAGAGAAGGGCGTGAAATCTCGTGGGCTGACTTCTGCAAGGACTTTCGCTCTCACCACATTCCAACAAGTGTCATCGAGGGTATGCGTGAGCAATTCCGCAACCTGAAGCAAGGCTCAATGACTGTCTACCAATATAATGTCAAGTTCCAGAACCTTGCCCGCTATGCCAAGAAAGACATCCCAGATGCCAAGAGCAAGATTTATCAGTTCCGTGGTGGTCTGAAGGATGAACTCCAACTAGCTCTCACCTTCTTCGAGCCTGATGAGTTTTATCAATTCTATAACATGGCACTTAAGCAAGAGGCAGCCCAGCTCAAGATGGAAGCTTCCAAAAAGAGGATCAGAGATGCCGTTCACTCCTCCTCTTCTTCCCAAGTGGTCGCAAAGCAACAGAAGTTTTGGCTTCCACCTCCTCCAGTGATCCGACCTCCCAACAGCAACAACAAGAATTCTGGTGGCCGTGGTTTCTCCCACCCACCCAACCCAAGCAATCAGTCAAAGAACCACTTTCAAGCTTCAAAGTCAAGTGCTCCTTACCATCGTCCTCTCTCAGAAGTGGTTTGCAACAAGTGCACTCAAAAGGGTCATTATGCTAACAAGTGCCCCAACCCAAGGCGCCTTCCGCCTCCTCCACCTGTCAGCACTGCTATTGTCAAGCACAATCCCAAGCAAGCTAGAATGAATCTGATGAATGCAGCTCAAGCAGAGAATTCTTCAGATGTGATAGTTGGTAACCTTCCAGTTAACTCTATTCCTGCAATAGTGTTGTTTGATTCGGGTGCATCATGTTCCTTCATGTCATATCCATTTGCATCCAAGCATAATGTTCACTCCGAAGCTTTACCAAGAATTTTGAGTGTTATATCTCCTGGCAAGAGATTGAGTTCTAGTATGGTGGCTCCGAATGTTTCTATTCGCATGGGTGATTACCGCTTTCTGGCTTCTCCGGTTATTCTCGGCAACTCCGACATTGATATTATTCTCGGGATGGATTGGCTTTCCCAGCATGATGCTCACATTGATTGTGCAAATAAGGAAGTCAAGATTACTCATTCCGACGAAGACGTGATTATCTTCGCCTCTCGAGATAACACAATCAGGCTATTCTCTCTCGATGACAAGGGCGAGATTAATGCCATCTCTCAAATTCCGGTGGTCAATGAATATGAAGATGTTTTCCCTGAAGAGCTTCCAGGCATGCCTCCGCATCGTCAAGTTGAATTCGTCATTGAACTCGAGCCCGGTACTGAGCCAGCATGCCGGCATCCGTACAAGCTTTCCCCTGATGAGTTGAAGGAGCTGAAGAAACAACTCGATGAGCAAGAGCGTATGGGTCTAATCAGGCCTAGCACTTCTCCGTGGGGCTGTGATGTCTTATTTGTCAAGAAGAAGGATGGCACGGAGCGCCTTTGCATTGATTACTGGCCATTGAACAAGAAGACAATAAAGAACAAGTATCCGCTCCCCAACATCAATGAATTGTTCGAGCAGCTCAAAGGAGCAAAAGTATTCTCAAAGCTCGATCTCCGGATGGGTTATCACCAGATCCGTATCCGTGAAGAAGATATTCACAAGACTGCATTCAGAACAAGCTACGGCTCCTATGAATACACAGTCATGTCTTTTGGCCTCGCTAATGCTCCACCCACCTTCTCGAGAATGATGCACTACATTTTCAACCCCTACACCAACGAATTTGTGCTCGTCTATCTGGATGACATCTTGGTATTCTCCAAGAATGAAGAGGATCATGAAAAGCACCTCCGTCTGGTTCTTGACAGACTCCGTGAACATAAGTTCTATGCCAAGTTCTCCAAGTGCGAATTCTGGCTCGATAAGGTCTCGTATCTGGGCCATATCATCTCTGCTGACGGTATTGCGGTCAACCCCGAGAAAGTTGAAGCGATTGTCAACTGGGAACCCCCTCAGAACGTCAAGCAACTCCGAAGCTTTCTTGGTCTTGCTAGCTATTGCAGAAGGTTCGTTGAGAACTTCTCCAAGATTGCCAAGCCTCTCTCCAACTTGCTGCAGAAGAATGTCAAGTACAACTGGTCTCCGGCTTGTGATGTGGCATTCAAAACTCTCAAAGAAAAGCTCATCCATGCTCCAGTTCTTACTCCTCCAGATGAGTCCAAGCCCTACGAAGTATTCTATGATGCTTCTCTTCAAGGACTTGGTGGTGTTCTAAACTTCTAATGCAAGACAAGAAAATTGTGGCATACACCTCTCGTCAATTGAAGCCAAGTGAGAAGAACTATCCCACACATGATCTCGAGCTAGTAGCAGTGGTACACGCTTTGATCACGTGGAGACACCTTCTGTTGGGCAGAAAAGTGGACATATACACCGATCACAAGAGCTTGAAGTACATCTTCACACAGCCGAACCTGAACCTTCGCCAGACTCGTTGGGTTGAGATGATCCAAGAGTATGATCCAAGCATCAAATACACACCTGGCAAGGCCAATGCCATTGCAGATGCCTTGAGCAGAAAGGCATATTGCAACAGTCTCCTTATCAAGCCGTTTCAGCCTGAGCTTTGTGAAGCATTCAGGAAGCTCAACCTCCAAGTGGTTCCGCAAGGCTTTCTTGCAAATCTTCAAGTTGCTCCTACCTTGGAAGATCAGATCCGTGAGGCCCAGCTCAGTGATGCTATGGTGCAGAAAGTGAAACATGGTATTGCAAAGGGTATTCCCAAATACAAGTGCTATCGCGTTGATGAGAAGGACACCTTGTTCTTTGAGGACAGACTTGTGGTTCCCAAGGGTGATCTCAGAAAGCTCATAATGAACGAAGCACATGACTCCCTCCTCTCAATTCATCCTGGAAGTTCCAAGATGTACCAAGACCTCAAGAAATCTTACTGGTGGACTCGCATGAAAAGGGAGATTGCCCAATTCGTGAATGAATGTGATGTCTGCAGAAGAGTGAAGGCAGAGCATCAACGTCCAGCCGGTCTCCTCCAACCTCTTCCGATTCCCGAGTGGAAATTCGACCACATTGAAATGGATTTCGTCACTGGGTTTCCCAAGTCCAAGAAGGGGAATGACTCTATCTTTGTGGTGATTGACAAGCTTACCAAAGTAGCTCACTTCCTTCCAGTCAAAGAATCCATCAATGCAGCTCAGCTGGCAGAGTTGTACACTACCAGAATTGTGTCCCTACATGGCATTCCTCAAGTTATCTCCTTAGACCGTGGAAGTTTGTTCACATCCAAGTTCTGGGACTCCTTTCAGTCTGCCATGGGCACTAAGATCCGTTTCAGCACTGCATTTCACCCTCAGACTAGTGGTCAAGTCGAAAGAGTGAACCAGATCCTCGAAGACATGCTCAGAGCTTGTGTCATCTCTTTTGGCATGAAGTGGGAAGATTGCCTTCCGTTTGCCGAGTTCTCTTACAACAACAGTTTCCAAGCAAGTGCCGGCAAAGCTCCGTTTGAAATCCTCTATGGCAGAAAGTGTCGTACTCCTCTCAACTGGTCCGAGACCGGTGAACGTCAACTTCTTGGCAATGACTTGATCTCAGAAGCCGAAGAAATGTGCAAAGTCATACGTGAGAATCTCAAGGCCGCTCAGTCACGTCAGAAGAGCTACTATGACGGCAAGCATCGTGATTTAGCCTTCAACATTGGGGATCATGTCTATCTCTGTGTTTCTCCTATGAAAGGCACCCAAAGATTCGGTATCAAAGGAAAACTTGCTCCTAGATACGTGGGCCCTTTCAAGATCCTTGGCAAAAGAGGCGATCTAGCCTATCAACTCGAGCTTCCTCCCAACTTTGCAAATGTTCATGATGTGTTTCACGTGTCTCAACTCCGCAAGTGCTTCAAGACACCTGAACGCACTATTCCGTTTGAGGAGATTGATCTTCAACAAGACTTGTCTTATCGTGAGCACCCCGTTGCTATTCTTGAAGAAACCGAGCGCAAGACCCGCAACAAGTCAATCAAGTTCTGAAAGTTAAGTGGTCACACCATACCGACCGAGAAGCTACGTGGGAACGAGAAGATCACCTTCGTTCCGAGTACCCTTCCTTCTTCCAGTCCTAGATCTCGGGACGAAATCTTTTCGTAGTAGAGGAGAGTTTGTAATGCCCCAGATGTAACACTTTCCCAATATGGCAATATATAAACTTTGGCTTCATCAATTCTTCTCCGGGCTATTCTTTCATTTCGGGTTTCTTCGTTTTGACATGTGTGTGCGTGCATTTCATCCATGTCATGTTGTCATGTGCATTGCATTGCATTTGTGTTGTCACTTGCATCCAGTCCCACTCGTCTCTTCCCGTTGTCCGTTTCAAGTTCCGACGCTCTCACACGTGCCCGTGGCATCCCCGAGTCCTTCTTTCGTGTGTGGCTGTGTAATGTTTCTGGAATGACGTGAGACTTGTCGTGCGATGTTGTTTTGGTACGTGTAGACCGCCTGTCAAGTTTCGTCGCGTTTGGAGTTCGTTTGGTACTCCAACGGTTAACCTAGTGGGCTAAAAGAACCTCTTCTTTGAGGCCCAAGACCCCCTCCACAACAGCCCACTAACCCAGCACAACCCTTCCCATCATCTCGGTCGTTGATTTGTGATCGTGTGGCCGAAAACCGCTCCCCATTTGGAGTCTCCTAGCTCCTTGTGCCTATAAAAACGTCCCCCCCCCATGTCCTTTTTTTGCCCAAACCCTAGTTCCACCGCAACCGCCGCCGCCGGACACGTCCGGACGGACCGGAAACGTCCGCCCGGACGCGCCGGACCAACCGGAGCCAGCCACGCGTCCCTGCCGCCGCCGTTCCCTACCGCGCCGGCCACCGCGTTCCCGCCGGCCGGCCGGAGCCGCCCTCCCTGCCGGAGGCCGCGAGCGCCCGACCTCGCCTCCTCAGATCCGATCGGTCGAAGCCAGCCCGAACCCTAGCTGGTCAGCGCCTGCAACCCGCTCCGACCCGCTTCGCCGTTGACCCGATCCGCGAGGAGGTTGACCCCTGTTTTTTCCTCTAATTCTTTTGAATTTTGTTGTCTGATGGCATTTTGTGATGGCTGTATCTTTTAGTGTGCTAGTACGATTTGTGCATATGATATGTCAAAATGACTGTGGTGATGTGTACTACGTTTTGTTCCACTGTGTCATGCACGTTTGGGTTCATCTAGAGGTCTTAATCTTCGTGACAAGAGTGCTACTTGATATAAACTGCTGCTACTTGTTATTTTCATGCCATGTTTGAGATGTGATAACTTGGTGCATGTTTATCCAAATGAAGCAAATGAGATGTCAAAATGTTCATCATGAGATGCTCTACATGTTGGTTTCTGTAGCATGCATGTTAGGGTTCATGTTGCCATGTTAAACTTGGTTGCAAAAGTGCATGTGGCTGTTAAGTTTTGTAACATGTTATGAGATGCTGATTTGAAGAGCTTGTTGCTATTGATGTGTTTGTCCCCATGTCACATGTTAATATGTTTTAGAATCTCCATCATGTGGTCTTTGCTGTGGTGCAAACCATTTTCCATGATATGCCCTGAGGTGACTTAAACATGCTTGCAAACATGCCATGCCAACTTAACTGTTTTAACACTTAGTGAAATTTCACTAAGTCTGTAACCTGTCTTATCCTGATGCTATGTTTGCTTGATGTCCTAGGCAAATCCATGTTAGTTTTGGGGTGGTCATTGATCATTCCTTGTTGTACATGTTGTTGTCTATCCATCCATGTCCTCACTTGCTCATTTGGGTTGCTGTAGCTTATTTAATTCTTGCTCCCAAGTTGCTATAAAATATTACTGTCAGGTTTTTAACGTCATGATCAAAATGTTGTAGCTTGTTGCTATTGATCCATGCCTCCTATGGAGTTGCTCCAATGGAGTTGTTTGCTGTAGGATATGTATACTTCCTGTCCATGCTTCTTGTCACCATGCTTGAGTGTTGTAGAGTATATATTTATTGCTCCAAAGTTGCTATGTGGCTGTTAATTGCAGCTTTGCATTGTTTCTTGTTTCGAGTGTATGTGTTGAACCGTTGCTCCGTTTTGAGCGTGCCCTACATAAAACTTGTGTGATTTTGCATGTAGAATCATAATATCATCTTGTTAACATGTTTGGAGTATGTTTGCTTGATGTTTGGGTGCATCTTGCACCGTTGCCATGCTTATCTTGTTTTGCTCATATCTTATAGACCGTAGCTCCGTTTTAAACAAACTTTATATGAAACTTGACTAGAATTTCGTGTAGATCATCATGGTGCATGTTAACTTGTTGTTTAACAACTTTAACTTAAGGTTTGTTCAGATCTGGACCATTTTCAACTTATGCATATGAGGACTTACCGGATTCGCTGTATGTGGATTCCGGCCTCATTTAAACTTGTTGTCTTGTGTTGTTTTTGAGTGCTTCCTGCCTTGCAATGTCTTGCATCATATATAGACTTGTCTTGCATCATACTTGCTTGAGCATATTGTCATGTTCTTGTGTTGTTTCTCTGTGCTTCCTACCTTGCCATGTATTGCATCATATATAGACTTGACATGCATCCTACTTGCATCATATTGCTTGTGCATTGCACCTTGTTTGATTCTCGTGCCTCGCTGTGTTCTTGTGTTGAGTAGAGCCGGAAGCCGAGACCGAGAACGAGAACGAGGTTACTACCGAGGTTGAGTACGAGGAGCCGTCTTACGATCCCATCGACGACTCGACAGGCAAGATGACCTGACCCAGATATCATTACTATCTTTGCCTATTGCTAGAAGTCTCGCTCTTTAGCTCATTGCCTCGATGCCCATGTTTGTTTGTCAGCCTCCTATTGTAACCATGAATCTGTCTAACCACCCAACCTAGCAAACCTTTGTTTGGCTAAGTAAGCTTCGCTCAGCCCCTCTTATAGCATTGCTAGTTGCAGGAGAAGATTTGAAGATTCTCGCTTCATGTTCAAGTATTTGTTGGGATATCACACTATATAATATGTCAAACTAAATCATCTATATATTGGTAATGGGTGGAAGGCTAAAGGTTGTGTTTGGTTCGGCTTCAGCTTCCAACTTCTAGGTCCAAAAGCCATAAGCTGAACCAAAGGGGTAAATTTACAAAGCAGCTTTTGAGAATCTGCAGCTTCTTTGTAGTGTAAATTTTGAAGCTGAAATATCCCAACTTTTCAGCTTCTCAGCTTCTAAACCAACCATTTTTGCCTGTCCCCTAAAACCGAGTAGTATTTACCCATCAATGCCACCATTGTTTCACAGCCATTTCAGCCAAACATCCGTTTCAACCAAACAGCTTCCAGCTTTTTCACATCATCTTTTTCACAGCAGCTTTTCCACAGCAGCTTTTCCAGAATCTGCAGCTCAACCAAACACAGCCTAAGCCTCCTGCTTGGTGATTTGTTCCACTCATGCCGCCCTAGGAACCGTATAAACCGGTGTTATGTTCCTTGATTATGCGTCCCTAACACAGTTGGGGTTTATGGGGCCCCCTTGATAATCCGCTTAGCGCTAAACCTTTTCCAGCAAGTCCCAACATTGGTACTCCATTTGCCTAAACAACTAAAACTTGCATAGGGAGTTATAAACCCTCTTATTAATCAACAACCCGGACCAGTGCTCCACATGAGTGTTGGTCCAAACTGATCAGACTGCGGGGCCACCTCAAGGAAACTCGAGGGCTGGTAAAAACCTGTAGGATGACTTATCCGGTCGTGGCCTGAGACGAGATATGCGCGGCTACTATCAGGGCGTCGGCACGCCGGGAGGATTTGCTGGATTAGTTTTACCTTAGTCGAAATATCTTGAGCACGGGATTCCGAGAATACCCGGGTCTTCCCACCTTGGAGTTGCGACTCCGCAGATCGTGAGCTTGTCATGGGCTAAGTTGAGACACCCCTGCAGGGTTATGAACTTTCGAAAGCCGTGCCCGCGGTTATGTGGCAGATGGGAATTTGTTAATACCCGGTTGTAGACAACTTGACACCATGTTTAGAACACACTACCAGCGTGAGTAACCGTGATGGTCATTTTCCGAAAGGGGTTCGGGAAGTGAACACGGTGGGGTTATGATTGACGTGCTTAGATAGGATCACTTCGTGATCACTTTGACGCTCGTGACACTTCTCTTCTCGCTCTCATCACGTAAGCTAGTGCTAGTGCAGCTGCAACCTTTTATCTTTCTTCAGTCTTGTTCCACACCCAAGGCTTAGATAGTTTTGCTACCCGGGAACGGGATTGCTGAGTCCTCCGTGGCTCACAGTTTCTACACAACACCAGATGCAGGTACCATGGTGAACTACTCAGGTGACGGCACAGCGCTGTACTGGGAGTACGATGAAGAACGTAGTCGATACTATGTGCACTATCCCGATGATCAGTAGTGGTTTCTACTAGGGGCGATTCGAACCTGTGGCTTTATGTATTTGGTATCTTTCATTTGGATCTTCGCCCGTAGTCGGGTTGTGATGTTATTTGGATGATGATTTGCTTATGTAATGTATCGTGTGGCGTGGCGAGTGTAAGCCAACTATCCTTTTACAATTTCATCCCTATTTTTACATGAGTCGTGCAAAGATACCGAACTTGAGATCATTCCAGAATGGGCTTATACCTTTAAGTCGTGCCTCGACACGTAGGAGGTATAGTCCCATCCTGAGCATTACACACCGTCACCTTCATAACCATTCTCCCCATAGTTTTTCATACTTGTAATGGACAGATCGCACACAACGAGATTGTAAGACCTTTATTAATCCTCCATCTACCAATGCCATCTATAATGTTTTAATCTGTGATCTGATTGCGATCTATGAGTAATCCCCTCGGGCCATGGGACGAGGTATAGCTTTGCAACCCTATGTACTTGGGCATATGATCATTGGTATTGACTTAAATAACTGAACTTTATTCTGATGTGTTGCCGCCACAGATTTGTCTCTTGTCTCTTTCTCATTCGAAGTCCCCGCGAGTACTCAGAATACCGTAGACCAACGTGAAGGTACTCCACATCGCGCCGGGCCTCGCTGGCCCTGACAACGCCACTAAGGCATCTGTTTAATCTAGATTGGATGCCTTACGTGTACTGTTATTGGCCTCACCCCTCTAGCATGACATCTACCACCTCAGCGTGGGCAGTTTGTCTCACGCTGGCTCCTGTTCATGCTCATCGACGAGACCTCAATGGCGGGGGCTAGATCCTCGTGCAGCTGTGCTCTTTGATCCGCTAATGGAGGAATTCCAGGAAGCTCATGAGGCTGCACATTGAATGATGAATGATGAGCAAGACCTTACTGGCTACGTTTTTTGTGCCACTATTTTTTAACCATGGCGAGGGTTGCATGAGAGGGAGTCAGTTCTTTCCCGTGGCGGGGATTGCATGAGAGGGAGTATTTACCCTATCACGTACCCCAAACATGGCTAATCCTTTGACGCTCAGCTCCTACATGTCTTACCTCATAGAGAGTCATGCGCGGGGGAGGCCAGATGGCTGAACGCTCGCTTTATACATCTGCAAAATCCGCTTCATTCGATGCAATGCCAACGGAAACCATTTGAAAAATCATCCGACGGCCAAGAAAAAAGCCGTTAGCGGTTTCGATATCCTTTTTCGAGGGACGAATGGTTCCAAAGTTTTTATCAGGACCAAATTTGGACCTGGGCCAAAGTTGAGAGGATACAAGTGGCCTTCTTTCTTCTCAATTTCTTAAACAGGCCCGCAATCGCACCCCAACTCGGAACGGTCCGGGAAAAAAAACACGCACCCCACCCCACCCCGCACCGCAATTCCCCACCCCCGTCCCGCTCCTCGCCGCCGCCGATGGGGAAGGGCCGCCCCCTCCCGGCCACCACCACCTCGCCCGCCGGCTGCGCCTCCGCCGTCCCGGAAGGATACGCCTCCGTGCCCGAGGCCCCCGTCTTCCGCCCGACGGAGGAGGAGTTCGCGGACCCGCTGGCCTACGTCGCGCGGATCCGCCCCGCCGCCGAGCCCTACGGGGTCTGCCGGATCGTGCCGCCGCCGTCCTGGTCGCCGCCCAGGGCGCTCGACGCCTCCGCCCTCCGGTTCCCCGCCAAGCGCCAGCCCATCCACCGCCTCCTCGCCCGCCCCGCCCCGGCCGACCGGGACACCTTCCTCCTCGACTACACCCGGTTCCTCCGCGCCAGGGCCGCCGACGCCGGGCCGCCGCGCCGGGGCCGCAGGCGGACCGCACCCCCCAAGCCGCCCGCCCTCTCCGACGGCCGCCCGCTCGACCTCTGCCGCCTCTTCCACGCCGTCAAGCGCTTCGGCGGCTACGACGGCGCCTGCGAGGCCCGCCGCTGGGACGACGTCGTCCGCCTCGTCGACGAAAAGGCGCCGCCCCGCCACGTCCCCGAGTGCGCCAAGCACGTCCTCGCGCAGCTCTACTACGAGCATCTCTACGATTATGAGAAGTTCACCAATGGCAGATCTGCGTCGGCGCAGGGCGACGGGAAGAAGGAGGAGCTCGACAACCAGCCGACGGTTTCTGGTTTGCGGGATCAAGGGAGGAACAACCCATCTGGTTCTGGAGGAGACATAGATGAGGAGGAGGCTTCCGGCATTAGCAGCAGCAGCAGCCGGAAGAGGAGGAATCAAAAGGCCGCCGGACTGGCTTCTAATGAGCGCCATGGTAACAGCAACGGCACCCCCGAGAAAAATGCAGGGTCTGCCGGGGCTCGCAAGCCAAAGAAGAGGAAGCTTGATGCAGAGGTCAGCCAAGACGATCAGGTCTGCGAGCAGTGTGACAGTGGGTTCCATGGGGACGCCATGCTGCTGTGCGACCGCTGCAACAAAGGCTGGCATATGTACTGTTTATCACCTCCGCTCGAGAGTGTGCCTCCGGGGAACTGGTACTGCTCGGACTGCAAGAACCCTGACAGTGATTGTTTCGGATTCGTCGAAAGGAGGAACACCTGTCAGCTTGATGCATTCAAGCGATTTGATGACAAGGTGAGAAGGAAGTGGTTCGGGCCAAGGCCTCCTAGCCGTGTTCAGGTCGAGAAGCTCTTCTGGGAGATTGTGGAGGGCAAGGCAGGGGAGGTGGAGGTTATGTATGGGAGTGACATTGACACTTCGGATTACGGAAGTGGGTTTCCTCGCCTTGGCGATCCGGTGCCAGCATCAGTGGATCCAGAGGCGTGGCAGAAGTACTGCTCCAGCCCTTGGAATCTCAACAATTTTCCCAACCTGCCAGGTTCAGTTCTTCGGACCGTCAAGGATAAAATTCCTGGTGTAATGGTCCCGTGGCTCTACATGGGGATGCTGTTTTCATCATTTTGTTGGCATGTTGAGGACCATTGCTTTTATTCAATTAATTATTTACATTGGTAAGCAAATCCTCCCTGAATAGCATGTTCGACATGTTATCTTTTTATCTTTGCTATCCCACATTGTTTTTCTTACTTTTGTTTTATTGATTGTTTATTAGTGGGTCGAGAATTTTCTTTTGTTGTTATGTGAGGGATGCTAGCAATTATTTTACGTTCTGCATTATTTTATTTTTGTTAATTTTTCGGCCTAGAGTTGTTCATCCCGAAGTAAATTGTGGTTATCTGACGTGTTTCAGGGGTGAGCCAAAATGTTGGTATGGGGTACCTGGAGCGGAGGCAAATGCTTTTGAGCGGGTATGTTATGTTTTTCTGAACAAAATAATAGTATGATATTAGTATCTCCAGTTCATACAAATGTGATATTGAGTAGTGTGCAAATACTGATTGTACTTGTATTAACACATTGGCTTCTTTTCTTTACACCTCGATAAACATTTTTTTTCTGTACTGAGAACTGGAAAGTAAAGTTATTCTCTTATTACTACTACATGTAGCAACTATTGTACTTTTTGAGCTACAGAGGAATTACAATAGATCTTTTTGTATTTGTTATTCTCTTTATCTGTAGCAACTGTCTAGAAAACAAAGCAAAATGCCCCTTAGCAACAATTTCTGTTTAGCAGTGCTATTCTGGTTTGGTAACATTTGAGCCTTTTATGTGTAACTCAAGTGTTTAACATTTTAAACTCCTACAGGTTATGCGCAAGGCTTTACCTGATCTATTTGATGCACAACCTGACCTACTATTTCACCTCGTCACAATGCTGAATCCGTCGGTTTTACAAGCAAATGGTGTTCCTGTTTACAGTGTCATGCAGGTTAGTACAGACTTATTTTGCAAACAGACAAGGATTCTACCATATGTACTGATGTTCTTTACAACATCTAGTAGATAAAACTTGTTTGTTGCTATCTTTCTCTAGGAGCCTGGCAACTTCGTGATTACTTTTCCAAGGTCTTACCATGGTGGTTTCAATTTAGGTAATACATGCCATGCCATACTCCATAGTCATTTTTCTTTCAGCTATGATGTTATTTCAAATTTGAGACGCACCATTCAATTCAGGTTTAAATTGCGCCGAGGCTGTTAATTTTGCTCCTGCTGACTGGCTGCCTCATGGTGGAATTGGAGCTGAACTGTACCGTATGTACCGAAAGGCACCTGTTTTGTCCCATGAAGAGCTTCTGTATGTGGTCGCAAAGGTTAGAGAATAACTATTGATTATTTGCTGCTTATCTTCTGTATTAGTTTTGAGTCATTGTTATGCTAGCTTAGCTCTTTTAGTTGTTGTCAGCAAACCTCCTTTTTTGTAAATTCATCTGCTGTTATACTGGTTTGCTTATTGAATTTCATCTTCAGTTTTTTGTTTGTCTACTAGTTAGCTTTGAGAGTTTAGTATTTTGTTGTCGTAAGTGACAAATATTAACAATCTCACATACATTTATTTTGAATGTAATTTTATTTTCTTGTTCATGTTTGCCCCAAAACTTAACCTGTAGAATCAGATGGTCTATTGTAGTAAAACTATAATCTGTACACAGCGCTGTCAAATATTTACATTCCCTAATCCTTTTATTTGCAGAATGGTGTGGACAATAAATCACTTTCCTACTTAAAAGGAGAAGTTGAGAGGGTATTTATTAAAGAGAAAAAATGTAGAGAGGAGCTATGGATTAATGGGATTATCAAATCCAGTCCAATGCAACCAAGGAGTAATCCAAACTTTATTGGAAATGAAGAGGTATTTCTATTAATATACCTTCATCCCCTGTCATGGTAATTTTCTCTGTATAATGTGTTACTATAACCATTTCGAAATTTTACTATGCAGGATAAGAAGTGCATCATATGCCAACAGTACCTGTATCTATCAGCAGTTTCCTGTAGCTGTAGGACTTCTCATGTTTGCCTTGAGGTTCGTCTTTGTTATGGCATTATTTTGCTTAGTCGTTTGTTAACTCTATGTCATCTTTATGTCTTGTTCCATTTATTGCCAAACATGGGTATGAACATCATATTTTAGCTGCTCTACGGTAGCAAAAGATCTTTCAATGAGGATGTTCATCTTATGCAGTGGCACTGAATAGCGCTTTCGTAAAAAAAGATTTAACAAGTTTGTTAAAAACAATTCCTTTCTTTCCCAGCACTGGAAGCACCTTTGTGAATGCAGTCCAGAGAAGCGTCGCTTACTTTACCGCCACACCCTTGCAGAGTTGGGTGATTTAGCTTCCGAGGTCAAGGCTAGTCTCTCAGGGGAGAATGTTAAGCAGAGCCCCTTGTTGCTTAATGACATCCCCACGCCATCTAAAAAGGTTTGATATGGACTACAATGCACCATTCTGTCAGTTGAGTTCTCTGTTTTGAATATTTGCATTCCATTAAACAAGAGTATGCATGGAGTGATTTGCTTGCTTTTTTACGATTGTATTGTCAATCTCTCGGTGGTTCCTCTTCTCATGATTCCATGATATCTGATACAGCGAATAAGAAATTATGCTGCACTATGTACCATAATTTTGTGCTATGGAAGATCACCTCGATTATGTTTGTGAATAAGAAATTATGCTGCACTGTGTGCAGGGCAAAGATCAGCATATGTCATATGCACAACTTGCTAAGGACTGGCTTTCAAAATCTGATCATATTCTCCATATGCCATTCTTGGATACTGCATATTCCACTGCCTTGGAATCTGCTGAACAATTTCTGTGGGGTGACCATGGCATGGACTCTGTACGTCTTTTTCTACTGAACATGCTATGATTTGTGTAGAATTCTTACAACAATTGAGTGGCTTGTATTTACTGTAATGCTATCGATTTCTTAGGTCCGAAACATGGCACTAAAATTAACCGAGGCTAAAAAATGGGGTCTGAGTGTTAAAAATTGCCTTTCCAAAATCGATGAATTTTTGCTTCATAAAGACAATTGTTCTGAGAAAGTAAAGTATGTGGATATCGAAGAATTAATTGCTGTGAGATGTGAATCATCCTGTGAACCTGGTCTTGCACAGCTGCAGGTATGTAAAATCAGGCACTATAGTGTAGTTCTTATCACAAGTCCACATATAATTTACTCTGTTATAATTTCCCCCTGTTGCAGGACTATGCAGAGAAAGGAAAAATGCTAATTACTGAAATAAACATTGCATTATCATCCTGCTCGAAGGTAATCATGAATCAACTTTTGTGGGATACAAAATAGATTCACATTGCATCCTTGAATTCTTCCACCTTCCTTTTCATAGATTGTGGTGACAATCTTTTCTCATTGTCATGTTTTCTTAGGTTGACCACTTGGAAGCGCTGTACTCTCGGGCTTCTGAATTCCCTGTCGAGCTAAATGAAACATCAAAGTTGTCTTGTGAGATTTCTTCTGCAAAGGTATGCACTTTATTAGTGTAAAATGCGTTAATTTGATGATTTGATATGCTAGTGGTAGTTTCTTTTCCCATGCACTTGTTTGTTAACTTCTGGAATGTTTGCATTTCACTTGTGCTGTAGTCTTGGTTGAAGAAAGCACGTGATTTACTTGAAGAGAATAAACTGGGCGTCATTGACATAGATTGCCTGAATACTCTGAAAGTAGAGGTGTGTCTAATTTTTTTGGCTGTCATCTTCTCCTTCAAAGTTAATTCTGATTCATGTGCTGTTCATATGTTTCTGCATTATTCTTAATCGTCAGGCATTTGACAATGTCTAAACCTTGATAGATGGTACAACTTCGAGCTCTGGTTCCAGAAGTTGATCTTGTTTCAAAACTGTGGAATGAAGCTGAATCATTGAGAATGCAGTGTCAATCATATCTCCACGACTCGCCTGGTCTAAAGGTTAGCAATCATCCTATTCCTCTATTCCTTTTCTCAACTATTCAAATTTGAAGGAAGGCAGATTTGTTACTCTTCTGTTGTAAATACTCCAGGAACTGGAGAGTTTCCTCCTTGCGTTGGATGGTACCAAGTTCAACATTCCGGAGCTGAACCTTCTTAAGCAACGTTATTCAGGTGCTTGCTCCTGGGCAAGTCATGTTAATAGCATACTCACAAAACTTTTTGAAAGGAATGATTACCACAACATTGTTGAGGAGTTGACAGCCATTCTAAAGGACGGCAAATCACTGAGAGTAAAAGGTACATTTATAATACTTCTATCCATGGCGATTGTTGTATGTGAAATGCTTTATTTTCTAACTCACAAAGAGATATTGTTCTACTCAGTGGACGAACTGCCATTTGTTGAGAAAGAATTAAAGAGGTCCTTCTGCAGGAAGCAAGCATCCGAGGTATTTTTTTAAACCGTGTAACTGCGAGTAAGAACTCATGTAATGTCAATTTGTTTCCTAGTTTCACTTTGGCAGACATCTACTTATCGCGCTATTAAACCAATTGACTCCTACAAAATTTGGATCATGTAGCTCTTGCTGATAAAATGAGCGGACACTAGTTTGTTTTTTACTATTTCAACATATATCTTTTTACCCGGGTTAAACTTGAACCCCGTTGATTTCTTCTTATTCTGAACATTGTTTGTGAAAGCTGGCAACTGTCAACTTTGTCATGAATCTTTCTTTGGAACTTGGTCAGATCCTCCGAAAATATCTTTATATTCCTGTGACAGGAAGCATGAACTTTCATTGCGCTATCTGATTCTAAACAAGTGTTATATAAGCCATCCCTTATTCAAGTCAGAGCTTAGATATTATTTCGTTAATGCTTAAGTAGATTGATTACATTAACTTTTAAGTATGTAACAGGCTCTTGCAACACAAATGTCCCTGGAGTTTGTTAAAGAAATTCTGATACAAGCCTCCATGTAAGTGTAAACCATTCACCAGTTTCTAATCTTGTATAGGATAATTCTTTTGCTGTGCCTCACCATTACTTGTCTGCCAGATTAACTATTGAAGAGGAGCAACCATTCGTTGATCTGTCGGAGGTGCTAAAAATTGCTACTGCTTGGGAAGAGAAGGCTCGACATATGCTTGAGCAGTCAGCTTCTCTCTCTGAGTTTGAAGATCATATCCGGTATTAGTCATCATAGAGATTTATGTTCTTATGCTACAGACTATTTTTTATACTGACTATCCTATTTCAGGTGGTCAGTGAACATAAAAGCTATACTTCAATCTGAACAAGCTATGAAAGCAGAGATTACTGCTGCTAGGTTATGGATGGACAAATGTCAGGCCTATCTGCTGAGACCTAGATGTGATAAACTTGGATTTGGAGTCTGTCTTCAAGTTGATGACTTGAAGGTTTGTTCAATATGGCTTTGATGATAATTATTTTCAGAACGCATACTTATTTATAATAATTTGATAACCTTGGTTCTTCATATCACAGGATTTAATCTGTCAGCCTGCAAGTATGAAAGTCAGTCTCGACACTTCTGCACTTAATTCTGTTCTCAGTAATATTGAAGAGTGGGAACAGAATTCGCAAAGTCTCTTGAGCAATTTAAGAACCCTACTGCATTTGAATGTGATCGGCTCTACAGTTGAGCCACTTGAAAGAAATTTGGAGGAGCTGCAAAATAAAATCAGTGCAGAAATAGAAAGTGGATTATCTCTTGGTTTTGAGTTAAAGGTTCTTAATGAAATGAAAGATTCTACGGTGACACTTGGATGGATGTTGACAGCACTGTCTTTCTGCTTCAGGATTCCCTTGTTAGAGGTAACATGTTCACTGTCATAACTGTTACTCACTGCATCTGTCATTTTGATTGGTTCATGTATAGAAAGCATGCCTGTTTTGTATGCTCTCTATCTTAGATATTTGCTTTTATTGTTTTAGTGACACTCCTAAATCCAATTTCTCAGCTATTTTTCACCTGCATGTTTGGTTCCATTAATGAATGAAAATAATTATGCTAATAGTACTATCAAGTGTTGTCGTGTGCTATTTGTTTTCGGAATACTATGGAACAGTAATATAGTACTCCCTCCGTCCCATAGTGAGACGTTTTTTTGCAAGCTAGGTTAGCTTGCAAAAACGTCTTATATTATGGGACGGAGGGAGTAACAGTCACATCGCTCCAGCACCAAAAAAAGGGTCCACCATCCGTTTATTTGTAGCAGGACGATTGTATCTCCACTGCAGGTCTCACCATGTGCACTTTTCCTCATTCACCTATGTCTTTCTCAGTCTTCTAGATCCAAACAGTGTACCCCTAAAACTTGCCAAAGCTCAAATTCTTAAAATCATTGAAATTCACTTGCATTATATGAGAGAGAGCATGTCTGTGAGGTAGGGGTGTGCAGGAAATAGTAGAGGCCATCATGGTCCATCTTAAGGCCACTGTTCCACCCTTATTGCTGCAGTACCCAGGTCACCATGGTGCACAGCCACCATTTCAAAAAAAAAAAACCTTGATATAGCCCATGCACCTAGTGTGTGACATCCAACTTATCATGACTCACGAGGGACATGCATGATTTGTGTGCGGGTCATCTTCATTTTAGGACTACCACTGATAGTATACCAGTGCACCACAGTAGTTGTCTTTTTGATATGCATGCCCTTGCTGATCCAAACTGAATCAAACATATTATTTAGCCAAAGAGTGAAACTTGTTTGTTACTGTCTAACAAGATAGTTATCCGTTGCACTACATATGTCTTAATTGTGTAGCTGAAGTTGCTAGAGCCATGTAAATTTAACCTTGCAGGCTGTTGATCAAGCAATTGAAGAAGCTGTCCGCCTTCCTGCATCATTGTCAAGCTGCCCTTTAGCTACATTGTTGATGAGCGGATTATCTTGGCTAAGGAAAGCACTTGTTTTGCTTCCTGGTTCTGAAAACTCTGTAAGATGTAGACTGGAAGATGTCCAAAATGTTTTAGCAGAACATCAGGCAAGTTTTCAGAACTGACGTACTTTTCACATTTTGCACTCCCTTCTTCAGCTGTTCTTGGGTTTCAGCTGCATTATATTTTTGCTTGTCGCAGGAAATTGCTGTTCCTTATTCTATGATGACTGCCAAGCTCGAGGATGTTATAAACAAACATAAGTAAGTCGCATGTAAGAATCTCAGTATTGTTCATGGGATTAGTGTGGACGAGCAGACACTCCAAAAAGGAAAGCACCAGATATGGAATCACCTGGTCCCCCACCCTTGGTCCCATCCGTGCGATTCCTTCCTGTAACACACATTAGGAAACCCCATGTAGAAGGGAATGTTTTTACCGTTTTTTAAAAAGCTACAACTTCTGAACCGAATTAAGATCTGTTTTTACCGTTGTGTTTATCGTGACAACCATGTAAAAGGGAATGTTTTTACCGTTTTTTAAAAAGCTACAACTTCTGAACCGAATTAAGATCTGTTTTTACCGTTGTGTTTCTTGTGACAACCATGTAAAAGGGAATGTTTTTACCTTCTTTAAAAAGCTACAACTTGAACCGGATTAAGATCTGTTTTTACCGTTGGGTTTCTCATGACAAGTTCTTCAAAACTAGATCCCATGTGGGTATGTTCCAACAAACTTTTTTTCATGAGCAATTTTGGTGCTACTTGGGGAAACTTAGGTGCCACAGGAAGCAACTTTCCGGGTAGGTTGCATACTATGACTACATATCTACCCAAGCTCTTATAAGTTGGCTACCATCAAGATTTTCGAGTCGATGAGTTATTCTTTCCGGGTAGCGACTCTTGACGAGTCGAGCCTGGCCAATCGACTAGTCTTGACCAGTCGGGGTGTTTGAGTCGACCTTGGCAGTGCGACTCGTCGACTAGTCGATGACCAGTCGCGACAAGTCGCGTGACTCAAAAACAGTGGCTACCATGACTATCAAGTTGTGTAATATCACCTTTAAAGTTGCCTACCATAACTGCCTATGAACCCAATGCCCCCTTAAGTTGACTACCATGTTTGCCAACGTGCTTAACATCATCTCTAAATTGTCTACCATGATTGGCGAGTATTCTAACATTATTCCAGGTTGCCCCACAAAAACTTTCTGACATTGTAGGCAACATAGGTCCCTTGGTGGGCAACTTAGCAACTAACATGGTATTGTAGGCAATTGAGCATCACCTGTAGGAACTTCGTAGTGATGTAGACAACTTAGGAACCATGGTTGTGCTATGAAAGTTGCCTATCATTGTTTCTTAAAAAAAATCAGATCATTGGACAGCCCATGGTGTTTCATTAAGGCGAAGTTGAGCACACACCGAGAATGCGAGTAGGGTCACTCGAACTCAGGCGGGTGGGTAGTTCTCAACACCACCACCGGGCTAAGCCATGGTTTTCCCTGTCACGTTTTCTAATTTGCAGTTCTCAACACCTGCTCACCACCGGGCTAAGCCATGGTTCTCCCTGTCATGGTTTCTAATTTGCACATGGTACCGGAAAATATTGCAGGACACCTTAGGATAGTGTGGGGATGCTCGTTGGTCACAGAAGGCAACTTGGGACAGTGATAGGCAATTTGGCCGTCATGGTAGGATAACTGTAGTAGCCAACTTAGGAGAGCACCAGATTAATTGGCAGTTATGGTAAGGTGCATAGTAGGCAGTTGTCAAATGTAGCACTAAAAGTTGCCTCATATAATACCAAAGTTGTTTTTTGAAAGAAAAAAAGAATGTAGAACATATGCAAATGGGATCTACTCCCCCTGTCGCAATAATATAAGACGTTTTTGCAAACTAACATAGCTTGCGAAAACGTCTTATATTGTAGGACGGAGGGAGTAGTTTCTAAGAGGTCGTTGCAAAGAACCTGACCGTGAAAACATATCGCATTTTCAAAAGCTATAACTTTTTGAAATTTTGCGAAACGAAATTTAATTCACAAAGATACATAGATTTTCCCACAACCTTGTGAACGCATTAATTTTCGTATGGCCCACAACCTGTGATTCATGTTGATAACCGCCACTTGTTATGGACTATGTACTCTCCTCAGCGCATCACGCCAAAAACGCATCAGCGGGTGGATGGACGGTGCGCTTGATCGCTCCAGATAGTGCAGCTACACTAGGAAGCAATTTGGTAGATATGAATAACTAGATCTTGCTTCCATATTGAAGATGGAATATACTAGTGCAGATATCTTTGAAATGATTTAACAGATTATACTGGAGTACCCCTGTACGAGACTATCTCCTTTTTCTGCCTTGTGCACTATTTTCGAAGCCTGCGTTGTGCGCTCCCAGTCATTTTACTTTACTGCACTAGTGCAGGCCATGAAGTTGCATTTGAGGCCCATCATTTTATCATTCAACAATTCTTCCTTCCTCTCAGGTCATGGACAGAGCAATGTAATGCCTTCTTTACATCGCGTGATCACCAATCTTGGACTGAACTACTAGAGCTCAGAGTAAGTCATTCATATTATCAATATCTAGGTGCTGAATTTCTTATTCATTTTGTTTCTGTTAATTCTGTAACATTTTTATGAGAACATTGTAAATATTTTTGCAGTATGGCTATTTCTTGTCTTCATGTTTATTTGTGTTATTTTTGCTAAAATATAGATTCACGAGATATGCACCATAGCAAGCTTTTTAACTTACTTCACCGCACTTCCTTACATTTTCATGAAAATATTGAGTAGTGATTGTATTCTTTTGTGTTGAATATCTTCTGCAACATCCATGATATGTGAACCTTTACAGGACAGTGGCCGGTCTGTTGCACTTGATTGTTGTGAAATGGATAGGGTTGTTCTTGATATTAAAAAGATTGATGGGTGGTTCATTCAGTGCCGCTGTACTCTGTCTCCTGATGTGAATGATAATGGTTCTTTACTCTCCATGCTTCTGAAGGTTGGTTTCTGTTTGAAATGAGCATCGTTTATTGTTTTCTTTTATTTATTTATTGGCAAGCGCTTTGAGCTTTTCACTTCCTGTTTTCAGATTAGAGCATCATTGGACAACGCTTCTATGTTATATGCTGAGGATTGTAAGAGAAAAGGGTTCTGTGTCATCTGTTCATGTGATGTGGGAGATGATGTAGCCTCCAGATGTGTAATATGTCAAGACTGGTAAGTTACATGTGCTTGGATTGGTTTTTCATGTTCGCCCAAACTCTGAGGTGTCAATCAAATAATATTATGCTTCTGCATGTCATGCTTATCAAATGCTATGCTTGTTTGTGTGCACATGGTTAGATCAGTAGTGTGCATGAGATGGGATTCTCTGAATCCAACACAAGAACACTTTATTTTTCTTCTCAAGTAAATGCATTAGAAATTGATTTTTTTTCTGCGAGTATTGAGTGTGAAGGGAACTAGCTTGTTTGGCCAAACTATGCCTTCTCGATACTGTCTTTCATGCTTTATTTTTCTGTGCATTTTCTCTCAATCTGTTGACTGAGTGATCTATTTTGCAGGTACCACAGCTCTTGTGTGGAACCACTGGTTGCTTCTAAACAAACAACTACTGAATATATTTGTCCATTTTGCTTCTGTTTAGAAAGCGGGGATCTATTAGAGAAAGGAATGCAAGAAAAGGTAATTATCAGTTTGATAAATCTGATTAAGTCGGTGATTGATGTTATATTCTGATACCGATGCAAATGTTACAGATCTCTAAAGGGAACCGTCCTGCTCTTAGTGCACTTAGTGAACTCCTCAGTTCTGCAAAGGGTTTCTACACAGGGTAATTTTAAAATTAACTATATTTAATTTAAACTTAGCTTCCTCATTTGGGCTTACAAAGGTTCACCGGACCTTTAATAGAATTGAGGAGTTGCATTTGTTGGAAGAAATTATCAAGAAGGGTTGCGACTTGAAGTCCTCTTTGGTGCAAATTTTGCATGACGCGGATTCTTGCAACGGAAATGATCTTAGTGTGATGTGCAAACCTCTTCTGGTTGCTCTAAAGGTGATCCTCGACTCTGAAGTGATGGATCTGTTAGAAGATATAATTAAGTATGCCATTGCTGTTTACCTTTTTGGTCATTTTGTAGGCAACATCAGCTGCTGGCTTATATGATCAGCAAATCAATGGTAACCTTGAGTTGGTATTTAGCAGATATATATGGAAGAAACGAATTCATAAAATCTTGTACAGTGGAAAAAAGACATCGATCCAACACGTGATACGCCTTGATAAAGAGGTAATATGATATAAACTATACCATCTCCTGTTGGATCATTTATTTCGGTGCTTGGTGATAGATAGAGCATTCTTCCCAAATATAGGTACTTCGGCAATGATGCTAACTTACTAGAGATACCAATGTGGGAAACTGAGATGCGGAT
The DNA here is from genome assembly GCA_902687465.1 of Secale cereale. Lineage (NCBI taxonomy): Eukaryota > Viridiplantae > Streptophyta > Magnoliopsida > Poales > Poaceae > Secale > Secale cereale. The sequence continues at coordinate 878,955,934 of LR738714.1, read as the reverse complement.
AGCATGATAGTTTTAAAAGAGGTGTCTATTACAGTTGTGTTTTTGAGTTCAAGATTCACCTCTTACCTGATGCCCTGTGATGAACCATTTAGCTTAGACCGTTCTGATTCTGTTAATGGAACATAATCTCCTTATTCCTTGGATGACTGTCACTGAGAGCAAATGTGGAAGTTCTGAATGATGTTTAACTGTATAAAATAATAACAACTTGAATTTATTTGTAGTCAATGTCAATCTAATTTTAAATTCACTCGGCCTGATGTAGTCTTTAATGCACTGATTCTATTAGGGTTCAAATTTAGAGATATCTGGTGAAGATTTCTTCAAGTCGCAGATTTGTGAAATAAAGGAAACCAGTCAGCAGTGGCTAGCCAAAGCAGGAAAGGTGAGATGCCTGTTTCTTTTGCTATTTCCTCTGTAAGATGGGAATGAAACCCTGCAAACCTTAAGACCATGCATGCTGTGATGCAGGCTGCATTTGATTGTGGTGAGCTTCCACTTGATCTTGTATATGAGCTTATTGTTCAAGGGGAGAATCTAGCTGTACATGTCGAGAAGGAACTGAAGGTACATACCGAATTATAGATCTCATTAATTATTCATTGAGCTGTTTGTTGGTTATTTTCTCACCAGCCTAGTTCCATTGCAGTTACTCAGAGATCGGAGCATTCTTTATTGCATTTGCCGCAAGCCATATGATAACAGGGCCATGATAGCATGCGATCAGTGTGACGAGTGGTATCATTTTGATTGCATCAACTTGTGTGGCCCCCCTCCAAAAACATTCTATTGTCCTGCTTGCAGTCCTAATAATGGCGAAGGGTTTATATCGCTTCCCCGGTCAGCCAGGGAGGAGGATAGGTATGTATACTCATTTTAACCATGTCCTTTGAGCTGTTAGCTTGGTCTAGATGTTTGTACTGCATGATGTGCTTTCTTGGAGTAAGACATTGATAACTTTATATGCTATAGGATAGCATGAACCAATGATGTTGGCAATCATTTATTAGTAGTGGAATTAAGACTGTCAATAACTCAACATGAAATATATTTTTTATTAATGATTATTCTGGGGATGATCCGTAAAAACAGCCCATTAGCATGCCTAGGCGCTGGTAGTGTTGTTTTAATTGCTCGTGCTTACCCTGTGCATTTAATTGCATGTTCTTTCATATAACTCATTTCCCCCATGTCTCAGATCAAGCGCCGAAGCAGGACCTCACACTCCTCCAGCGTCTGGTGACGAACCAGAAACTGTGGAGGATAATAAGTGTTGCAGCAACACGCGGGAGAAATCCCAGGTTAGGGTAGATTTGGTAAAGCTTCTGCGACAAGATAGCGAAGTAGACAACACGTGGAAGGACAGCAAAAGGGTTCCCCACAGAACAGGCAGAAGACGTAGCGATTTCATGGGACATTCCCAAAACATTTCTTCCCCTTTTAAAGGCCCTAATTTGTAGCATGCACAGAATTCTTTTTCGGGCTAGTTTTTTTTTTTCCTTTCCAATTCTTTCATGTGCTTATGGCTGATCGACTTGTGAAAACGGCGGGTTTGCGCCACCAGTTTTGATCTTGCCATCAGTTGTAGCTTTGCCAGAAATAGTCTGTGCTGGTTAGCGGTAGCGTTCGCACTGGTTTTTTCCCCAGTAACCAATAACATGATTCCTTTTAGGTCTCGACGGCACATCCATTGTATTTGATGTGTACAGGTTCGAGCTGTAGGACATTTGTTATTAGCATCCTTGTAAAAGCAAAGTGTAGTCTTCACCTTGGAAGAAAAGTTCATTTCATAATATAAGATGAAGTTCGATTTGCATTCGGTGTCTATATTGAGGCTGTGATGTTGTTAGTCAAGATGACTGTCCAATGTGACTGAGGACTTGTCCACAGATATTATTTAGTACTGTTTTTTTTTTCGGAACAAATTATGGAAAAAGAACATGTTTTGTGGTTGTAAATCAAGAGAGCATATCCTGGTGTCAATGGAAGACATGTTGACCTCTGTTCTGTATCTCAGCTATATTGGCATACAATTATCTCACTTGTTGGAAAAGAGAGCTTGTTTTTTGCAAATAATTGTTCTTTGTTTCTTTCTATGAGTAAACTATAAGGATTGCACTTCATTTTTTGGGCAGAGTCGGTAGCTAACTCCAGGCGCATTTTATCATTTATTTATAGAGCATGCTTGCTTTATATTGAAGGGAACATTTGCCTGCATTGCTTGTATAAGTTACATAACATACTCCCTCCGTCCCATAATACAAGAGCGTCAACCCCCACTCCATCCATCCCCTTGTACGAAAATTTGCAAGCTTAGGATAAACATGAGCATTTATGTATGTAATTTTTCCATGATTGTCTCTCAAAGGCAAGCATCAGTTGTAACGAAACAACTATTCTTTTGAGGAACACATCTCATATTGCTCCTTGCCCGGATTCCATCACACCGCAACCCTCTAGCGGTAAAACTTGCACTCCTTTAGTACCTTTGGACGCCTCTCCCTCTTCTATCGCAAACCAGGCGAGAGAACCGAGATTCGTCCCAAGATAAGCACACATCTTGATCATTTGTGGACCACATAGCAGGCAATGCCCGTGCGATATAAAGTTTGCCCAGAATATACCCAGCAGTCCTCCAAACTACCATGACAACCAGGCAAGTAAAGAAGAGGTGTTGAGAAGTTTCTTTTTCTCTACAAAACGAGCATCTGGGGTTACCAGCCCAATTCCGCCTCTTCATGACCTCTCTGGTCAGAACGGCATACTGGAATAGCTGCCATAAGAAGATTTGGATTGTGAGAGGAAGCCTAGCTTTCCAGATCCATCTGTAATCAGAACCTGCTAGGTGTCTTTCCAAGTAAGCATAGACCGACTTGGATGCCGCGTTACCAATAAACAATACTAGTAAGGGAGGAGTTAAGGAAGGGCCAGCCTCCCCCCCCCCCCACACAAGGATGCCACGTTACCAATGGATGATTCACAACGTTTGAGGAATTTATCATCGACAAAGCTCCAACCGGGCACGTAGAGTGGAGTGAGTGGCTCACAGGCACCCCCAAGTACTTCATAGGGAGGTGCCCAATCTGACAGTTGAAGAGCTCATCATAGAAAGTCAGCAGCTCGTCATCCCTTCCAACACAAAGGATTTCACTCTTAAGAAAATTTATTTTGAGCCCTGACACGAGTTTGAAAAACGTGTAACATAAGTTTCGGGTTGGCCGAAACCTCCTTGCCATGCTCGAAACAATGACCGTGTC
>LR738714.1:878940142-878952468 GCA_902687465.1 Secale cereale | reverse complement strand
CCCCCCCCCCCCCCCCCCCCTCCTCGACCAGGTCCGGAGCAAAGCCAACCTGTCAGCATATGCCCTCTCTTTGAGCAGTAGGGATCATCTCCGAGAGATGTTCTACTGCAAGGTTTGAGATGCGCCACTTGGTGTGGGTGTGGGTGTGGGTGTGTGTGTGAGAGTGGGGGAGGTGAAACACCAAACATGTGTTGAGTGGTGTGCTCTTGTTGGTTAGAGACAAGAAAAGAGGAGTGTGGAACCAACCTCTCTTTCTAGGGTTTTAGCAAGCCAAGCGTTTTGGCCCCTTCCCTTGGGCCTCCACTCACCCACACCCGTCTCCCCTCGCCGGAATCCATCCATGCCGCGCCGGCGAATCTAGATAGATAGGGTTTCTCCGCCGCCGCCGTCGGATGAATGGACTCCACCGACGGCTCCTCCTCCCTGGCGGCCTCCTCCGGCGCCGCCTCCTCCTCCCCCTACTACATCCACCACCGCCCCTCCCCATCCCCTTCCACCGCCACCCCCGCCGCCTTCCCCTCCCCTCCCCCTCCGCCGCCTGACGCCTACCCCCGCACCCACCACCCGCTCGACGTCTTCTCCTTCCCCATGGGCCCCGACCCGCACGCCCAGATGCGCCCCTCCCCGCCCGCCGACGACCTCGGCCGGAAGAAGCGCGGCCGGCCCCGCAAGTACAAGCCCGACGGCTCCGGCCCCGTCGCGCCCTCGCCCTCGCCGGCCCCCTGCACCGCCATCGTCCCCGTCACGCCGGGCGGGCCCTCCTCCGAGAAGCGCCGCGGCCGCCCCCCCGGCTCCGGCAAGATGCAGCAGCTCGCCTCCCTCGGTACCTAACCAATGCCTCAATCTGACACACGCTCTCTTTTCCTTTCTCGCCTCCAAGATTGGCTGACGGCTTCTTCTTCTCTCAGGGAAATCGTTCCTCGGCACCGTCGGCACCGGCTTCACCCCCCATGTCATCATCATCCCATCAGGAGAGGTCCGTATCCCCCCACATTTATATCTACTGATGATGTGGTTCGTTGCCAACAGAATTTGATTGATTGATTGATTGCCTGCCACTTTAAGTCCAATGCAGTTTCATCTTTATGTGATTACTTGCTCTGCCTCTGCGGCGCTTTTTGCAAAAAGCGCATCGCCTTTCTTGCAAAATTCGCTAGATTTGGACCCGTGGGTCTAAAAATATGGAGATTTCTGAAGTTCCTGCCTAAAATAAACCGAAAATAGATGGAAATCTTTCTGAGAAGGGTGTCTTTTATTATTATTATCATAGATCCAATTATTATTTATGCGGTGCGACAATAATGCATAGAGCCAATTATGTTTTACTTTATATATGCTTTAGGATGGGTGTTGCTTTTCCCTTCTTGTTGTTCTGCAACAACAAAGTTTGGTTTTGATACTGGCACATGTTAAGCGCAGCTTTTGGGTTTGGTCGCTGAAGTAAACTTGAGGGAGTATTATTTTAAAAACACACCACATGCTGATGCTGAACTGAAGGAGACACTCTTTAATTGAAAGGAAACTAATATGATCTCTTGCTCTGTTTCCCAAGCTATTCCTGTACCAATGTTTCACTTCCTATAAATAAGATCCTTGCCTTTTTATTCTATTGGATGAGGATATGTTGTGCTAAAGATGGACCATATGCCACAGGGTGTGTGAAAGCAGTAACTCTGCCCATAACTTGGTGGTTCCACGTCTAAGCATGTTATGTTTGGTTTCTAAAGCTTTTATTGAGCAGGGGAAGAAGGCATGTTATGTTTGGTTTGTAAAGCCCAAGTTATATATGGTTATTGTTTGCTAGGCTAGTAACTCTTGAATCTGGTTCCACATGGCCCATGCTGGCTTTAATGTACTAGAATATTATTATCTGTGCATTGTTGATCCATAGGTTCCTTTTCTGCCCTTGCTATCTAGTTACCAGATGTTGACTGAACTATTCTTTGATTGCCTTCTTCGCCTTATAGTCCAAGAAGGCGTAGAGTGAAACCTTGAGTCGTCTTTCTAAAGTACAGCAAAGCAAAGTGTTACATAATGTAGTTTTCTTCTATGCATTATGCACATTCTGTTGCAGGACTTACAGTTATAGTGTGTCTGTGCCTATCTGTGCAGGATGTCGCAGCCAGGATTATGTCCTTCTCACAACAGGGTCCAAGGGCGGTCTGCATCATGTCAGCATCAGGGGCTGTCTCCACAGCAACCCTTCATCAGGATGCAGGTTCCGGCAGTGTGGTTAAATATGAGGTATGTTCTCATGGTTGTTAGCACCAGTGGCCCAGAGACTGATATCTATGCGCCTTGTATTCTATTCTTGTTTAACAGAAGCTGTGCTCAAGATATTCCAAGTTATCTGTTTTCCTACCAACAAACTTTTACCAGTTACTTACAGAATTTGGTTTAACAGTAAACACTAGAACTGGAATGTTTTCATCAGAGCCCATCAGGTTTAATATCTAACCATATACGGTGATATGTTGTGTTAGAATGGTACCAGTGAGCTACAAAAATAACTGTATTAAACCCTGACTTCTCCCTACAAGCCTAAATCACTTTGTTGATAACTGGATACAAGGTGTGTTATCATTCTGGAATAGAGGTTCAGTTACATGAGCAGAATAGCATGTATTCAACTTCATAGACGCCTTTGTTTTTATTTGCCATTTCATAGACCTATCATCTCATTTTAATCCTGTGAAATCTGGAAGATAAACACCTTAAGGCTGCTGGGCTGCGCCATGGGAGTGTCTGTGATCCTATTCTCTATATACTATGTAGCATGGTCTATTATGTAGCAAAAAATAGCATGGTCTATTATGCTCTGTTACCGGCAGTAATGTCAGTTGCTCTCTAGTATTTGTCATCGTAGTGCTCTCCTTCCTGTTGTTCCATATTTTGTAGCTGCATCTTTGATGCATACATTGTTGATTTGTTGTCTTGGTAGAAGTAAACCTGACTACTTCTGTCCTTTGTCGTCAAATGAAGTCATGATATGTTGTTAGCAACCTAGGACAGGAGGTATCTGTTCAAGTTTGCAGTTCCTAGATCCAATGCTGACGAATATAGAATCATTAATATTTATTCTATTTGCCAAGAAATGCTTCACTTATAAGTTACACTGTAACAATTTTTGTGTGTCCCCTATTACCTTTGACAGGGCCGATTCGAAATCCTGTGCCTCTCTGGATCATACCTGGTTATAGATGACGGTGTTACGCGCACACGAAACGGAGGACTATGCATAGCGCTGTGTGGCGCTGATCACAGGGTTATTGGAGGAAGCGTTGGTGGAGTCCTGACAGCAGCTGGGACAGTTCAGGTGATCACTCGCTTTTTTTTTACTGACACGTCAGCATTCATTTATTTGTCCTTGCTCTGTTGTGTTCTGGAAATGAATGATCAGGTGATTATGCGTGTTGGTGCAGGTGATTGTGGGGAGCTTCATGTACTCGGGGTCGAAGAAGAGCAGGAAGGGCAAGGCCGGGCAGGAGGCTGCCGCTGGGGAGGAAGAACAGACGGGCGATGCCAACGGGGGGAAAAGCGGAGGTGGAGTTGGAGGCGAGGCGGAGGAAGAGCGCCCTTCGCCGCTGATGCCGATGCCCCGCGGAGAGGAGGAGCTGCCGTCAGACGCGATGATGGGCGGGTGGCCGGGCATGATGCAGCAGATGGAGCCGCGGTCCTGCGGCATCGACATCAACTCGATCCGGGAGTGAACGATGTAGACTGTTTATTAGTTTGGTACGGCGGAAGTCGAGCCTAGGCTAGCTAGCGGATGATGGATGGATGATTCTAGGGTTTGGTTTGGTTGGTTGGTTGCGTGTCTCTCCTGCGCGAGTTTAAAGAGAAGTCTAGTTAGTATAATGAATGTCGTCGTCGAGTATGATCAATTTAACCGAAGATGTTGGCGGATCGTTGATAGAAATAGTGGATTCGGTTGTTGGTTGATGGTCTGGTATGGTATGATGTAGTTATAGGCAGCAGCAATGAGCAACTTTGTAGCTAGTCTCTTTCTTTGGTTGCAGGCAGGCAGACAGACTTTGACAGTTTTGTTTTCCTTTCTCTTCTTGTGTTTGCATCCCCGTTGCTTCTTTCTTTTCCTTATTATGTTTCTCTCTTCCTTCCTCTTCGTCGTCGACTTATTCTTCTTCTTCTGTTTGAGTTGCTTGCAGAGGAGAAGTTAATTCACCGATATCCGTTGTGATTTGGGTTCTTACATAATGTCAGATGCCAACCACTCATTTCATGATAAAATTGAATGAACTGTGCAAAACAACATTTTCACCTTAACATTGAAACCCATGGTCGAAGATTTATAACCATGTTGTGCATGATTGTGCAGTTGCCTTACTTTTATATTCGCATTGCATCAGCACTCCGTGTCGTTATTATTTTTAAAACTTGCATCTGTACGTAGTTGTCGATTCTCCCCGTTTTCTCTGTTGTTTGTGTGGAGTCCAAACACACTCGCACGTGCCCATGACATCTTAGAAATATTATTTTATAAGTGGAATAAAAACGTTGTCAAAATGAGGTGAAAGTTTGCATGCGGTCTAATTATATTGTAGGTACACCGCCTGCTAAATTTCGTCGCATTTGGAGTCCATTTGATACTCGAATCGTTAAACTAAGATTAAACTAAGATTAAACTAAGATTAAACTAAATTTCCGACCGCCGCCAGGACCCCCCTCGCCGCCATTCTCCTTCGCCCCCCTCCTTCCTCCCCCATCTCTCCCATTCTCACCTATGTGTCCGCAGGCTGTTACCGTCCTTGGAGCTCCCCGCCTCCGGAGATGGGCGCCGCTGTTGGAAAAATGAGCAAATTACTACGAGATTTAATCCGAATAAACAGAAGATAAATCATGACAGCAATAACAGAGATTAAACTAATCATGCGAACTAGCATAGTAGATGAACATATCACATCTAGGGCACATACTAGAAACATGAATTCTACCACGATCTCGAACATGAAGGATAGAAACACGTAGGGTGCAGCGGGAGTAGCATCGCCGGCGCCGATGTTGTCACCCATGTCATTGAGGGTGAGGTTGCCGAGGTCGGAGAAGAAGTCGTCGTTGGCGAAGTCGTCGCTGCCAGCAGTCGCACGAGTACGCTCCCCAAAAACCTGATCGCCCCTCTCCCATGCATGATCACAAGAGGCGGGGTTCCGGAGGCCAGCCGTCCCTTCTTGCGGTGCACACCAGAAGGAGGGATGGAGAAGACTTGCGTGGCGGCGCAATGATCTGAAACAGTGGTGCGAAACCATATGTTGTGGCGGCGACTAGGGTAGACGTCTAGCTGACTATATAATGCGGGCCGGGTTATGGAGAAAACCCCACGTCCAAGTAACAGCCCCACGATCCAAAAAGGATCGGAAACGGCTGACTAATTTATTAATGCGTCCATTAATTATTAATTATTCCCGAACAACAAAAATATAGCATAGCTCTATCCTTGGCTCGGCTCATTCCTGCAACCCACAGCGCGTCGTGACGAGGCGAGCGAGGAGGAGGAGCGCGCGTGTAGGTCTCATATTCTCATGCTCATACAAGTGGTAGAATAGCTCACCTTATAAAAAGGTGCAACTCTCTCTCAACTTCCGTGGTGAGACTAAACTTTAGTGCCACTCACACCACTCACTTGTGTGCATGAATGGGCCAAGAGAATTTCAGAATTTTAGTTGGGCTTTGGGCCAAAGGCCTAGTAGCAAAATTCCAACAATCCCCCACAAAGTCTCATTGGCACATCTCATCATTTAGTTCCAAAACATTGTTTACATATACCGGTGCTCAGTGGAGACTATAAAGTTGAACTTCCACTCAAAGATTTATGCTACACTAGATCACAACTTGAATAGTGGACTATGCCTTGAACTACAAGTTTTCTGCGAGACTAATTTCACACAAATTCTTTACCGATACTGGGCTACCGCAAGGCTTCCCCGCGGGTGGGGCGTATACGTCATACTCCAGGGCCTTTCATGAATTTATTAGAGAATACCCAATTCTCATAGACTGCGACGTTAACAGTGAAATTCATATAGGTGTGTTCCTCAAGAGATGCTCTGCAGGGTAACATCTCTGCTTACCCGAATAAGCCACTTGGAACACATTAAGATAAGTATCAATCTGCCATGCAGATCAGGAGAGTATTGCATCTTCACGGAGTGGGATAATTAATATAGGGATACTCTCCTCCCAGCTGACCAACAACTTGTCACCCACTTCTACTTCACAAGATCTCCGATCACATAGAGTGGGTTACCACTGTGGACAACTCATGCGGTGGGTCTCAAACCCATCTCCATCGATGCATTATCTATCACATTACGTGATAAACCCTTTGTGAAGGGATCTGCCAAGTTTTTTGACGTTTGGATATAATCCAACGTAATAACTCCAGAGTTCTTCAATTTTCTAACAGGTTTCAATCTCCTCTTCACATGCCTTGAGGATTTCATATCATCCTTATAACTATTTATCTTACGATCACAGTTTGATTATCAAAGTTCATCAGGATAGGGGTATTGGTTTTTCAACCATAGGTAAGTCCATCAAGAGTTCACGAAGCCACTCTACTTCAACAGTGCCAGTGTCTAATGCTGTGAGTTCCGCTTCCATAGTTGACCTCGTTAAGATGGTCTGCTTGCAAGACTTCTAGGAAACAACGCCACCACCAAGTGTAAAAACATAACCACTTGTGGAATTAATCTTATCAACATAAGCTATCCATTTTGAGTCACTATAACCCTCCAGTACCCTTGGATACCCGATGTAGTGAATCCCATAGCTCGAAGTGCCTTTCAAGTAGTGCATAACTCTCTCAAGCGCACGCTAATGATCATATCCCGGTTTTGACACAAACTGTCTCAGTTTGCTCATAGCGAATGAGATGTCAGCCTCGTGGCACTCGCCAAATACATAAGCGAGCCAGTAATCTGAGAGTATCTCAGTTGATCTCTAGTAATCCATCGATTCTTTCGAAGCAACACACTAGCATCATATGGAGTCGGAGAAGGCTGGCAGTCGCTATACCCAAAACGACTCAAGGCCTTTTCGACATAGTGAGACTGAAGTAGTGTAATCCCACCATTCTCATCTCTCAATAGCTTGATGTTTAAGATAACACCAGCCACTTCTAGATCCTTTATCTCAAAACAACAAGATAAGAAATCCTTAACCTCCTTGATTAAATCAAGTTTGGTTCCAAAGATCAGTATGTCATCGGCATACAGACAATGAATAACTCCTTCGCCCCCACCATGGCGATAGTACACACACTTGTGACCATCATTTACTACAAAGCCTGCAGCAGTTAATGTTCTTTCGAACTTCTCATGCCACTCCTTAGGAGCTTGTTTAAGGCCATATAAAGACTTTAATAACTTGCATACCTTTCCTTCCTGACCAGGTACTACAAAACCATCGGGCTGATCCATGTAAATTTCCTCCTTCAACTCTCCATTGAGGAAAGCCGTCTTAACGTCCATTTGATGAACGAGAAGACCGTGTGAGGCAGCCAGTGATAGTAGCACCCGAATAGTGGTCAGTCTAGCCACGGGTGAGTAAGTATCAAAATAGTCTTCACCTTATTTTTGGGTATAACCCTTAGCCACAAGCCGCGCCTTGTACTTTTCAATCGTACCATCATGTCTAAGCTTTTTCTTGAACACCCACTTACATCCTACAGGTTTGCACCCATAAGGACGATCAATGATTTCCCAGGTTTCGTTAGCTAAGATGGAATCCATCTCGCTGTGGATAGATTCCTTCCAGTAGTCAGCATCAGAAGATGCATAGGCTTTTGAAATAGTCCTGGGTGTGTCATCCACGAGGTACACAATGAAATCATCACCAAAGGACTTTGTGGTCCTCTGTCTCTTACTCCTTACATGAGTTTCATTGTCATCCTCAACATGATTCTCAACGTGTTCCATCGCAATGGTGAGTTCAGGAATTACAACAAATTCCTCACTAGATGGAGTAGGTATCTCCTGATTTGATGAACTCGACATACCCTTCATAGGAAATATGTCCTGAAAGAAAGTCGCATCATTCGACTCCATAATTGTACCAACATGCATGTCGAATACCTCAGATTTTATTATAAAAAATCTATAGCCAATCCTATGAAAAGCATAGCCCACAAGAACACAATCCACGGTTTTTGGTCCAAGCTTGCGCTTCTTGGGAATTGGTATATTGACTTTCACCAAACAACCCCAAGTACGTAGGTAGGAGAGTTTCAGTCTTTTCCTTTCCCATTCCTCAAAAGGAGTCATGGTTTTATGCGTTGTGGGAACTCGGTTTAGGACATGACATGCAGTCATTAGCGCCTCCCCCCACCATGCCTTGGAGAGACCCGATGTGTCTAACATGGCGTTAACCAAATCGGTTAGAGTTCGGTTCTTTCTTTCGGTCACCCCATTTGACTGAGGTGAGTAGGGATGCGTCCTCTCATGGATTATACCATGTTCCACACAAAACAAATCAAACTCATTGGAAAAATATTCTCCGCCACGATCATACCTAAGCCGTTTAATTTTTCGATCAAGTTGGTTCTCTGCTTCAGCCTTATAGGTTTTGAAGAAACTTAAAGCCTCATCTTTTGATTTCAGAAGATACACATGACAAAATCTAGTGGAGTCATCAATCAATGTCATGAAGTATTTCTTTCCACCTTTTGTCAACACGCAATTCATCTCACATAGATCAGAATGTATAAGCTCTAGTGGCGCCAAGTCTCTAGCCTCTGCAGTCTTATGGGACTTGCGAGGTTGCTTAGCTTGCACACACACTTGGCACTTGGATGTAACACTCCAATTTTTTTTATTTGGTTTTTATCAAATTCTTTATTTACTTGGAAGGAGGTTATTTAAATTTTCTTAAGACCTCTCCTTCTCAAATCTTTTATGACAAAAGATTTTGTGTCCTTCTCAACCTTGATATTTGGTCTTGAGAGTTTTCACCTTGTGTTGGCTGAACACAAATAATTTTGAAAGGTTTTGACATTTTCTCTTTACTAAAAAACATTCCTATAAAATTATGGGCTTATCCTTTCCCTTTCAAAAATTTCTCTTTTGCCATGACCTATGTTGAAAACTTTCTTCCAAAAGCCACCTCTACTTTGGGTCAAGTCTAACATCAAATTCCAGCAAGTTTCAACCTCCTTTAGATTTTATTTCTAATTATTTTACCCTCAAAACATTTTCTGTCTTTTAATTTGAACCTTAGTGATTTACAAAGGAACTACTAGATTTACTTTGACTTTTGATTCCAAATAAAATCCCCTGACTAGTCCTTAGTACCCTCAACCTAGATCCATCAAGATCTGCTGGTCCACAGTTCAAAAATTTCAAAATTTGCTTGCTGCAAGTTTGGACCAGATTTGCCATTTTTGGTGAAATTCATTCTTTTTCTCTTCCTAAAAATATGTGAAAATTCAGGCAGCCTCTAGATGCATCAAGAGATCACTCCACCAAGTCCCAGCTCCAGAAAAAATTTCCAAGTGCCTGAATCATTTCATCGAACAGTTGGTGTGCACTGTTGCTGTTCAAATTCAGACAAATTCAGATTTCAGTGTTTGGTTTCAGTCGACAGTGTCGTTTCCGTCAGACAGTCGCGTCAATCTCGCCAGTGCCCGCGTTGGCGCCTTGCTCACTGCTCCCCCTCCTTATCCAGGGCGCCGCACGGTTGCTTGGCCGGTTGCGAGCGTCGGTGGCGACGTGGCTCGCCAGCTCCGGCGTCTTCCGCGGTGGCAGAGCCACCCATGGCGGCCAGCAGGGGCCAGCCCTGTAGAACGGCGCCGTTCGGCACCGCCCAAACCACCAGAGGCCTCCGCGTGGCCGTCCCCTCCCCTGTGCACGCTGCAGCACCGTCACCGTGGCCTGAGAGGCGCAGAGCGCGCTCTCTGCCGCCGACGTGCCCGTGCAGCCGTTCCATAGAGAACGTGGAGTATCGGCCAAGTCTCGCCAAGTTTAGCCTCTGGATGGAACCAGTAGACCAACACGTTGATGCCCAGTCGCCTAAACCGCCTGTTCGGCCACGGCCTCGCCGTAATCACTCGCCGGAGTTATCCCGTTTGCGGCAACCGCCACGGGCCGGCTATAAATAGCGACCCCGAGCTCGCGTTCGACCCTGCGCCTCTCCTCCACCTCACCAGACCACGCCCAGCCACTAGAAGGACCTCGAGGAGGCCTTCTTCCCCAGCTCCGGCCGCCCCGATCTGCTTCGGGCTCTGGCAAGTTTCTCTCTGGTGAGAGCACCTCCGCCTCCCAATTCGTGCCAGTAGCCTCCTAGTGCACCTAATCACCTAACCCGCGCTTCAATTTGGCCTCTGCAGCCCTCCCCGGCGAGATTCACCACCGGTCGAACCACCGTCCGCCGGAGTGAAGGCCGACGTCGACGTGGTGCTCGCCAATGTCCAACTCCACCACCCACAGACGCGGAAGAGCACCGTGAGTCCGTAGGTACCATCCCCTCCCCCTACCTCGCCGTGGATCGGCGCCGGCGACCACCGCGGTCCTCTGGCGCCGGCATACTCTGTTTTCCTCTTCGAATGTTCAAACCTGACGGGTGGGACCCCCTCGTTAGCCTCTCTTTTATATTCGAACCGTTTTCTTGGAAAAACGCCTTCGGACAAAGTACACTTTCCCTTTTAGTTGACGTATTTCTTACTGAAACGTTTTCTGTTTTTATAAACAAACCCCTGGAAACTTTCTGTTTCATTACAGAAAAGTCCCTGGGCTAAAACCTTAATAACTTTTAAACAGAAGATGATTTTGAGTTGATTCTTTTTCTGTCATCTTTATTTTTCTGTCTAGTTTTTTATCATATTTATGTGAAAAATATTTGGAACAATTTTTATGCGCGCACGGTATTTACGTTAGTATCCGATTTATTTCATACGTAGATACCGAAGGAAGTGACGGAGCTGCAAACTTCGCCGAGCTAGACTCGGACTACTCCGAACCAGGCAAGCATGTTTGAACCTTTGATATGATGAGTGCTTTGCATGTTTGCTTGAGTAGTTTTCTCATGGCATGCTTATATAAGCATTTTGTGGGTGTTATATTACATGCTAGACAAGCTACATGTGAGCTTCGAAAGTTGATGGTGAGCCAACCTGATCATGAGGTGACATGATAGGTTGTAAGCTGGTATTGTTGAAGCATGCCAGTCAACCGTTTAACTCCAGTGTTAACGTGGATCAAGTCATGTTCCCGTTCGTCCCCTTTTGTCGTGCTGCCACATGTCTTCTGTAAAGAATTCGGTCTGGTCGGTTGCAAACCTCTTTCCTTGTACACACCAAATAGAGGGGCCGGGATGAGGGTTCCATGGCCCTGGATTAAAGCCCGTCATCCGGTCAGGGGACATGGGTGTTTCCGGTTGGGACCGAGAGGGGGGCACCCCTTAGAGCGCACGATATAAATTTGATCCCATGCTATTCGAGGTTGTAGCCTCCCCGTCTTAAAGTTTTTCATGAACGTTGCCTAGGGTGATTCCTGGCAGCGGGATGTGGAATGGGTGTGTACTGGTTAGTTGTGTTTCTGCTAAAATACCGTAAACGGAACTAGTCCCTTGCGACTACTGAAATCCGTTGGCTGTGGTTAAAGAGTACAAACTCTGCAGAGTTAAAACCATTCAGGCAGCCATGTCCAAGGTCAAGATTTTTGATCGTCATAACAATGTCAGTATTACCGTCAGTCTCAGCGTCCGTCAGTCTCTGGTGATTAAGCATAGTGCTAGGAGTGGTAAACTCGGCCGAATGTTATTCCAGTGGATGGACTAATCAGTTTATTCTGTACTGAGTATTTCCTTGAGATGTTTTACTTTCACGAGCTACTTGGTTTCGAATGATTATATAAGCCCTTTATGTGATGTCGCTCAGACGTCTGACTGTGTCATTATTGTTATTTACTTTTGATATAAGCCCTTTATGTGATGTCGCTCAGACGTCCGACTGTGGCATTATTGTTATTTACTTTTGATATAAGCCCTTTATGTGATGTCGCTCAGACGTCCGACTGTGGCATTATTGTTATTTACTTTTGATATAATCCCTTTATGTGATGTCGCTCAGACGTCCGACTGTGACATTATTGTTATTTACTTTTGATATAAGCCCTTTATGTGATGTCGCTCAGACGTCCGACTGTGGCATTATTGTTATTTACTTTTGATATAAGCCCTTTATGTGATGTCCCTCAGACGTCCGACTGTGGCATGTACTGTCTTTTACTTTTCAATAAAAGCCCTTTATGCGGTGTCGCCCAGACGTCCGACTGTGGCATGTTTATTCATTTTACCTTTCAAGGCGTCGCTTCAGA
>LR738714.1:878903176-878936979 GCA_902687465.1 Secale cereale | reverse complement strand
GGGGGTGCGCGCCGCCAGGGCGCCTGCAGCCCTGGTGGCCCCCCCCGGCTGTACTTCGGGCGCAAGGTAGCTTCTGGAACGCTGATTTTTTATATAATTTTTCTGGATTTTTCCTGGCAGTTCTCGTAACGTGAAAACCTGAAATACAAAAACAGCCGAAAACAGAAACTGGCACTGGGGTGCACTGAGTTAATAGGTTAGTCCAAATATGATCAAAAGTGTATGGAAGTGTATAAATAACATAGCAATATCACCCAAAAGAGGCATGGAGCAAGCAGAAATTATAGATACGTTTTGGACGTATCAACATCCCCAAGCTTAATTCCTGCTCGTCCTCGAGTAGGTAAATGATAACAAGAATAATTTCTGTGGTGACATGCTATTAACCATATAGGACTTCTTCATAGTCATATGACAAAAGCTTACTGAGATAATGAATCTATAGTAATTAAGTTGCCTCATGAGAAAATCACAAAGAACTGAAAGTTTTACAATATGATACTGAAACATCAAATAGATTTGTAATGAACATGATGTGCAAATATGATAAAGTGATATCTAGCTTGCCCCCTTTAGTGAAGCAAAACATAAATGCAGGGGCACCTCCAAGGTTTAAGTGATGACTAGATACAATGATTTCAAAATAAACGATATCACAATCATGCAAAAGACAATGCTACTTTGGGACAATGCACATTACACTCAGAATGACAATCATGCTCTCAGTAGTTGGTGCTTTTAAAAGAAGGTGGAGACTCTCGAACCGTGGCTTTTGTTGGCAAGGTTGAAAACCCGTAGTCGGAAACAAAGACAGAACATGTACCAGAGCTCTTGGTTTTAAAACAGAGGTAATAATTATTTTTTTAGATCATGCATGTTTCGTCAACGAATGCTAGCAGATAACTCAATCACTTCTTGAGATGGACAAGTTTCGAGGAACGGCTCCCGAATGAGGACGATCACATCCTCTTAATCTCCTTTGTTTATCACTGCCAAAGTTTTCTGATTTCTCAAGAACAAAGCGTGAAGGAGGGTTTGTTTGTTATATTATCTTTTTGAGCCGGGCGCACTCAATGCCAGTTCCTTCTCGTATTATGGGTTTGCACATTATACATGCAATCCCGGGGTGAAGCTTGTCCAATCTTAAAAAGATCATGAATTAACTACTACTTCCTCATGAACTTACAACAGAGGCACAAAATAAGGATGCATTTTCTTTGAATAATTTCGAGATGGCACATGCAAGTCTTCGTTAAGAATGGCAGGTAAATACCATGTAGGAAGGTATGGTGGACTCATATGGCATAACTGGATTAAAAGGATGTGGATGCACAAGCAGTCAGTCCGCTTAGTACAGGTGGAGGTTAGCAAAAGACTGGGAGCGACCAACTAAGAGAGCAATGACGGTCATAATCATGCAGAGCGACAAAGCAACATTGAATCAGGCATGGAAGTTATATCGCTACTCAGAAACAAAAGATCATCAAGGCTTGACAGACTTTCTTTACAGTCTTTAATATGCGTGAGCATACGCCAAGTCAATCAAAATAAATTCTCGAAGGAAGATATTACTAAACCATACCACATCATAGGCAAACAAATCATGTTGGTACTCCAATAACACATTGGGAACCCCCCAGCTATTTGAGACTAACCATAAGAAAACATGAACTACTAAGCGCCATCATGCACGTAGCATCTTTATCATAGACATATCAACCAATGCAATGGAAGCAAACTCTCTTAATAAGATAATCATGATAGATAAAGAGAGTTCAAGCAACCAACTAGACAAAGCTCTTTAGAAAGATAAGCATGAAAGTAAAGAGCTAAGCATGATAGTAGCTATTAAAAGACAAAGAACACACACAACAAAGATAGACATGAAAATTCTATGTTATGTTCTAGGTAGAAGTGGAGCGTGTTTCTCTCCCACATAAAGAAAGCTGAGTTCCGACTCGTTATGAAAAGCTAAAGAAAATTAAAAGGAAACTAAAAACAAGACGCTCCAAGCATAGCACATAACACATGAAGTGATAAAAATATAGTGGAACGAAAAGACGAACTGATAATGTTGATGGAGAAGGGGATGCACGGGGGCATCCCCAAGCTTAGACGCTTGAGTCTCCTTGAATATTTCTTGGGGGTGCACGGGGGCATCCCCAAGCTTGAGCGCTTGACACTCCTGAATCTTTTTATCATCTTCCCCCGCACACTTGAAAACTCCCTTCATACACAACTCATCATAATCTGACTAGCGAGGTTAGTACCCATAATAAAATAATTGTACCTTGCTGGAAATAAAGATATTCTTGAATTTCTACTGTTTCTCAAGATTGCCAAAAGGTTTTTGCAAAGAAAAAGCAAGCTCTAGGTTCGCAAAATGAAGGAAAGGCAAAACAGGACAGAATCTGTGAAAAACAGAACAGCAGGTAGTAAATGATTTGTTCGGGGCACTTCTGCAACTCTAATCAAAAAACTCAAAACAGATGCACGAAATACAATTATATAGAGCACGCTGTCGAAAAAATTCAGACCAAAAAGATGATCTGGTGATTTTATACGAATTTTTCTATCCAAGGACAGAATCTGTTTCCTGGACAGCACCTCACAACTTTTGAACTTTCTAGCAATCAGAGGCTATACTTGGCACAAAATTGAAAAGCAAAGATACAATGATGATGCTACAGTAGTAACAACATCAAGACACAACAAAAGCAAAATAAATTTATTCATTGGGCTGCCTCCCAAAAGCGCTTTCTTTTATGCCTTTAAGCTAGGCATAA
This sequence comes from Secale cereale, assembly GCA_902687465.1. Taxonomy (NCBI): domain Eukaryota; kingdom Viridiplantae; phylum Streptophyta; class Magnoliopsida; order Poales; family Poaceae; genus Secale; species Secale cereale. The sequence goes on along the minus strand of LR738714.1, from coordinate 878,934,193 downwards.
TGCATAGAGATCAAGTTTTATCAAGAGTAAAAGAATAGCTAGCCCGTACAACGGACTCAAAAGGTAACTTAATCTTCTTTCGAGGGAAGTGTTCCATCCCTTTCTTGAGAGGAAACTGAAATTTTATATTCCTCTCTTTCATGTCAATGATAGCACCAACGGTGCGCAAAAAGGGACGTCCCAAAATAATTGGACAAGAAGGATCACATTCAATATCCATAATAGTGAAATCAACGGGAACATAATTATCATTGACAACAATAAGAACATCGTCGATCCTCCCCAAAGGTTTCTTTATGGAAGAATCAACGAGACGAACACCAAAAGAACAAGAATCAAAAGGTTTCAATTTAAGCATATCATATAGTCTTTTGGGCATAACAGATGTACTAGCTCCAACATCACATAATGCATAGCAAGAGAAGTCATTCAACTTAATTTTTATCATAGGATCCCAACCATCTTCTAGCTTTCTAGGTATGGAGGCTTCTACTCTAAGTTTCTCCTCCCTAGCTTTGATGAGAGCATTAGTGATATGCTCTGTGAAGGCAAGGTTAAGCGTGGTAGTGCGGGGGTCTCTAGACATCTTGTGAAGGAAATCAATAACTTCGGTAAGAGTGCAATTATCAAAATCAAGGTCACTAGCATCAAGTAAAGTGGTAGTGGTGTCCTTTAGGTTCACTTGTTTGGGAGTTTCTATAGTCATAGCATCACCATTAATAGGTCCAATGGGACCAGGAGTACATTGGGTGCTAAGAGTTTGGATATCCTCAACAACTTGGATAGTAGCAACAGTGTGGTGGGTAGGAAGGCTCTTAATTCTATCTTCTTCCTCCCTTTCTCTAGCCCATCTCTCTTTAAGTTTAGCCATCATCCTAATGTTTTCATTAATTTGCACTTGAATAGCATTCATAGGAGTGACCTTCCTCTCCTCAAGAGGAGAAGTTTTAATTTTAAGCAATTCAACCTCATTGGCTAAATTGTCTATCTTCAAAGCGAGATTATCTAGTTTATTTAGTTTTTCTTCTACACTATTATTAAAGGCTTTTTGGGTAGTGATGAAATCTTTAAGCATGATCTCTAGTTCAGTAGTGGAGTTCTTGGTGCTAGGATAAGCATTGTTGTTCCCATAAGAGTTAGAGGGGAACGGTCTAGGATTGCTACCAAAATTACTCCTATAAGCATTGTTGTTGAAATTGTTTCTAGAGATAAAGTTCACATCTACTTGTTCTTGAGCAATCAAAGAATTTAAAGGAACATCACGAGGATCAACAGAGGATTGCTTCGAAAGTAGAGACATGATCAAGTCAACTTTTTCATTAAGGGAGGAAATCTCCTCGACAGAGTTTACCTTCCTACCTGTTGGAGCGCGTTCGGTGTGCCATTGGGAATAGTTGGTCATCATCTCATCGAGAAGCTTCGTGGCAGCACCAAGTGTAGTTGACATAAAAGTTCCTCCCGCGGCCGAATCTAACAAGTTCCGCGAGGTAAAGTTCAAGCCCGCATAAAAAGTTTGGATAACCATCCAAGTAGTCATACCATGAGTAGGGCAGTTCTTGATAAGAGATTTCATACGTTCCCAAGCTTGGGCAACGTGTTCATTATCCAATTGTTTAAAATTCATTATGTTACTTCTTAGTTGGATAATTTTAGCAGGTGGATAGTATTTTCCAATAAAAGCATCTTTGCACTTGTCCCAAGAATCTATGCTATTTCTAGGCAAAGACTGAAACCAAATTTTAGCTCCTCCTCTCAAGGAGAAAGGAAAAAGCTTAAGCTTAACAATATTACCATCTATTTCTTGGTACTTTTGCATATCACAGAGTTCAACAAAGTTGTTCAAGTGTAAAGCATCATCATCTCCAGCACCGGAGAATTGATCTTTCATGACTAAGTTCAGTAAAGCAGGTTTAATTTCATATGAAGGTGCTGAAGTGGCAGGTGTAGTGATAGGTGTGCTGATAAAGTCATCGTTGTTGTGACTAGTGAAGTCACACAACTTGGTGTTCTCGGTGGAACCCATAGTAGCAAGCAAGCAAGATAACTATTTTTGTGATTTTCGATAAAAGATACTAAAGCAAAAACTGAAAGGTAAACTAACAAGACTAAAAAGCAAAGGTAAAAGATAGCGTGCAACTCCCCTATCCTGAAGAGTGGAGTCCCCGGCGACGGCGCCAGAAATTGCTTTGCTAGGTGGCTTCTCACCCCTCGTCGGTTACCCCAAGTGGAAGGTTTGAGATGCAGTGTAGCAGAAGTTTTCCCTTGGCAATACCAAGGATCGATTTCCCAGAGACTCCCAGTTTCAACAAGTAGGTGTCAACTGCTAACGGCGCCAGATATTAGCAATCAACGTGGACCTGCACACAGATACAAATAACTTTGCTCCCAACGAGTACAGAGAGGTTGTCAATCCCTCCGGCCTTGTAGTTTACAAAGGATCAAACGCAAGTGATAGTAGTGATAGATATTGCTGCAATAGTAAGTAAAAGTGTAAAGTAAATAGCGGATGTGATCAATGATGGTAATATGGACCGGAGTCTCATGATGTTCACTAGTGATGTCTCTCTCCCAAAAGACGATAAAACTGCTATGTGAGGTAAACGAATTACAGCTGGGCAATTGACAGGACCATGTGCGCAAACCAATGCTGACTACATTGCAAGAAAGGTTGAGGTTCAAAGCATGGGCGGTACGCCGAGGTAATTAGACCGAAATCCATCTGCATCTACTACTAATCATCCACCTTGAGATATCTATCCAGAACATCTCGCTGGTATTAAGTTGCGAGTCCCACCCATAGTGTAAACTCAAAGCAACAGACAACTGCATTAAAAGAACTTTGCGTAAAGTAAACAATCCTTGCACCCGCGGGCACAAGCACCGTTGTTTTCCCCCTTGTGGCAACAACACATCCCCTAGACTCATGTTTCTGTCACTCAAGCTAGTCATCCAGGGGCATGAACCCACAATCAAGCATAACGTTCCCTCTTGGAGTCACTACCTACTACTTGGCCAAAGCAATAAATAACAACGGAGAACATGCAAGAATTACTTACGAACATAAATATAAAAGAGGTGAATCAAATATATTACTCAAACACAATCTGAACATAATCTCATAATCCATCGGATCCCAGCAAACTCATCATAGCAACAGCATAAGGATTACATATGTGCCTCGATCATGTAGGGCAGCTCACGAGTACTAATTAGTGAAGCACAAGAACGGGAGGAGAACATCACATAGCTACTGGTCATGGACTCATGGTCCAAGGGAGACTACTCACAACTCATCCGGGAGGCGTCCATGGTGGTGGAGAGGCTCCCGGTGGTGATCCTCCCCTCCAGCAGGGTGCCGGAAAGAGTTCTCCTGGTGCTCCCGATCTTGGAAGCGGCGGCGGCGGCGGAACAGAGATGAGATCTCGAAAAAGAGTTCCCGTCTCGAGGGTTTCGGTAGACGCTTTAAATATCTGCCAAAGGGGGGCATCAGCGGAGCCTCGGGGGGCCCAGGCGCCCCCCCGGCGCGGCCCAGGGGGGGGGGGCGCCGCCAGGGCGCCTGGAGCCCTGGTGGCCCCCCCGGCTGTACTTCGGGCGCAAGGTAGCTTCTGGAACGCTGATTTTTTATATAATTTTTCTGGATTTTTCCTGGCAGTTCTCGTAACGTGAAAACCTGAAATACAAAAACAGCCGAAAACAGAAACTGGCACTGGGGTGCACTGAGTTAATAGGTTAGTCCAAATATGATCAAAAGTGTATGGAAGTGTATAAATAACATAGCAATATCACCCAAAAGAGGCATGGAGCAAGCAGAAATTATAGATACGTTTTGGACGTATCACCATCTTAGCCACCGCTCGCCGCCTGCCTACCACTGAGGAGTTTGACCAAGTCATTGCTCCTACTCCAATCAGAGCTGCACCACCTGCCGCGCCCGCACCAACTCCTCAACGCAGTACTTCGCGCCTGGAACCTATTAGTGAGGAGGAGGTTGAGTCTCCATCAGCACTAGGTCTTACCCTCGGCAGGCCGAGGGAAGTTTTCACCATCTCCGACTAAGTGCGCCTAGCCGCCGCGCGATGTGTCCGCTTGTATGATATGTTTATATGTATATAGGTTTGGTGAGAAGTAGTTTGTGTGCGCATCATGTAGGAGCTCGGAGAAGTGCACTAGCCTAAATAACATGTCAGGAATGTGTACGCACATCCTGAGTGATGTATTGTATAATTACAACTTGCGTGTAAGATATGTACTGAGCGGTCCTTCTCCATGCGCAATCAAGTATTTTCTTGAAAAATCTTTGGAGTCCTTAAATTTTCTGCATTTGCAAATCTATTTATTTATGTTTGCCACTCAGCTTTTCTCATGAGTTCTGCAAAAATACCCCAGAGTGGAAAATGACTCGTCCCTGGACTCGTTCCATGCCAAGTCCGCCAGAAGAAAATTATGGTACCCAGACAAGTAACAATTTCACGCAAGGGCAGTCAAGTCAGCAAGGCAGTGAAACAACATTTTCTCAAGTATGCCGCCTTTATGAGCAGAGCCAGCAGCAGCACCAAGAAATGATGAACCATGTTATCAATATGGGAAATCATCGTGAACCATATCAGCAGCATTCCAAATTGTCTGAACTACAAAAGACACGTCCTCCAACATTCTCTCACACCGACAGACCTCTTGAGGCCGATGATTGGCTTCGAGACATTGAAAGGAAATTAATTATTGCACAATGCTCGGACCGTGAGAAGGCACTTTATGCACCACACTACCTCACTGGAGCAGCTGCATCATGGTGGGAAAATTTCCTACACATGCACCCCAATGAGAATAATATCACCTGGGAAGAATTCAAAGAATGTTTTCGTGGGGCGCACATTCCCAGAAGCATTATAAAGATCAAGAAAAGGGAGTTTGACGATCTAAAGCAGAGAAGTATGACCGACGATCGAATCTCGGGCAAGTATCGTACCGATGGACAAAGGGAATTGCGTACGGGATTGATTGAATCCTCGACATCGTGGTTCATCCGATGAGATCATCGAGGAGCATGTGGGAGCCAACATGGGTATCCAGATCCCTCTGTTGGTTATTGGCCGGAGAGTCGTCTCAGTCATGTCTGCGTGTCTCCCGAACCCGTAGGGTCTACACACTTAAGGTTCAGTGACGCTAGGGTTGTAGAGATATTAGTATGCGGTAACCCTAAAGTTGTTCGGAGTCCCGGATGAGATCCCGGACGTCACGAGGAGTTCCGGAATGGTCCGGAGGTAAAGATTTGTATATAGGAAGTCCAGTTTCGGCCACCGGGAAAGTTGCGGGGGTCACCGGTATTGTTCCGGGACCATCGGAAGGGTCCCGGGGGTCCACCGGGTGGGGCCACCTATCCCGGAGGGCCCCATGGGCTGAAGTGGGCAGGGAACCAGCCTCTGGTGGGCTGGTGCGCCCCCCATGGGCCTCCCCCTGCGCCTAGGGTTGGAAACCCTGGGGGTGGGGGGCGTCCCACCTGACTTGGGGGGCAAGTCCCCCCCTTTGCCCCCCCCTAGAGATTGGATCTCTAGGGACGGCGCCCCCTAGGGGCCCTATATAAAGAGGGGGGGGGGAGGGAGGGCAGCCGCACCCTAAGCCCTGGTGCCTCCCTCTCCCTCCCGTGACACCTCTTCCTCCTCCAGTTGCGCTTGGCGAAACCCTACTGGAATCCCGCTGCTTCCACCACCACGCCGTCGTGCTGTTGGATCTCTATCAACCTCTCCTTCCCCTTGCTGGATCAAGAATGAGGAGACGTCTCCCCAACCGTACATGTGTTGAACGCGGAGGTGCCGTCCGTTCGGCGCTAGGATCATCGGTGATTTTGGATCACGACGAGAACGACTCCATCAACCCCGTTCTCTTGAACGCTTCCGCTCGCGATCTACAAGGGTATGTAGATGCACTCCCCTCTCCCTCGTTGCTAGATGACTCCATAGATTGATCTTGGTGATGCGTAGAAAATTTTAAAATTCTACTACGATCCCCAACAGTGGCATCATGAGCTAGGTCTATGCGTAGTATCTTGCACGAGTAGAACACAAAGTAGTTGTGGGCGTAGATCATGTCAATTTACTTACCGTTACTAGTTTTATCTTGATTCGGTGGCATCGTGGGATGAAGCGGCCCAGACCGACCTTACACGTACGCTTACGTGAGACAGGTTCCACCGACTGACATGCATTAGTTGCATAAGGTGGCTAGCGGGTGTCTGTCTCTCCCCCTTTAGTCGGATCGGATTCGATGAAAAGGGTCCTTATGAAGGGTAAATAGAAATTGGCATATCACGTTGTGGTTTTGGCGTAGGTAAGAAACGTTCTTGCTAGAAACCTATAGTAGCCACGTAAAAACTTGCAACAACAATTAGAGGACGTCTAACTTGTTCTTGCAGCATGTGCCGTGTGATGTGATATGGCCAAAAGGATGTGATGAATGATATATATGTGATGTATGAGATTGATCATATTCTTGTAATAGGAATCACGACTTGCATGTCGATGAGTATGACAACCGGCAGGAGCCATAGGAGTTGTCTTATTTTATTGTATGACATGCGGGTCACTGAAAAACGCCATGTAATTACTTTACTTTATTGCTAACCGTTAGCCATAGTAGTAGAAGTAATGTTTGGCGAGACGACTTCATGAAGACACGATGATGGAGATCATGATGATGGAGATCATGGTGTCATGCCGGTGACGATGATGATCATGGAGCCCCGAAGATGAAGATCAAAAGGAGCAAAATGATATTCGCCATATCATGTCACTATTTGATTGCATGTGATGTTTATCATGTTTTTACATCTTATTTGCTTAGAATGACGGTAGTAAATAAGATGATCTCTCACTAAAATTTCAAGAATTGTGTTCCCCCTAACTGTGTACCGTTGCTAAGGTTCGTTGTTCCGAAGCACCACATGATGATCGGGTGTGATAGGCTCTAACGTTCGCATACAACGGGTGTAAGCTAGATTTACACACGCAATACACTTAGGGTTCACTTGACGAGCCTAGCATGTACAGCCATGGCCTCGGAACACGGAAGACCGAGAGTTGTATAGAAGATACGATCAACATAAAGATGTTCACCGTTGATGACTAGTCCGTCTCACGTGATGATCGGACACGGCCTAGTCGATTCGGATCATGTATCACTTGGATGACTAGAGAGATATCTATCTGAGTGGGAGTTCATTAAATTTGTTTAGATGAACTTAATTGTCATGAACATAGTCGAAAATCTTTACAATATGTCTTTTAGATCCAATGGCCCACGCTAATGTTGTCCTCAACTTCAACGCGTTCCTAGAGAAAACCAAGCTGAAAGACGATGGTAGCAACTATACGGATTGGGTCCGTAACTTGAGGATCATCCTCATAGCTGCCAAGAAAACATATGTCCTTGAAGCACCGCTAGGTGACGCACCCGCCCCAGCGAACCAAGACGTTATGAACGCTTGGCAGTCGTGTTGTGATGATTACTCCCTGGTTCAGTGCGGCATGCTTTACAGCTTAGAATCAGGTCTCCAAAAGCGTTTTGAGCATCACGGAGCATATGAGATGTTCCAAGAGCTGAAAATGGTTTTCCAAGCTCATGCCCGAGTCGAGAGATATGATGTCTCCGACGCATTCTACAGTTGTAAGATGGAGGAGAATAGTTCTGTCAGCGAGCATATACTCAAATTGTCTGGGTTGCACAATCACTTGTCTCAGTTGGGAATTAATCTCCCAGATGAAGCAGTCGTTGACAGAATCCTTCAGTCGCTCCCACCTAGCTACAAGAGCTTCGTGATGAACTTCAATATGCAAGGGATGGAAAAGTCCATCCCCGAGGTGTATTCAATGCTTGAATCAGCGGAGGTGGAGATCAAAAAAGAACATCAAGTGTTGATGGTGAATAAAACCACTAAGTTCAAGAAAGGCAAGAGTAAGAAGAACTTCAAGAAGGACGGCAAAGGAGTTGCCGCGCCCGGTAAGCCACTTGCCGGGAAGAAGCCAAAGAATGGACCCAAACCTGAGACTGAGTGCTTTTATTGCAAGGGAACGTGTCACTGGAAGCGGAACTGCCCCAAATACTTAGCAGATAAGAAGGCCGACAACGTCAAAGGTATATGTGATATACATGTTATTGATGTGTACCTTACCAGTGCTCGTAGTAGCTCCTGGGTATTTGATACCGATGCAGTTGCTCACATTTGTAACTCAAAGCAGGAGCTGCGGATAAGCGGAGACTGGCGAAGGACGAGGTGACGATGTGCGTCGGGAATGGTTCCAAGGTCGATGTGATCGCCGTCGGCACGCTACCTCTGCATCTACCTTCGGGATTAGTTTTAAACCTCAATAATTGTTATTTAGTACCAGCTTTGAGCATGAACATTGTATCTGGATCTCGTTTAATGCGAGATGGCTACTCATTTAAATCCGAGAATAACGGTTGTTCTATTTATATGAGAGAAATGTTTTATGGTCATGCCCCGCTGGTAAATGGTTTATTCTTAATGAATCTAGAACGTGATGTTACACATATTCATAGTGTGAATGCCAAAAGATGTAAGGTTGATAATGATAGTCCCACATACTTGTGGCACTGCCACCTTGGTCATATTGGTGTCAAACGTATGAAGAAGCTCCATGCGGATGGACTTTGGAGTCTCTTGATTATGAATCATTTGACACGTGTGAACCATGCCTCTTGGGCAAGATGACCAAGACAACGTTCTCCGGAACAATGGAGCGAGCAACCAACTTATTGGAAATCATACATACCGATGTGTGCGGTCCAATGAGTGTTGAAGCTCGCGGTGGCTATCGTTATGTTCTCACCCTCACAGATGACTTAAGTAGATATGGGTATGTCTACTTGATGAAACACAAGTCTGAGACCTTTGAAAAGTTCAAGGAATTTCAGAATGAGGTTGAGAATCAACGTGACGGAAAAATAAAGTTCTTACGATCAGATCGCGGAGGAGAATATTTGAGTCATGAATTTGGCACGCACCTAAGGAACAGTGGAATTGTTTCACAATTGACACCGCCTGGAACACCTCAGCGTAATGGTGTGTCCGAACGTCGTAATCGTACTCTGTTGGACATGGTGCGATCTATGATGTCTCTTACCGACTTACCGCTATTATTTTGGGGTTATGCTTTAGAGACTGCCGCATTCACTTTAAATAGGGCACCGTCTAAATCCGTTGAGACGACACCGATGAACTTTGGTTTGGGAAGAAACCTAATTTGTCGTTTCTAAAAGTTTGGGGATGCGATGCTTATGTCAAGAAACTTCAACTTGAAAAGCTCGAACCCAAATCGGAAAATACTTCTTCATAGGATACCCTAAGGAAACTATTGGGTACACCTTCTACCTCAGATCCGATGGCAAGGTCTTCGTTGCCAAGAATGGATCCTTTCTGGATAAAGAGTTTCTCTCGAAAGAAGTGAGTGGGAGGAAAGTGGAACTTGATGAGGTGACAGTCACCCCTTCCGAACCGGAAAGTAGCGCAGCGCAGGAAGATGTTCCTATGGTGCCTGCACCGACTAAGGAGGAAGTTAATGATAATGATCATGAAGCTTCAGATCAAGTTACCGCTGAGCTTCGTAGGTCCACAAGGACACGTTCCGCACCAGAGTGGTACGGCAACCCTGTCCTGGAAATCATGTTGTTGGACAACGGCGAACCTTCGAACTATGAAGAAGCGATGGCGGGCCCGGATTCCAACAAATGGCTTGAAGCCATGAAATCCGAGATAGGATCCATGTATGATAACAAAGTATGGACTTTGGTGGACTTGCCCGATGATCGGCACGCCATAGAAAATAAATGGATCTTTAAGAAGACTGACACGGATGGTAATGTGACCATCTATAAGGCTCGACTTGTCGCTAAAGGTTATCGACAAGTTCAAGGAATTGACTACGACGAGACTTTCTCTCCCGTAGCGATGCTGAAGTCCGTCCGAATCATGTTAACAATTGCCGCATGCTATGATTATGAGATATGGCAAATGGACGTCAAAACGGCATTCCTTAATGGCTTCCTCAAGGAAGAACTGTATATGATGCATCCGGAAGGTTTTATCGATCCTGAGAATGCTAACAAGGTATGCAAGCTCCAGCGCTCGATCTATGGGCTGGTGCAAGCATCTCGGAGTTGGAACATTCACTTTGATGAGGTGATGAAAGCGTTTGGGTTCATACAGACTTATAGAGAAGCCTGTATTTACAAGAAAGTGAGTGGGAGCTCTGTAGCATTTCTCATATTATATGTGGATGATATATTTCTGATGGGAAATGACTTAGAACTCTTGGAAAGCATAAAGGACTACTTGAATAAGTGTTTTTCAATGAAGGACCTTGGAGAAGCTGCTTACATATTAGGCATCAAGATCTATAGAGATAGATCGAGACGCCTCATTGGTCTTTCACAAAGCACATACCTTGACAAGATATTGAAGAAGTTCAATATGGATCAGTCCAAGAAAGAGTTCTTTCCTGTATTGCAAGGTATGAGATTGAGCACAGCTCAATGCCCGACCTCGGCAGAAGATAGAGAAAAGATGAGTGTCATCCCCTATGCCTCGGCCATAGGTTCTATTATGTATGCCATGCTGTGTACCAGACCTGATGTGAACCTTGCCATAAGTTTGGTGGGGAGGTACCAAAGTGATCCCGGTATGGAACACTGGATAACGGTCAAGAACATCCTGAAGTACCTGAAAAGGACTAAGGATATGTTTATCGTTTATGAAGGTGACGAAGAGCTCGTCGTAAAGGGTTACGTCGATGCTAGCTTCGACACAGATCTGGATGACTCCAAGTCACAAACCGGATACGTGTATATTTTGAATGGTGGGGCAGTCAGCTGGTGCAGTTGCAAGCAAAGCGTCGTGGCGGCATCTACATGTGAAGCGGAGTACATAGGTGCTTCCAAAGCAGCGCAGGAAGGAGTCTAGATGAAGGAGTTCATCACCGACCGAGGAGTCATTCCAAGTGCGTCGGGCCCGATGACTCTCTTCTGTGACAACACTGGAGCTATTGCCATTGCCAAGGAGCCCAGGTTTCACAAGAAGACCAAGCACATCAAACGCCGTTTCAATTCCATTCGGAATTGTATTCAAGACGGAGACATAGATATTTGTAAAGTGCATACAGATCTGAATGTCGTAGACCCGTTGACTAAACCTCTTCCACGAGCAAAACATGATCAACACCAGAACTCTATGGGTGTTCGATTCATCACGATGTAACTAGATTATTGACTCTAGTGCAAGTGGGAGACTGTTGGAAATATGCCCTAGAGGCAATAATAAAATGGTTATTATTATATTTCCTTGTTCATGATAATTGTCTATTGTTCATTGTATTATCCGGAAACAGTAATACATGTGTGAATACATAGACCACAACATGTCCCTAGTAAGCCTCTAGTTGACTAGCTCGTTAATCAACATATGGTTACGGTTTCCTGACCATGGACATTGGATGTCATTTATAACGGGATCACATCAATAGGAGAATGATGTGATGGACAAGACCCAATCCTAAGCCTAGCACTAGATCGTGTAGTTCGTTTGCTAAAGCTTTTCCAATGTCAAGTAACTTTTCCTTAGACCATGAGATTGTGCAACTCCCGGATACTGTAGGAATGCTTTGGGTGTGCCAAACATCACAACATAACTGGGTGGCTATAAAGGTGCACTACGGGTATCTCCAAAAGTGTCTGTTGGGTTGCCACGAATCGAGACTGGGATTTGTCACTCCGTGTGACGGAGAGGTACCTCTGGGCCCACTCGGTAGGACATCATCATAATGAGCTCAATGTGATCAAAGAGTTGTTCACGTGATGATGTGTTACGGGAACGAGTAAAGAGACTTGCCGATAACGAGATTGAACAAGGTATCGGTATACCGACGATCGAATCTCGGGCAAGTATCGTACCGATAGACAAAGGGAATTGCGTACGGGATTGATTGAATCCTCGACATCGTGGTTCATCTGATGAGATCATCGAGGAGCATGTGGGAGCCAACATGGGTATCCAGATCCCGCTGTTGGTTATTGGCCAGAGAGTCGTCTCGGTCATGTCTGCGTGTCTCCCGAACCCGTAGGGTCTACACACTTAAGGTTCGGTGACGCTAGGGTTGAAGAGATATTAGTATGCGGTAGCCCGAAAGTTGTTCGGAGTCCCGGATGAGATCCCGGACGTCACGAGGAGTTCCGGAATGGTTTGGAGGTAAAGATTTGTATATAGGATGTCCAGTTTCGGCCATCGGGAAAGTTTTGGGGGTCACCGGTATTGTACCGGGACCACCGAAAGGGTCCCGCGGGTCCACCGGGTGGGGCCACCTATCCCGGAGGGCCCCATGGGCTGAAGTGGGCAGGGAACCAGCCCCTGGTGGGCTGGTGCGCCCCCCATGCCCCCCCGCGCCTAGGGTTGGAAACCCTGGGGGTGGGGGGCGCCCCACCTGACTTGCGGGGCAAGTCCCCCCTTTGGCCGCCGTCCCCCTAGAGATTGGATATCTAGGGCCGGCGCCCCCCTAGGGGCCCTATATAAAGAGGGGGGAGGGAGGGCAGCCGCACTCTAAGCCCTAGCGCCTCCCTCTCCCTCCCGTGACACCTCTTCCTCCTCCAGTTGCGCTTGGCGAAGCCCTGCTGGAATCCCGCTGCTTCCACCACCACGCCGTCATGCTGCTGGATCTCCATCAACCTCTCCTTCCCCTTGCTGGATCAAGAAGGAGGAGACTGTTGGGGAACGTAGCAGAATTCAAAAATTTTCTACGCTTTCACCAAGATCCATCTAAGGAGACATCTAGCAATGAGCATATTAGAGTGCATCTACATACCCTTTTGTAGATCGCGAGCGGAAGCTTTCGAAGAAGCGTGGATGAAGTAGTCGTACTCTTCGCGTTCTTCGTCACCGATGATCTAGCGCCGAACGGACGGCACCTCTGCGTTCAACACACGTCCGGTACAGCAACGTCACCTCCTTCTTGATCCAGCAAGGGGGGAGGAGAGGTCGTTGGAGATCCAGCAGCACGACGGCGTGGTGGTGGATGCAGCGGGAAATCCTGCAGAGCTTCGCCGGCGCCCTGCGGAGGAGGAGGAAGGTGTGACGGGAGGGGGAGAGGCGCCAGAGGATTGGGTGAGGCTGCCCTCCCCCTCCCCACATATATATAGGGGGCCAGGGGTGTGCGCCAGCCCCTGCAGATCCAATCTGCAAGAGGGGGCGGCGGCCTGGGGGGGGGGAAACTTGCCCCCCAAGGCATAGGGGGCGTCTCCCTCCCCTAGGGTTTCAACCGTAGGCGCATGAGGGAGGGCCCAGTAGGGTGCGCCAGCCCACCAGGGGCTGGCCCCCTTCCCCTTGTGGCCTAGGGGCCCCACCGGGATGGGTGGCCCCACCCGGTGGACCCCCGGGACCCCTCCGGTAGTCCCGGGACGCTCCCGGTGACCCCCGGAGTTCACCCGATGGCCAAAACTGGACTTCCTATATATCATTCTTTACCTCCGGACCATTCTGGAACTCCTCGTCACATCCGGGATCTCATCCGGGACTCCGAACAACTTTCGGGTTTCCACGTGCATGTATCTCTACGACCCTAGCGTCACCGAACCTTAAGTGTGTAGACCCTACGGGTTCGGGAGACACGTAGACATGACCGAGACCACTCTCCGGTCAATAACCAACAGCGGGATCTGGATACCCATGTTGGTTCCCACGTGTTCCTCGATGATCTTCATCGGATGAACCACTGTGTCAAGGATTCACTCAATCCCGTAGTTATTCCCTTTGTCCATCGGTACGGTACTTGCCCGAGATTCGATCGTCAGTATTCCCGATACCTTGTTCAATCTCGTCATGGCAAGTCTCTTTACTCGATCCGTAATCCATCATCCCGTGACTAACTCCTTAGTCACCTTGAGCTCATTATGATGATGTCTTACCGAGTGGGCCCAGAGGTACCTCTCCGTCACACGGAGTGACAATATCCCGGTCTCGGTTCGTACCAACTCAACAGACACTTTCGGAGATACCCGGTGCGTACCTTTATAGCCACCCAGTTACGTTGTGACGTTTGGCACACCCAAAGTATTCCTACGGCATCCGGGAGTTGTACAACCTCATGGTCTAAGGAATAAATACTTGACACCGAAAAGCTTATGCATTACGAACTATACGATCTCGTGCTATGCTCAGGATTGGGTCTTGTCCATCACATCATTCTCCTAATGATGTGATCTCGTTATCACTGACATCCTATGTCCATGGTCAGGAAACCGTGACCATCTGTTGATCAACGAGCTGGTAACTAGAGGCCTACCAGGGACTCATTATGGTCTATATATTCACACATGTATCGCTGTTTCCGTACAATACAATTCAAGCATGAATAACAGACAATTATCATGAACAAGGAAATATAATAATAATACTTTTATTATTGCCTCTAGGGCATATTTCCAACAGTCTCCCACTTGCACTAGAGTCAATAATCTAGTTCACATCACCATGTGATTAACACTCATAGGTCACATCGCCATGTGACCAACATCCAAAGAGTTTACTAGAGTCAGTAATCTAGTTCACATCAATATGTGATTAACACTCAATAAGTTCTCGGTTTGATCATGTTATGCTTGTGAGAGAGGTTATAGTCAACGGGTCTGCAACATTCAGATCCCTATGTACTTCGCGAAACTTTATGTCATATCGTAGATGCTGCTACCACGTTCCACTTGGAGCTATTCCAAACTGTTTCTCCATTATACGTATCCGGTATCTCTACCCAGAGTTATCCTGATAGGTGTTAAGCTTGCATCGATGTAACTCTTTACGTTGAACTCTTTATCACCTCCATAACCGAGAAACATTTCCTTATTCCTCTAAGGATAATTTTGACCACTATCTAGTGATTCACTCCTGGATCACCCTTGTACCCTCTTGCAACACATGTGGCAAGGCACACATCAGGTGTGGTACTCAGCATGGCATACCGTATAGAGCCTATGACAAAAGCATAGGGGACGACCTTCGTCCTTCCTCTTCCTTTTGCCGCGGTCAAGCTTTGAGTCTTACTCAACTTCACACCTTACAACTCAGGCAAGAACTCCTTCTTTGACTGATCTATTTTGAACTCCTTCAAAATCATATCAAAGGTGTGTGTCCCTTTTGAAAGTATCATCAGGCGTCTTGATCTATCTCTATAGATCTTGATGCCCAATTAGGTAAGCAACTTTATCTAGGTCTTCCTTTGAAAAACTCCTTTCAAACAACCCTTTATGCTTTCCAGAAATTCTACATCATTTCGGATCAACAATATGTCATTCACGTATACTTATCAGAAATGTTGTAGTGCTCCCACTCACTTTATTGTAAATACAAGTTTCTAACAAACTTTGTATACCCAAAAACTTTGATCACTCCATCAAAGCGTATATTCCAACTTCGAGATGCTTGCTCTAGTCCATGGAAGGATCGCTGGAGCTAGCATACCTTTTAGCATCCTTAGGATCGATAAAACCTTTCTGATTGTATCACATGCAACCTTTCCTTATGAAAACTTGTAAGGAAACTTGTTTTGTCATCCATCTGCCATATTTCATAAATGCAGCTAATGCTAACATGATTCCGACGGACTTAAGCATCGCTACGGGTGAGAAAAATCTCATCGTAGTCAACTCCTTGAACTTGTGAAAAACTCTTTGCCACAAGTCGAGCTTCATAGACGGTGACATTACTGTCCACGTCCGTCTTCTTCCTAAAGATCTATTTATCTCAATGGCTTGCCGATCATCGGGCAAGTCCACCAAAGTCCATACTTTGCTTTGATACATGGATCCTATCTCGGATTTCTCGGCTTCTAACCATTTGTCAGAATACGAGCCCACCATCGCTTCTCCATAGTTCGTAGGTTCATTGTTGTCCAACAACATGACCTCTAAGACAGGATCACCGTACCACTCAGGAGTAGTACATATCCTTGTCGACCTATGAGGTTCGATAGCAACTTGATCCGAAGCTTCATGATCACTAGCATTAGTTCTATCTTCAACAGTCGTAGGTTCCACAGAAACATCTTTCTGTGTTGCACTACTTTCCGGTTGAAGTGAGGGTTCGACAACCTCATCAAGTTCTATCTTCCTCCCACTCAAATATTTTGAGAGAAACTCCTTCTCGAGAAAGGATCCGTTCTTAGCGACAACATTTTTGCCCTTGGATCTGAGACAGAAGGTATACCCAACTGTTACCATTGGGTATCCTATGAAGATGTATTTGTCCGCTTTGGGTTCGAGCTTTTTCCCGGCTGAAGCCATAAGCATCGCAGCCCCAAACATTAGGAAAACGACAACTTTGGTTTCTTGCCAAACCAGACAGCGTCGTCTCAACGGACTTAGATGGTGCCCTATCTAAAGTGAATGCAACTGTCTCTAATGCATAACCTCAAAATAATAGCGGTAGATCGGTAAGATACATCATAGATCGCACCATATCTCATAAGGTTCGATTACGATGTCCGGACACACCATTACGCTGTGGTGTTCCAGGTGGCTTCAACTGTGAAACATTTCCACAATGTCTTAAGTGATTGCCAAACTCATAATTCAGAAAATCTCCCCTTGATCAGATCGTAGGAACATGATCTTCTTGTTATGATGATTCTTAACTTCACTTTGAAATTGCTTGAACTTTTCAAACGTTTCAGACTTTTACTTCATTAAGTAAATATACCCATATCTACTCAAATCGTCAGTGAAGATGAGAAAATAACGATATCCACTACACGCCTTAATTCTCATTGGATCACACACATCAGCATGTATGATTTCCAACAAGTCACTTTCCCGTTTCATTGTACCTGAACACGGGATCTTAGTCATCCTGGCCATGAGGCATGGCTCGCATGTGTCAAGCGATTCAAAATCAAGTGACTCCAAACATCCATCAGCATGGAGTTTCTTCATGCATTTTATGCCACAATGACCTAAGCGGCAGTGCCACAAGAAAGTGGTACTATCATTATTAACTCTACATCTTTTTGGCGTTAATATTATTATCATGTGTATTACTATGATCGAGATTCAATAAACCATTGGGTGCATGACCATGAAGGTATTATTCATGTAAACAGAATAACCATTATTCTCTAACTTTAAATGAATAACCGTATTGCAATGAACATGATCTAATCATATTCATGCTCAACGCAGACACCTGATAACACTTATCTAGGTTCAACACTAATCCCGAACGTAGAGGGAGCGTGCGATGGTGATCGTATCAACCTTGGAAACACTTCCAACATACATTGTCACCTCGCCCTTAGCTAGTCTCCGTTCAGTCTGTAGCTTTTGCTTCAAGTCACTAATAATAGCAATTGAACCGGTATCCAATACCCAGGTGCTACAAGGAGTACTAGTAAGGTACACATCAATAACACGTATATCAAATATACTTTGTTGAAGTTGCCAGCTATCATATCTACCATGTATTTGGGGTCGTTCCGCTACCATATGACTTTCCCCTTACAATAGAAGCACTTAGTCTCAAGGTTTGGGTTCAACCTTGGGTTCCTTCATTAGTGCGACAACTGGTTTGCCATTCATGAAGTTTCCCTTCTTTCCCTTGCCCTTTTGAAACCAGTGGTCTTGTTAAACCATCAACACTTGATGCTCCTTCTTGATTTCTACTTTTGCGGTTTTAAGAACCGCTAATAGCTCCGGGATCATCTCCATCCTTTGCATGTCATAGTTCATCACGAAGTTCTAGTAGCTTGGTGATAGTGTCTAGAGAATTCCGTCAACCACTATCTCATTTGGAAGATTAACTCCCACTTGGTTCAAGTGATTTTAGCACCCAGACATTCTGAGCACATGCTCACTAGTTGAGCTATTCTCCTCCATCTTTTTGGCAAAAGAACTTGTTAGAGGTCTCATACCTCTCAACACAGGCATGAGCCTGAAATCCCAATTTCAGCTCTCAGAACATCTCATATGTTCTATGACGTTCAAAACGTCATTGGAATCCCGATTCTAAGCCGTAAAGTATGGTGCACTAAACTATCAAGTAGTCATCAGGACGTGTCTGTCAGGTGTTCACAACATCCACAGACAATGTTGTAGGGGTTTGCACATCGAGCGGTGCATCAAAGACGTAAGCTTTCTGTGCAGCAGTGAGGACACTCCTCGGACTACGGACCCAGTCCGCATTATTGCTTACAATATCTTTCAACTTAGTCTTTCTCTAGGATCGTATTAAACAGGGAGCTATAACGCAGTTATTGGTCTACAACATAATTTGCGAAGACAACTTAGACTATTGTTCATGACAATTAAGTTCATCTAATGAACTCCCACTCAGATAGACATCTCTCTAGTCATTTAAGTGATACACGATCCGAATCGACTAGCCCGTGTCCGATCATCACGTGAGACGGACTAGTCATCAACGGTGAACATCTTCATGTTGATCGTATCTTCTATACGACTCGCGTTCGACCTTTCGGTCTTCCGTGTTCCGAGGCCATGTCTGTACATGCTAGGCTCGTCAAGTGAACCCTAAGTGTATTGCGTGTGTAAATCTGGCTTACACCCGTTGTATGCGAACGTTAGAACCTATCACACCCGATCATCACGTGGTTCTTCGGGACAACGATCCTTAGCAACGGTGCACAGTTAGGGGGAACACAATTCTTGAAATTTTAGTGAGAGATCATCTTATTTACTACCGTCGTTCTAAGTAAACAAGATGCATAAACATGATAAACATCACATGCAATCAATTAAAGTGACATGATATGGCCAATATCATCTTGCTCCTTGGATCTCCATCTTCGGGGCACCATCTTGTCACCGGCTCGACACCATGATCTCCATCATCATGATCTCCATCATCGTGTCTTCTTGAAGTTGTCACGCCAACTATTACTTCTACTACTATGGCTAACGTTTAGCAATAAAGTAAAGTAATTACATGGCGTTATTCAGTGACACGCAGGTCATACAATAATTAAGACAACTCCTATGGCTCCTGCCGGTTGTCAAATTCATCGACATGCAAGTCGTGATTCCCTATTAAAAGAACATGATCAATCTCATACATCACATATATCATTCATCACATCTTCTTGGCCATACCATATCACATAGCACATGCTGCAAGAACAAGTTAGACGACCTCTAATTGTTGTTGCAAGTTTTTACGTGGCTTCTATAGGTTTTCTAGCAAGAACGTTTCTTACCTATGCCAAAACCACAACGTGATTTGTCAATTTCTATTTACCCTTCATAAGGACCCTGTTCATCGAATCCGATCCGACTAAAGTAGGAGAGCCAGACACCCGCCAGCCACCTTATGCATCTAGTGCATGTCTGTCGGTGGAACCGGTCTCACGTAAGCGTACGTGTAAAGTCGGTCCGGGCCGCTTCATCCCACAATACCGCCGAATCAAGATTAGACTAGTAACGGCAAGAAGATTGAGCAAACTCAAACGCTCACAACTACTTTGTGTTCTACTCGTGCAAGATGCTACGCATAAGACCTAGCTCAGATGCCACTATAGGGGAACGTAGCAGAATTCAAAAATTTTCTACGCTTTCACCAAGATCCATCTAAGGAGACATCTAGAAACGAGCATATTAGAGTGCATCTACATACCCTTTTGTAGATCGCGAGCGGAAGCTTTCGAAGAAGCGTGGATGAAGTAGTCGTACTCTTCGCGTTCTTCGTCACCAATGATCTAGCGCCGAACGGACGGCACCTCCGCGTTCAACACACGTTCGGTACAGCAACGTCACCTCCTTCTTGATCCAGCAAGGGGGGAGGAGAGGTCGTTGGAGATCCAGCAGCACGACGGCGTGGTGGTGGATGCAGCGGGAAATCCTGCAGGGCTTCGCCGACGCCCTGCGGAGGAGGAGGAAGGTGTGACGGGAGGGGGAGAGGCGCCAGAGGATTGGGTGCGGCTGCCCTCCCCCTCCCCACATATATATAGGGGGCCAGGGGGGTGCGCCAGCCCCTACAGATCCAATCTGCAAGAGGGGGCGGCGGCCTGGGGGGGAAACTTGCCCCCCAAGGCATAGGGGGCGCCTCCCTCCCCTAGGGTTTCAACCCTAGGCGCATGAGGGAGGGCCCAGTAGGGTGCGCCAGCCCACCAGGGGCTGGCCCCCTTCCCCTTGCGGCCTAGGGGCCCCACCGGGATGGGTGGCCCCACCCGGTGGACCCCCGGGACCCCTCCGGTGGTCCCGGGACGCTCCCGGTGACCCCCGGAGTTCACCCGATGGCCAATACTGGACTTCCTATATATCATTCTTTACCTCCGGACCATTCCGGAACTCCTCGTCACGTCCGGGATCTCATTCGGGACTCCGAACAACTTTCGGGTTTCCACGTGCATGTATCTCTACGACCCTAGCGTCACCGAACCTTAAGTGTGTAGACCCTACGGGTTCGGGAGACACGTAGACATGACCGAGACCACTCTCCGGTCAATAACCAACAGCGGGATCTGGATACCCATGTTGGTTCCCACGTGTTCCTCGATGATCTTCATCGGATGAACCACTGTGTCAAGGATTCACTCAATCCCGTACTTATTCCCTTTGTCCATCGGTACGGTACTTGCCCGAGATTCGATCGTCAGTATTCCCGATACCTTGTTCAATCTCGTCATGGCAAGTCTCTTTACTCGATCCGTAATCCATCATCCCGTGACTAACTCCTTAGTCACCTTGAGCTCATTATGATGATGTCTTACCGAGTGGGCCCAGAGGTACCTCTCCGTCACACGGAGTGACAATATCCCGGTCTCGGTTCGTACCAACTCAACAGACACTTTCGGAGATACCCGATGCGTACCTTTATAGCCACCCAGTTACGTTGTGACGTTTGGCACACCCAAAGTATTCCTACGGCATCCGGGATTTGTACAACCTCATGGTCTAAGGAATAAATACTTGACACCGAAAAGCTTATGCATTACGAACTATACGATCTCGTGCTATGCTCAGGATTGGGTCTTGTCCATCACATCATTCTCCTAATGATGTGATCTCGTTATCACTGACATCCTATGTCCATGGTCAGGAAACCGTGACCATCTGTTGATCAACGAGCTGGTAACTAGAGGCCTACCAGGGACTCATTGTGGTCTATATATTCACACATGTATCGCTGTTTCCGTACAATACAATTCAAGCATGAATAACAGACAATTATCATGAACAAGGAAATATAATAATAATACTTTTATTATTGCCTCTAGGGCATATTTCCAACAGAGACGTCTCCCCAACCGTACGTGTGTTGAACGCGGAGGTGCCGTCCGTTCGGCGCTAGGATCATCGGTGATTTGGATCACGACGAGTAGGACTCCATCAACCCCGTTCTCTTGAACGCTTCCGCTCGCGATCTACAAGGGTATGTAGATGCACTCCCCTCACCCTCGTTGCTAGATGACTCCATAGATTGATCTTGGTGATGCGTAGAAAATTTTAAAATTCTGCTACGATCCCCGATTGGAACCTACTATAAAAATAAAAATAAAAGATAATGAATGCTATGCTTTGTGTGATTTGGGTGCAAGTGTCTCCACTATCCCAAAAACTTTGTGTGATTTGCTAGGGTTCCACGAGCTTGATGATTGTTCTTTAAATTTGCATCTTGCGGATTCCACTATTAAGAAACCTATGGGAAGAATTAATGATGTTCTAATTGTTGCCAATAGGAATTATGTGCCCGTAGATTTCATTGTTCTTGATATAGATTGCAATCCTTCATGTCCTATTATTCTTGGTAGACCTTTCCTTAGAACGATCGGTGCAATTATTGATATGAAGGAAGGAAATATTAGATTCCAATTTCCATTAAGGAAAGGCATGGAACACTTTCCTAGAAAGAAAATCAAATTACCATATGAATCTATCATGAGAGCCACTTATGGATTGCCTTCCAAACATGGCAATACCTAGATCTATCTTGTATCGTGCCTAGCTAGGGGCGTAAAACGATAGCGCTTGTTGGGAGGCAACCCAATTTTAATTTTTTTGTTTTTGTTGCCGTTAGGGAATAAATATTGCATCTAGCCTCTGATTAGATGTGGTTTCATGTTTTGTTTAGTGTTTGTGCTAAGTAGAACCTTTGGTAAGACGTGTGTGAAGTTTATATGATCTTGCTGTGAAAAGCAGAATCGTTAGCGCTCGCTAAAGTAGTCGTGGGATTTTACTGGAGTGTGCTTTTTAGTTGATTATTTTTTATGCTGATTGGCAGACAAATTTCGCAAATTTATCAATTTAGTTTGAATTTTTTCGAATTCCAGAAGTAGGTGAAACCTGCAGATTACTACAGACTATTCTGTCTTTGACAGATTCTATTTTTCGTGCGTTGTTTGCTTATTCCGATGCATCTATGAGTAATATTGGAGGATATGAACCATAGAGAACATGGAGTACAGTAGGTTTAACACTAATATAAACAAATAATGAATTCATTGCTGTACCTTTGAGTAGTGGTCTTTTTCTCATACTAACAGAGCTCACGAGAATTTTTGTCTAAGTTTTGTGTTGTGAAGTTTTCAAGTTTTGAGTATTGCTTTGATGGACTATGGAACAAGGATTAGCAAAGGCCTAAGCTTTGGGATGCCCATGGCACCCCAAGTAAATTCAAGATAATCAAAAGCCTAAGCTTGGGGATGCCCCGGGAAGGCATCCCCTCTTTCGTCTTCATCCATCGGTAACTATACTTGGTGCTATATTTTTATTCGCAACATGCTATGTGTTTTGCTTGGAGCGTCTTGTATAATTTGAGTCTTTGCTTGTTAGTTTGCCACAATCATCCTTGCTGGACACACCTATTTGAGAGAGTTAAATATGGCCTAGAAATTATTAGAACACTCTAAATGCATCACTTATATCCTTTGAGTTGAATAGTTTTTGCTCTAGTGCTTCACTTATATCTTTTAGAGCATGGTGGTGGTAATATTTTGTAGAAATTGTTGAACTATCATGCTTCACTTATATCTATTTGATAGTCTAATCAAAACAGCATGGTAAAGTGTTTAGGCTAAAGAAACTAGTCTTCACATGATAAACATCCAATGTCAATGTAGTATTTTTTTTCACACCAAGTGCATTGAATAGAATAAGATGTTGGATGCTTGATAATTGTTTTGAGACATGAGGATAGTGATATTAGAGTCATGCTAGTGGAGTTATTATGAAATTGAGAAATACTTGTGTTAAGGTCAGTGCTTCCCGTAGCATGCATGTATGGTGAACTATTGTGTGACTAAGTTAGAGCATGAGGTATTTGTAGAGTGCCATCCTTTGTGTGGAGGTCGGGGGCGCGCGATGGTTAACTCCTACCAACCTCCCCCCTAGGAGCATGCGTTCATTGCTTTGTTTTGATGACTCGTAAATTTTTGCAATAAGTATATGAGTTCTTATGACTAATGTTGAGTCCATGGATTATACGCACTCTCACCCTTCCACCATTGCTAGCCTCTCTTGTACCGCGCAACTTTCGCCGGTGCCATAAACCCACTATATATCCTTCCTCAAAACAGCCACCATATTGTTCCTCAAAATAGCCACCGTACCTACCTATCATGGCATTTCCATAGCCATTCTGAGATATATTGCCATGCAACTTTCCACCGTTCCGTTTATGTGACACGCATCATATTGTCATATTGCCATGCATGATCATATAGTTGACATCGTATTTGTGGAAAAGCCACCATACATAACCTTTTCATACATGTCGCTCTTGTTTCATTGCACATACCGGTACACCGCCGGAGGCATTCATATAGAGTCATACTTTGTTGTTGTAGTATCGAGTTGTAATTTCGTGTTGTAATGAAAGTGTGATGATCATCATTATTAGAGCATTGTCCCATGGGAGGAAAGGCTGAATCTATAAAGCCCCTCCGCAAAAAGAAAGGCCAAAGAAAAAAAGGGGGCCCAAAAAAAAAGAAAAAAAAAGAAAAAGAAAAAAAGAGAAAAAAAGGGAAAAGAAAAAGGGACAATTGCTACTATCTTTTTCCACACTTGTGCTTCAAAGTAGCACCATGTTTTTCATTGTAGAGAGTCTCATGCTTAGTCATTTTCATATACTAGTGGGAATTTTCATTATAGAACTTGGCTTGTATATTCCAACGATGGGCTTCCTCAAATGCCCTAGGTCTTCGTGAGCAAGCAAGTTGGATGCATACCCACTAGTTTCTTTTGTTGAGCTTTCATTCATCTTTAGCTCTAGTGCATCCGTTGCATGGCAATCCCTACTCACTCACATTGATATCTATTGATGGGCATCTCCATAGCCCGTTGAAACGCCTAGTCGATGTGAGACTATCTCCCTCCTTTTTGTCTTCTCCACAACCACCTCTATTCCACCCATAGTGCTATATCCATGGCTCACGCTCATGTATTGCGTGAAATTTGAAAGGTTTGAAAAGATAGAGTATGAAAACAAATGCTTGGCTGAAATCGGGGTTGTGCATGATATGAATATTTTTGTGTGATAATAAGGGAGCATAGCCAACACTATATGATTTTGTAGGGATAACTTTTTTTAGCCATAGTATTTTGAGAAGACATGATTGCTTTGTTAGTATTGCTTGAAGTATTGTTATTTCTTATGTCAATATAGACTTTTATCTTGAATCTTTCAGATCTGAACATTCATGCCACAATTAAGAGAATTACATTGAAAAACTATATTGGTTAGCATTCCACATCAAAAATTCTTTCTTCATCATTTACCTACTCGAGGACAAGCAGGAATTAAGCTTGGGGATGCTTGATACGTCTCCAACGTATCTATAATTTTTGATTGTTCCATGCTATAATTTATGAAGTCTTGGATGTTTAATGGGCTTTATCATTCACTTTTATATCATTTTTGGGACTAACCTACTAACCGAAAGGCCCAGTCCAGATTGCTGTTTTTTTTTGCCTATTTCAGGGTTTTGCAGAAAAAGAATATCAAACGGAGTCCAAACGGAATGAAACCTTCGTGAGAGATATTTTTGGAGAAAATCACGCACATGAAGCTTCAGGACCAAGTCAGGGGACAAAGGGGCTGCCCTTGAGGGTGGGGGGCGCGCCCCCCTGCCTCGAGGCCCCCTCGTGTGGCCCCCGATGCCCTCCTTCTTCCTATATATATCCACGTACCCCAGAAACTCCATACACAGAGAGAAAACCCTAATTCCACCGCCGTAGCTTCTGTTCCCGTGGAGATCTCATCTTGGAGCCCGTTCCGGAGCTCCACCGGAGGGGGATCCACCATGGAGGCCTTCATCATCATCATCATCGCCCTCACCATGAGTTGTGAGTAGTTTACCACAGACCTTCGGGTCCATAGCTAGTATCTAGATGGCTTCTTCTATCTTTCTCGATCTCAATACAAAGTTCTCCTCGGTCTTCGAGGAGATCTATTCGATGTAATCTCTTTTTGCGGTGTGTTTGTCGAGATCCGATGAATTGTGAGTTTATGATCAAGGTTATCTATGAAAGATATTTGGTTCTTCTCTGAACTTTTTATGTGTACTCATAATATCCTTGCAAGTCTCTTCGAATTATCAGTTTGGTTTGGCCTACTAGATCTATAATTCTTGCAATGGGAGAAGTGCTTGGCTTTGGGTTCAATCTTGCGGTGTCCTTTCCCAGTGACAGTAGGGGCAGCAAGGCATGTATTGTATTGTTGCCATCGAGGATAAAAAGATGGGGTTTACATCATATTGCTTGAGTTTATCCCTCTACATCATGTCATCTTGCTTCAGGCGTTACTCTATTCGTATGAACTCAATACACTAGATGCATGCTGGATAGCGGTCGACGTGTGGGGTAATAGTTGTAGATGCAGAATCGTTTCGGTCTACTTGTCTCGGACGTGATGCCTATATACAATGATCATGCCTAGATAGTCTCATAATTATTCGCTTTTCTATCAATTGCTCGACAGTAATTTGTTTACCGGCCATAGAATACCACTATCATGAGAGAAGCCACTAGAGAAAACTATGGCCCCCGGTTCTATTCTCAACATATCAATCTACATCTACTTTACTTTTACCACTTTTATTTGCTCTTTTATTAAACTAAAAATACCAAAAATATAAACTATCATCTCTATCAGATCTCACTCTCGTAACTGACCGTAAAGGGATTGACAACCCCTTATCGTGTTGGCTGCGAAGTTCTTATTTGTTTGTGCAGGTGCGAGGGACTCGCGCGTGGTCTCCTACTGGATTGATACCTTGGTTCTAAAAAATTGAGGGAAATACTTATGCTACTGTGCTGCATCTCCCTTTCCTCTTTGAGGGAATACAACGCAAGCTCAAGAGGTAGCACATATCACATCTAGGGCACATACTAGAAACGTGAATTCTACCACGATCTCGAACAGGAAGGATAGAAACACGTACGATGCAGCGGGATCAGCACCGCCGGCGCCGATGTTGTCGCCCATGTCGTTGAGGATGAGGTTGCCGAGGTCGGGGAAGAAGTCGTCGTTGGCGAAGTCGTCGCTGCGAGCAGTCGCGCGAGTGCGGTCCCCAAAAACCTGATCGCCCCTCTCCCGTAGAGGATCACAAGAGGCGGGGTTCCGGAGGCCTGCTGTCCCTTCTTGCGGTGCACGCCGGA
The DNA here is from genome assembly GCA_902687465.1 of Secale cereale. Taxonomy (NCBI): domain Eukaryota; kingdom Viridiplantae; phylum Streptophyta; class Magnoliopsida; order Poales; family Poaceae; genus Secale; species Secale cereale. The sequence goes on along the minus strand of LR738714.1, from coordinate 878,907,538 downwards.
AGGAGGGATGGAGAAGACTTGTGTGGAGGCGCAATGATCTAGAATGGTGGTGCGAAATCATATGTTGCGGCGGCGGCTAGGGTAAGGATCGGAAACGGCTGACTAATTAATTAATGCGTCCATTAATTATTAATTATTCCCGAACAACAAAAATATAGCATAGCTGTGTCCTCGGCTCGGCTCATTCCCGCAACCTGCGGCGCGGCGCGTCGTGACGAGGCGAGGCGTGGCGAGGCGAGCAAGGAGGAGGAGCGCGCGTGTAGGTCTCATCTTCTCATGCTCATACAAGTGGTAGAATAGCTCACCTTATAAAGAGGTGCAACTCTCTCTCAACTTCCGTGTTGGGACTAAACATTAGTGCCACTCACACCACTCACTTGTGTGCACGAATGGGCCAAGAGAATATTAGTATTTAAGTTGGGCTTTGGGCCGAAGGCCTACTAGCAAAATTCCAACAGCCGCCACCCCAGATACGGTGGGATCCGCCGCCGGCCGACTCACCCCCGTGCCATCCCTCTCCGGGAACCGGCCAGATCCAAGTGAGCCCAACCGGATCTCCTTGCCCCAGTCATCTCCGGTGCCGATCTGTCGCCTTGCCAGACGCCGCCACCGGTCGCCACGGTTCCGGCCACCTCCCTCACCCCGCCATGTGCGCTGCCTGTCGGCCTCGACGGGCCGAACTGGAGCAACCGACCCCTTTCGACAGTCCGCCCTGAGTCGGCCTGAACAGCCTTGGACCGTGCCTGGGCCGCAGCCGCCCAGCTCGCACACGTCTTCCCCGGCCCACGGGCCCTCTGGTGAGCGAGCCCCATCTATTCCTCGCCCGGGCGCTTAATAGTTAGCCGATGCCCAATTCTGTAATCGACCAAGTCCTTTTTTTTCCTGCAAAATTATCATATATGCATTTTTGGTTAGTCATATCGTTGCGCATGTTCATCATATTCATCATCGAGCAAAGAATTTGTATAGCAATTTTGTTAAATGGGATTATGGCAACTTCCCTTCCACAAGCCTAAGCTGCAGACGCCACCACTACGACACTACCTCGACACCTTCTTACACAAGTTAAGAATCTTCCACAAGCCTAAGCCTAAGCTGCAGACGCCACCACAATCCATTGATCTCCTTACCAAGTTAAGAATCTTCTCTCCAACCCAGGGCAAGGACCAAGTGAAGGAACAAGAATAAGTTCGAAACCACTTCGGCTAAAAGAGATATAAAAGGAATTCGGGCAAAACTCCGGTTGAGCATTAAAGGAATAGGACATGAACTTGAGAAGATGAAACGAAACATGACGAAATGAACAATACATGCCTCCGGAAGAATGGAAAGAATGCAATGAAAAGAACAGAGAAGAAGATGACAACTTGCACCACAAATGAATTTAAAAGAGCATCTTCAAAAGAATGCTTGAACGGAGTTGTTGAGAAATCAACAACAAAATAATAAGCTTGTTGTGGACTTAAGGAAATCATCCCAAAACTTGAGGTGAATTATGCCGCAACGAAAAGATGGATTAGTTGAGAATGAAGAAATGCAAAACTCCACTTCAAAAGAATAGGGAGAATTATTTGCATCTCGATGTGCAAGAAGAATAATGCTTGCGCTGCTCCACAACAATTTGATAAAGCTTGAAGAATGAATTAAATCAAGAAGAACTGCCATGAAGAACTTTAGTAATCAAAGGATGATGAAGGATGAAAGAATAAGAATAAGGCCGTGCGATGATTTAGACGGGGGGTTCTGACGAGATGGCCGAGAGGACTTGAACTCCGGAAAGAAAAGAATAAAACAATTGGGATTAGAATTTATTCATCAAGAAAAACTCTAAAAGAAGGGATTAACTCAACTTGATGAAAAAGAATAAGAATTATGTTATGCTTATCCTCCACCAATTAAATTGATGAAAGCAATGGATCTGCATAACACTTATTCGCGTTGAAATTGAATAAAGAGGGATATAGCGCAAAACTTGAGAAAGTGTTCGTGAAACACCGATAGAATTAAAATCGAGTGATGAAAGAGAACAAACCACCGTAAGAATTGAAACCGAGTGAAGAAGGAGAATAATCCATCGTAAGGAATTGAAATTGAGTGAATACCAGAGAATGAATCGCCGGAAGAATAAAGCACTTGAGGAAAATGAATGAAGAGAACGAAGAGATCGTGAACTGGTTAAGAATACTTTTATGGATTTGAGAACACTTTATGTATGTCTTGCTATGATTACCCATGGTGACAATGTGGTACCATATTGATTCACTTGATGTATGTTTTGGCACTCAACTTGCGGATTCCCAAGGTGACATTGGGGTAATCTATGCATAGGGGTTGATGCACGTTTTCGTCTTTGTTTCTACGGTAGAAATCTTGGGGCACTCTTTGTGGTTCGTTGTGTTGGATTGAGTATTATGAATCTAAATTTGTTATGGTGTTATTTTAGTACGAACTATTGGATAGATCGATCGTAAATGATAACTTGGTGTTATTTTAGTACGAACTCTTGGATAGATCGATCGGAAAGAATAACTTTGAGGTGGTTTCATACCCTGCAAATAATTTTGTCTTATGTTCTCCGCTGGATAAGAACTTTGGAGTGATTCTTTATCGCATGTTGAGGGATTTCCATTTGATGTAACTATGTTAGCATTGTTGAGAGATTGCACTAGTGAAAGTACGAACCCCAGGACTTGCTTTTAAGCATTGCAATACCGTTTGTGCTCCGTTTTATCACTTGCTACCTTGCTGTTTTTACTTATCCAGATTATAAAAATATATTTCTACCATCCATATTACACTTTTATCACCATCTCCGCCGAACTAGTGCACCTATTGTAACACCCCAAAAATTTAATCACATTTTTATTAATTAAAATTTGGCTAGAAATAAAATTTTGAATTATATTAGGTTCTTTAATAATTTTCAAGCCTTTTCTATACCTGTCCTTCAAAAATCTCCTCTTCATATAGTAAATTTTTGGAAATAATTTTGTGGGCTCTGGTTGTATCTTGAGTCATTTCATTACTTGTTTAATAACAGTAGAAATTATTTTCATAATAAAATTTGTCTCTAAATAACTATTTTAATAGCATTTTCAGTATTTTAAATGCTTCTGTTGCACTACAACCATTATAAATAATTCTCTAAAAATTCCACCATAATTCTGAGAGGTCTTATGATGCCTATATGTCACTTTGGTGCAAAAACCCAACTTGGTGTTTTGCAAAATTTGAGTGAACCATCCTCTTTTTCATTTCTGTCCATTTTCTAGGTTTCTACTGCAACCCCAATTTTCCTTGCTCTAAAATTTTTGATACCTGTCCATATCCTAGTCCTTCCTATTAAAACCTTAACCCCAGAAGATCAGCTCCATTAGCATCATTTAGACCCACTAAATACCTCTCTATAGTTTCTGTCCAGAAGTGAATTTTTGCAAAACTTGCACTAGCAAGTTTGCTCCTTCCACAAACCAACTCCACCATCATCTATTATCTGTAAGGAGACATAACTCTGCCAAGTTTCACTTCCAACAAAGTTGCCTAGATAGCTCTATCATTCTGTCGAGCACCTTGTATGCATAACAGAAATTTTGCCACTTCCTAAACCATTATGGACACTTGATCATTTAGCCAAACTAGCATGTCCATCATTCCTCTCATGTCTAGAAGCACCATCCTGCTAAGTTGCAACGTGTTCGAACGCCTGTAGATGCCATTGGCATTTCAGCAAACAAATGGCATGCGTGCGTAGAGCGTGGCCAGAGCACGCGTATTGCAGTCGCTGGCATCAAGCTCCTGTCGCCACTCTACTGCTTCCCCCTCTCGACTTGGTCATCCCCTGGGTCAGCACAATCACCCCGAAGCTCGCCGACACCTCCGCTTGTTCCCTAGCGCCGCCCACGCCGGCCAGCGCCGCCACCGACCGCCGCACGTCACTGTCACCGCCGCCCCTGGACGCGTGGCTCGCCTCCGAGCCAACCAGGGCGCCCTGCCATTACTGCGGGCCGCCACCGCCCACACCAAACCCCGCCATCACTCCTCCTTGGCTCCTAACACCGACCAGCCACTGACCTGCACCGACCAGAGCCGCCGCCGCGGTTGCCGACTCGGGGACGGCACCGACCCGGCCACCTGGTGCTTCCCGAGCCCATCCACCTCGCACCGACCCTGCCGACCACCGCACCTACCCACCGACCTCGCTGACCGTCGCCACCGCCCGCGTCTGCCATCAATGGCCGCCGCCGCGATCCACTCGGGGACGGCACCGTCCAAGTTACCTGGCACCTCCCCGAGCCAGCCAGCTCACCCCCTGGACGGTGGCTTCCCCCAGAAGCTGGCCACGTCGCGCCGCCACCCCCAACC
>LR738714.1:878876238-878897696 GCA_902687465.1 Secale cereale | reverse complement strand
ATAAGCCCTGTATGTGATGTCGCTCAGACGTCCGACTGTGGCATTCTTGTTATTTATAAGCCCTTTATGTGATGTCGCCCAGACGTCCGACTGTGGCATTCTTTTTATAAGCCCTTTATGTGATGTCGCTCAGACGTCCGACTGTGGCATTCTTTTATTTATCAGCCCTTTCTGCCATGTCGCTCAGACGTCCGACTGAGGCATTCTCGTTATTTATTTTGCTATAAGCCCTTTATGCGGTGTCGCTCAGACGCCCGACTGTGGCATGCTTTCAGTTATTATTTCACGAGGCGTCATTCAGACACTCGTTTGGTTTCCTTCTTTACCTTGTGGATTTCGGGAGGATTACCGCCCGACTTCTATCATTGCTTACAGCACATTAATATTTCGTTCCGGTCGCATTATTGCTGGAATACTCATATGCATCATGTTGACATTTATTATATCTTAAGTCCGAACTGTCTTGCGAGTACATTCAAAGTACTCACCTGGCTTGTTGATTTGGTCAGATGTGGATGAAGACGATCTCATGGATGAGGAATTCGATAGCGAGTCCGACGCTTAGAGGAGTCCCAGTCAGTCCCTTGCGATCCTAGAGTTGATCATTGTTTTATAACCGCTTCCGCCTACTATCAAATAAATTCATCGGGTCTCACTCCGACACTCGATGAGCTGTAGTATATTGGAGTCACATCACCCACTTCACTGTGACATATTCCACCACCCTTTTATTACGAGTTAGTAGTATGCCACCCTGCCTTGTGTCATATCCGCCTCTATGTAATATATTGGCGCGCTTGTAATAAAATTTGTTGAGCAACCCCTAGCTCAACCTTGCATAATATTTAGTGTACTGGAATTCTGTATCAAGGAATTGTCTGCGAGCAGGAATAATATTCCTCGCTGGTTTAATAAAAAGGTCGCTCTTCCAGTAATTATTTTACTGAAGGACCGGTCCTGACAACCTTGGTACCAGAGCCAGGCTGACTGTAGGAAGCCACTAGGTGCGCTCGCTAATCGGTTATTAGCGAAAAATTTGCCTTTCAGCATTTTTAAATCTGTAGCAATTTTCTGTTGGTCAGCATAAATTTATGGTGTGACTATCCGGAATTTTTGTCTACTTTTGTAGATGGCCAGCAACGACTATGATGCACAGGTGTTCGCCAATATTCCTGAGGGGTTTGTCAAGCTTCTCTTCGCCATCACCAAAATCGCGATCGGGCCATCCACTCGTCCCGAGTTTACACTCTACCGTCACAAGCTCAACGACAGCGTGTCTATGCATCAGGCTGTGGTACACTTCAAAGGTGGGCGTTCTGAAGCGCGCCGCCTTTGATTTGTGGGCAGAGCCATGCCTACGGAGAGGCATGCCATGCAGATGGCTGCCCGTGAGGCGATAGCTCGTCTCCGGGACATCCTTCCTTCGATGAAGACTCGTCGCTTCCGTTACCTCCCATGCCACGTACCATATACGTGTCACTATGCATTTGCATGCGCAAATGGGGAGCGTGACGAAGCCATTGAATCAATGGTTGAATACCTAAAGGTACTTGAGGCAGCCTTTGATAATCTGGTGGACGACTTGGTGGCCACCCGTATGGAGTTGGTCCAGAGTGGCTCCGCCAACAGGAGGGAGCTGCTCCATACTGCACCACCAATGACATTTGTCTCGTCCGCCGCATCGTATCCACCTTCCATCATGGCCACCGCTCGCCGTCTGCCTACCACTGAGGAGTGTGACCAAGTCATTGCTCCTACTCCAGTCAGAGCTGCACCGCCTGCTGCACCTGCCTCGACACCTCGTACTCTTACTCCGCGCCTGGAGCCCATCAGTGAGGAGGAAGTTGAGTCTCCAGCACCACTGGGACTTACCCTCGGCAGACCGAGGGAAATCTTCAACATTTCCGACTAGAGCGTCATTCCGCGACGCACCGCGCTCGTCTGTAATTTTTGTGTGTTATGTAAAATAGGTTGTTGGGAGTAGTCTGTTTGCGCATCATGTAGGATCTTGGAGGAGTGCACTAGTTTTAAATAACATGTCAGGATGTGTACGCACACCCTGAGTGACGTATGTATAATTAGAACCGGCGTGTAATATATGTACTAGCAGCCTTCTCCGTGCGCAATCGACCAGTTTATTTCAAAAATCTTTTTCGAGCTCGTGTTTGATCGCTTTTGCAAAATCTTGGTTTATTTTGCTGCTCGGTTCTTCTCAGGTTTCTGCTTTGTTACCCCTAGAGTAAGAAATGACTCGTCCCTGGACACGCTCCATGCCAAGTCCGCCGGAGGAAAATTATGGCACACAGACAAACAACAATTTCTCACAGGGGCAGTCAAGTCAGCAGGGCAGTGAAACGGCATTTTCTCAAGTATGCCGTCTTTACGAGCAAAGTCAGCAACAGCACCAAGAAATGATGAACCATGTCATTAACATGGGGAAATCACCGTGAACCATACCAGCAGCACTCGAAATTGTCTGAATTTCAGAAGACGCGTCCAACAACATTTTCGCACACAGATAAGCCTCTTGAGGCCGATGATTGGCTTCGAGATATTGAAAGGAAATTAATTGTGGCGCAATGCTCAGACCGTGAGAAGGTGCTGTACGCACCGCATTACCTTACTGGAGCTGCCGCGTCATGGTGGGAACATTTTCTGCTTATGCATCCCGACATAAATAATATCACCTGGGAAGATTTCAAAGAAGGCTTTCGTGGGGCACACTTCCCTAAGAGTATTATGAAAATCAAGAAAAGAGAATTTGATGATCTCAAGCAAAGAGGCATGACAGTACAGGAGTACAACAGTCAGTTTGCGCAGTTATCACGTTATGCCAACGAAGAGCGAATGACGGAAAATAAGAAGATGGAAAAATTCCTGGACGGACTGGCACGAGCACTAAAATGCCAGTTATTCGTACACACTTTTCCAGATTTCAAGACACTGGTAGACAAAGCCATTACATTGGAAAATGAACGTCGCAGTCTGGAAGACATTCGCAAGAGAAAAAGGGATCAGACCAACCACCGCCGCAACAACAAGAAAAAGGTGAATTTCCAGAGGAACGGGGCGAACAGGCCCACGACCAACGACACAAGTCCAAATAAGAATTTTCATGCAAGAGACAAGGATTTCACCTATCGTCCGGGTGTTACCTGCTACGCATGTGGAGAAGAGGGACACTATGCTAAACAGTTCCCTAAGCCAAGAAACTCAGCGCCAAAGCCAAATAGCAACTGGATCAATTCCGCGCCCAAGCGTAACAATTTCAACCCCAATAACAATCACAGGTAAGGCCACCTGAACCATGTGACCAAGGAGCAGGCACAGGATGCACCGGATATCGTACTCGGTACGTTCCCTGTCAACACAATACCTGCCACGGTTTTGTTTGATTCTGGAGCTTCTCATTCGTTCATTTCGAAGAGTTTTGCTTTGCAACATGGTTTTTCAATGCTTCCCTTGGGAAAATCAATGACCATCAAGTCCCCCGGAAGTAAGCAGATCACACAGAATTACTGCCAAGGTTTGACCATTGAAATTGAGGGATTAAAGTTTCACGCAAACCTCATTGTGTTGGAAAACAAAGGACTGGATGTTATCCTGTGTATGGATTGGATAACCACCAATAAAGGATTTATCGACTGCTTCAACAGGACAGTGATTCTTACTCATCATCATGGAAAAACAATAAGAGTAACAGCTCAGGAAAGACCGGTGTCGTGACAACCAAAATTGAACAAAGTTGATACATCCGAGTTAAGCAAGGTTCCAGTTGTATGTGAATTTCCGGACGTATTTCTCGAGGAATTACCAGGCATGCCTCCAGACAAAGAAATATAATTCATTAATGAGCTAGCACCGGGAACCACCCCCATATATAAGAAACCATACAGAATGGCACCATCCGAGTTGGTTGAACTAAAGAAGCAAATAAAGGAACTGCTAGACAAAGGATTTATACGGGCCAGCTCCTCACCTTGGGGTTCGCCAGTATTATTTGCCAAAAAGAAGGATGGGACCATGAGGTTGTGTATAGACTACCGAGGACTCAACATGGTCACAATCAAGAACAAATATCCGATGCCACAGATAAATGACTTATTTGACCAGCTCGTGCAAGCCAAGGTTTTCTCAAAGGTTGATCTAAGGTTAGGATATCATCAACTGAAAGTACGCACATAAGATATCCCGAAAACAGCATTCACCTCAAGATACGGACTTTATGAATTTACAGTAATGCCGTTTGGACTGACCAACGCCCCCGCATATTTCGTCCACCTCATGAACAAGGTATTTATGAAATTCATGGACAAATTTGTGGTGGTATTTATTGACGATATTTTGGTATATTCCAAGACACCGGAGGAACATGCTGAACACCTCCGCATTGTACTGGGAGAATTAAGGAAACACCAACTTTATGCCAAATTCAGCAAATGTGAATTTTGGTTGAGACAAGTGGGTTTCCTAGGACACGTATTAACACAAGAAGGAGTTGCTGTGGACTCGGATAAAGTCAAGGCTGTACTTGGCTGGAAGTCGCCAGCCAGTGTAACGGATATACGCAGTTTCCTCGGTATGGGCGGATATTACAGAAGGTTTATCGAAGGATTTTCCACCATAGCCAAACCAATGACACAGCTACTCAAGAAAGATAAGAAATTTGTGTGGACCGAAGCGTGTGAGGAAAGCTTCCAAGAACTCAAAAAGAGGTTAACAACAGCCCCAGTGTTAATTGTACCAGACATACACAAGAGTTTTGAAGTATATTGCGACGCATCCCGGAAAGGTCTCGGATGCGTACTGATGCAAGAAGGCAAAGTAGTCGCCTCCGCTTCCCGGCAACTGCGAAAACATGAAGAAAATTATCCTACTCACGATTTGGAGTTGGCAGCAGTCATTCATGCACTCAAGGAATGGAGGCACTTTTTGCTTGGAAATCGCTGTGAAATATATACGGACCATAAGAGCCTCAACTATATTTTCACACAGCCAGATCTCAATTTACGACAAAGACGCTGGCTGGAACTGGTAAAAGATTACGACGTTGGTATCCACTATCACCCAGGGAAAGCAAACATGGTAGCAGATGCTCTCAGCCGTAACCCCAGCCCGAACAGCAGCAACATACAGAATCTGAGACCCGAATTTCAGCAAGAATTCGCCAGACTCAACCTAATGATGGTCACAGAAGGCGAAGTATCCAAGCTAGAAATACAGCCTACTCTAATAGAGCAAATAAAGAAGGCTCAACTTGGACACCCCAGCATCGAAGGGATAAAAAGAAAAGTAAGTCAGGGCAAGGCCTCAGAATTCACCATAGACAGCGAAGGAATATTATGGTTCGGAGACAGACTTTGCGTACCAAACAGCAACGACCTTAAATAGCAAATTCTAGTGGAAAGTCATACCGCTCCATACTCGATCCACCCTGGAGGTACGAAAATGTACAAAGATATTCAGGAAAGATTTTGGTGGCATGGCATGAAGAGGGATATAGCCACATTCATCGCATGCTGCGATTCATGTCAACGCATTAAAGCCGAGCACCAAAAACCCGCAGGGCTATTACAGCCAAACAAGATACCAGAATGGAAATGGGATGATATCGGAATGGATTTTATTGTTGGACTACCACGGTCACAACACGGTAACGATGCCATATGGGTCATCACAGATAGACTGACCAAGGTGGCACATTTCATACCAGTCAAGACAACCCATACCACTCAAAAGCTCGCCAAGCTTTACCTCGCCCGGATAGTATGCCTACATGGTGTTCCCAAGACTATAATATCCGACAGAGGCACTCAGTTCGTCTCCAAATTTTGGGACCAGTTGCAGCAAGCCCCCGGGACATTCAGTACAGCATATCACCCCCAGACCGGAGGACAAACGGAACGAGTAAATCAAATACTCGAAGACATGCTAAGGGCATGTGTCCTCACCTATGGGACCAGTTGGGAGGAAAGCTTACCATATGCCGAGTTTGCATACAACAATAGTTACCAAGCTAGCCTGCAGATGGCACCTTTTGAAGCTTTGTATGGACGAAGATGCCGTACTCCATTGAACTGGTCAGAAACAGGGGACAGTCGCATATTCGGCCCAGATATGTTAAAGGAAGCCGAGGAAAGATTAAAAATAATACGGGATCGACTCAAAACCGCCCAAAGTCGACAAAAGAGCTATTACGATCAAAAGCATCGGGAAATAAGTTTTGAGCCCGGTGAAGACGTATACTTACGTGTATCACCTATGAGAGGACTACAACGATTCAAAGTCAAAGGGAAGCTGGCACCTCGATTCATCGGACCCTTCCGTATAGTCGCACGGAGAGGCACAGTACCTTATCAGCTGGACCTTCCCAAGGAACTGTCGGACGTCCATGATGTGTTCCACGTCTCGCAACTACGAAAGTGTGTAAGCAACCCAGAGAAACATGTGCCGCATGAAAACCTTGATGTGCAACCAGATCTCACCTACGGAGAACACCCAGTAAAGATTTTGGAGGAGTCTGAAAGGAGGACCCGTCAGAAATCGATTAAATTTCTCAAGGTTCAGTGGAGTAATCACACAGAGGATGAGGCAACGTGGTAAAGGGCAGATTTCCTTCGGACAGAACATCCACACCTATTTGAGGATCAGCTGAAATCTCGGGGACGAGATTTTTCCTAAGGGGGTAGGTGTTGTAACACCCCAAAATTTTGAGTTGGCTTTCTCCCAAAATTTTTGGCCTTTGGAAGAGGATTCCTTGATCTTTTCTTTTGCCTCTTATAAAATCCTTTCTGGCCAAAGTTTGTGTGTCTTCTCAAGCCTGGTTTTTGGCCTTGAAGTTCTTCTTTTGTGTTTGCCTCAAGCCCAACTTGAATTTCAAAACTTTTCCCTCCTTGAGTTGTGCCTTTCAAATTTTGATATTTGACGTATTCTCCCCTCCAACCTTCATCTTGCCATGACCCCAACAGAAATATTTCTCTCCAAGACCCTCTCCACACCTTAAGCAAAGTCTCTCATGAATTCCAGTAAGTTTTGACCTTATTGGGATTTTTCTTCTATTTATTTCACTCCAAAACAAATTCTGTCTTTTATAGTGGACCTTGTTGATTTACAAAGGAGCCACCATTTCCATTTAATTATTTGACTCCAAACCAACTCTCCTAGATATTCTTTAGTACCCACAGCCTAGATCCATCTTGTTTCACTGGTCCACAGTTCAAAAAATTTCAAATTTCACCTCCTGCAAGTTTGGACCAGATTTGCAAAATTTGGTGAAATTCATATTTATCTTCTTCCAAAAATTCTGTGAAAAATCAGGCAGCCTCTAGATACTTCAAGAGGCCACTCCACCAAAAATCAGCCCCAGAGACTGTCGGTGTACTAAGGTAGGGGTACCTCAGTACCCCAACTTGTGCACGGGCAGTAGCAGCTTCCCGCGGTAAGGCTTACCACGTGCTCGTCGGAGACCTTTCTGATCCATATGAAGCCATTCAAAAACAAAGTATACAAGACAGAAGATCGAGGCCCCGGCAAGTGGAGCTTGCCGGGAAGGCCGTCCCAGGCCCAAGACTACCACATTAGCACAAGACCCTGGCAAGAGGAGCTTGCCAGGAAGACTAGAAGGCTACATCTCAGAAGACATGCCTCGGCGCACTCTGCGCCCCGGCAAGACCGGGGGAGCGACAAGCTTCCCGGCCCGACAAGATCAAGACCCCGGCAAGGTGCTTGCCGGGGGAAGTCTGCGCTGTGTGCCCGCGCTCCAGCTCATCGGTCCACGCGTCGCCCTGGGGCCATTCCAGGGACGCGTGGCGGATGGCTGTGCAGCCTGGGGGACACGGTGGCACTCCACGGTGACAAAGTTATCGCCGTGGCAAACGGAGACGCAAGGGCGGGCGCTTTTGGGGTCGACGGCGACGGGCATTAAATGCTCTTGTCCCCCACTGTCAAAGTAGGTGATGACCACTGTTCATCCACTGTTCATCCACTATTCCCGCACTGTTACAACTACCACCAAAGTTACGTTTTTACCCTTTCTCCTACGTTGACACCTGTCGGTGACCCCTTGAGCTATAAAAGGAGGCCCATGCACAACGTAGAAAGGGTTCGGAACCTAGATCGCTCATTCACTCGGTGTAGCTAGTTCTTCAAGCTCCCGATCTCCAACACTCAATACAATCTAAGCAGGAGTAGGGTTTTACGCGTCCATCGCGGCCCGAACCTGGGTAAACTGCCCGCGTGAGCTCTACGATCTGCTCTTTGTGCTCCCTCCGCTCCCTTACCGCACGAACAAGGGGCTCCGGTCCCATAGGTGCTCGTGGTGGACAGTTTCCCCCGACATCTTTGGCGCGCCAGGTAGGGGGCGTCGAGGTTGTGCGAACCTGATCCGGCGTTCACGCGGGCGCATTCTTCATCAACCTCTCCAGCCGCATCAATTTCATCAGCAACAACAGCATGGCCCCGAAGAAGAAGGCTTCGGAGGTCGGAGGCCCGTCTGCGTCTGTTCCACCGCCACCAGAACCAACGGTGGGTGGAGGGGACGCCGTCGGAAGGGTGGTTGCCGGCGAGGAAACTCGCGGCACCACCAAATCCAAGGACAAGACGGACGACCGAGCCTCGGTCTCCGTGGACGCGCCACGTCCATCTCAGCAAACGACGACCCAGCAGCGCCGTGGTACAGGAGGTACCATCCGCTTGCTGGGACAAGGGCAAGCCGGAGGTTCGCGGGATGCTCCGGACCACCGTCCGGGCACGAGCAAGGTGCGGTCACCGGGGCGGGAAACTGCTCCTTCTAACCCCATTAGGAGTCCGAGCATATCCCGCTCCTCGCACCGCTCGCCCCCACTCCCCTCCTCTCCAGCAGAAGCGCTCGCAAGAGCGCAACTGCTCCTCGATTTCCCTCCAGCGGTAGACAAGGCCGAAGACTGGAGGGCAACCATCCAGAGCCTGATCGCCTTCGCCAACAACGACACGCCGCAGCAGCCGGCGACGTCGCGGCCGCGGCAAGTCGAGAAGACGAAGGCCGATGGCGACAAAACCGCCGGGGGTGCAACCACCGTGCACTCCCCGCCGCGGAAGCAGAAGACGCCTCCCCGCCGGATCAACGTCGACGACGACTCCACGGCGTCGTCGGATCCGCGGGCTCGTCGGGACCAGCGCCAGGTCCTTGACGACAGGCGACAAGAAGACGCTCGGACGACGATCGAGCGCCGCCGAGAGGCTCGGCGACAATCAGATCAGCGAGCTGGGACCGCTGTTGACACACACGCGCCCGGTGAGCCAGGCAACTTGCCGTACGCGGCAGGTTGTCCTGCGTTCACCCGCGAGCTGCGGCGTGTCCAGTGGCCCAGCATGAAGAACTTGAAGCCCGACGTACCGGAGAAGTACGACGGCAAGACGCACCCCTCGGAGTTTCTCAGCATCTACACCATCGCGGTGCAGGCTGCCGGGGGGCGTGACGAGAAGATACTGGCGAACTACTTCCCGCTGGTGCTTAAGCCGAACGTTCGTTCTTGGCTTATGCACTTGCCGGAAGGCTCCATTTCTTCATGGGCAGACCTTTGCCACCAATTTGTTGGCGCCTTCACGGGCGGCCACAAACCCCACGGCCAGGAGAGTGATCTCCACATTTTGGCCCAGAAGGAAGGAGAACCTCTGCGCAAGTACATCCAGCGATTCAGCCGCGTGCAGCACAATATCCCTGACGTCCACCCTGCCGCGGTTATCAGCGCGTTCCACCAGAACGTGCGTAACCGCCGCATGCTTGAGGAGATGGCCATAACCAAGATACGGGATGTCAGCGAGCTCTATGCTCTAGCTGATAAGTGCGCGCGCGCCGAAGAGGGGAGGAGACTCCCCGGGGAGGATGCTGGCGCAGGGGGAAGCGACAGCGAGGATGCCGCCCCGGCAAAGAAGAGCCGGCGGCGGAACAATAGGAAAAAGAAGAGCAAGGAAGTGCTTGTCGTCGAGAAGTCCGGCAAGGAGGCTCCCGCCAAGCAAGCGCAGGCTGGCGGCTCCGGCAAGGAGCCTGCCCCTGTAGCGGCAGCCGACAAGCAGGACGGCTCCGACAAGCAATACTGCAAGATCCACCGCACCAAGGGCCACGACCTCTCCAACTGCAAACGCGTTGAATACCTCGTCGAGCAGCAGAAAGCTGAGTACGAGCGGCGCGACAAGGAGAAGGCCCAAGGTGGCGGAGGAGAGCCAAGCAAGAAGCGGCCATTCAATGGCCGGGGAGGACGCCGCGGCAAGGCCAAACAGCGGCAAGGTGACCGACCTCCCCGGGGCCGCGACAAGGACGAAGAAGACGACGACGATGACATGCAGGAAGATGATAACAGCGAGCAGGAGTTCCAGAAGGCCACGGAAGTCCTGTGCGTCGACGGTGGCGCCTCTCTGCATACTTCCCACCGCCAACTCAAGCAGTGGGTGCGGGAAGTAAATGCAGCAGAGCCGCCCGTGGAGTCGCGCAGGCTCCTCAAATGGTCCAGCACGCCCATCATTTTTGATCTTGAGGATCACCCTGACCGCACCACTGCGGTCGGGTGCTTGCCGATGTTGGTCTCACCAACCATCCGCAACCTCAAGGTCACCAAAATGTTGGTTGACGGCGGGGCCGGCCTGAACTTGATCTCCTCGGCTGTGATCAAGAAACTCCAAATCCCAGACGGCGAGCTCGAAGAGACCGGTTCGTTCCAAGGAATAAACCCGGGGAGGAGCAAGCCCAAGGGGAAGATAACTCTGCCAGTGACCTTTGGCGGGGAGCTGAACTTCAGGACGGAGAAGATAACCTTCGATGTTGCCGATATCCCATTGCCATACAATGGGATACTTGGACGTCCTGCCCTCGCCAAGTTCATGGCAGCTTCCCACTACGCCTACAATGTACTCAAGATGCCGGGGCCGATAAGCATCATCTCTGTCCATGGCGACAAGAAGGACGCGCTTATCTGCGCCGACAATATCTACCGGGATGCAGCAGCCGCGGCGGAGAGCAGCACACTTGACGCTGAAGCTCCCGGGGGGAAGAAGACCAAGACCAAGTCCGGCAAGTGCTCTGGGACCCACTCCGGCAACCGCACCTCTTCGGAGTGCTGCGCTGCCGTCGAGGACGTTCCATCGAGCTCCACCGGCAAGTGCAAGAAGGGGATGGCCGCTCCACCTGTCAACCAAGAAGGTGTCCGCCAAGGAGGACGGCACTGGTGGTACCTTCACCATCAGTGCCACGCTTGACAGCAAATAGGAAAGCGCGCTCGTTGCCTTCCTGCGGGCGAATGTCGATGTGTTTGCCTGGCAACCATCTGACATCCCCGGCGTTCCCAGGAAGGTAATTGAGCACAAGCTTGCTGTTTGTCCTCATGCGCGGCCCGTCAAGCAGAAGGTCAGAAAGCAAGCCGTGGAGCGCCAAGAATTCATTGCCGAAGAGATCAAGAAACTAGAAGCAGCAGGCCTGGTTAGAGGCATGATCCATCCCACGTGGTTAGCAAATCCAGTTGTCGTGCGTAAGGCCAACGGGAAGTGGAGACTGTGTATAGACTTCACCGATGTGAATAAAGCATGTCCCAAGGATCCATTTCCCTTGCCGCGCATTGACCAGATTGTTGACTCCACCGCCGGATGTGAGCTGCTCTCTTTCCTTGATGCATATTCAGGCTACCACCAGATTTTCATGGCCAAAGAAGATGAAGAGAAGACTGCATTTATCACTCCATGCGGCACATATTGCTTCATACGCATGCCCTTTGGATTGAAGAATGCAGGCTCAACATTTGCAAGGGTAGTGCACACTGCTTTTGAGCCACAGATCCACAGAAATGTAGAAGCTTACATGGATGACATAGTGGTGAAGAGCAAGAGCAGAGATACTTTGATCCAAGATTTGGAAGAGACGTTTGAGAACCTGCGCAAGATCCAGCTTAAGTTGAACCCCGAGAAGTGCGTCTTTGGAGTCCCCTCCGGCAAGCTTCTCGGGTTCTTTGTGTCACAAAGGGGGATTGAGGCCAATCCCGACAAGATAAAAGCCATCGAGCAGATCGAAGCCCCGAAGCGCGTCAAGGATGTGAGGAGACTTGCAGGTTGTGTGGCTGCCCTCAGTAGGTTCATTTCGAAGTCTGCAGAACGCGCCTTGCCTTTCTTCAAGATCTTGAAGAAGGCAGGTCCTATGAAATGGACCCCGGAAGCGGAGGCAGCGCTGCAAGACTTGAAACGGTACCTATCCTCCACTCCAATACTTGTCGCACCTAAGCCACAGGAGAAGTTGCTGCTATACCTAGCGGCAACCAACCAGGTGGTTAGTGCTGCGTTAGTAGCGGAGAGGGAGGCCGACGAGGAGTCAGCAACACCGGCAAGCGAATTCAGCGACAAGCAGGGGGCTTCTCCGGCAAGCTCTGGCCCCGGCAAGGACAACTCTGCGCAGGAGCAAGGAGAAGTGCGAAGGAAGATGGTGCAGCGCCCAGTGTATTTTGTAAGTTCCCTCTTGCAGGGGGCTAGATCAAGATACTCTGGGGTGCAGAAGTTGCTTTTCGGCCTCCTCATGGCCTCGAGAAAGCTACGCCACTACTTCCAAGCACATGAGATAACAGTGGTCACTCGCTTTCCGCTGAAGAGGATATTGCACAATCCGGAAGCAACAGGCAGGATCGTCGAGTGGGCACTGGAGCTGTCGAGCTTTGGACTCAAGTTTGAAAGTACTTCAACCATACAGAGCCGAGCTTTGGCAGAATTCATAGCTGAATGGACCCCGACGCCCGATGAAGAAATTCCAGAGACAAGTGTTCCCGTACAAGAAGCGACGAGTGAATGGGTAATGTACTTTGATGGTGCCTTCTCGCTGCAAGGCGCCGGTGCCGGCGTGGTACTCATCGCGCCCACCGGAGAGCACCTCAAGTATGTTATCCAGATGCACTTTCCCAGGGAGCAAGCGACAAACAATACTGCTGAGTATGAAGGCTTGCTCGCCGGCCTCAGGATTGCGGTCGAACTTGGGATTAAGAAGCTGATTGTGCGGAGAGATTCTCAGTTGGTGGTCCGGCAAGTCAACAAGAGTTACCAGAGCCCTTTGATGGAAGCTTATGTAGATGAAGTGAGGAAGCTTGAAGAACACTTTGAAGGTCTGCAAATGGAGCACGTCCCGAGAGCTCAGAATGACATTGCAGATGGCCTTTCAAAGTGTGCTGCGATGAAGTTACCTGTGGAACCAGGGACCTTCCTGCTCAAGCTGACTCAGCCATCCGTTACACCATCAATTGGGCAGCCCAAGAAGAGAAAGTTGGTTTCCGGCGACTACTTGCCGGCGGATCTTCCCGAAGCCGCCGCCAAGGTTCCCAAAATCAACAACCAGAATGCTGAGGAACAGTTCGCTCCTGCAGATCCTAGGGTCTGTACAGTTGAAGCAAGCGTTCCCGACAAGCCTCGCCCCGGCGAGCTTGCCGGGGGACCATTAGCTCCGGCAGAACCAGAGGCTCTTGCCGTAGAAGCTGGGGTTCCCGCAGCGGCCCTCATGCCTTTAGTCCTTGCCGTTGAGCCTCGGGCTCCGGCATGGGCGCAGCAGATCGTTCGTTTTCTGCAAACTGGAGAACTTCCCGACGACCCAGAAGAAATAGAGAAGCTAACCAGGCAATCAAGTATGTACCAGTTCGTCGATAACGAGCTGTACAGAAGAAGACTCAATGGTGTCAGGTTGAAGTGCATCTCCAGGGAAGATGGACAGAAGCTGTTGGCAGAGATACACGGAGGCATATGTGGCCACCACATTGGCGCAAGGGCACTTGCCGGGAAAGCTTTCCGGCAAGGGTTCTTTTGGCAAGAAGCCCTCCAAGATGCAACTGCACTAGTAACCAAGTGTGAAGCGTGCCAGTTCCATGCAAAGCAAATTCATCAGCCAGCTCAAGCTCTCCAGACGATCCCTTTGTCCTGGCCCTTCTCGGTCTGGGGGCTCGATATCCTCGGCCCCTTCCCTCGTGCTGTCGGGGGCTTTGAGTACTTGTACGTCGCAATCGACAAGTTCACAAAGTGGCCAGAAGTGGAACCAGTGAGAAAGGTGACAGCACAGTCAGCGGTCAGGTTCTTCAGGTCGATTGTTTGCCGTTTCGGGATCCCTAACAGGATCATCACCGACAACGGTACACAATTTACTAGTCGCA
Organism: Secale cereale; assembly: GCA_902687465.1. Lineage (NCBI taxonomy): Eukaryota > Viridiplantae > Streptophyta > Magnoliopsida > Poales > Poaceae > Secale > Secale cereale. The sequence continues at coordinate 878,883,558 of LR738714.1, read as the reverse complement.
CCTTCATGCAGTACGTCCAAGACCTTGGCGCCAAGGTCTGTTTCGCTTCTGTTGCTCACCCGAGGAGCAATGGTCAAGCGGAGAGGGCCAATGCTGAAGTGCTGCGCGGACTCAAGACAAGAACCTTCGACAGGCTGCGCAAGTGCGGAAGAAACTGGATAGAGGAGTTGCCGACGGCTCTTTGGTCGATCAGAACAACACCAAGTCGAGCCACCGGACAGACACCCTTTGCTCTAGTCTACGGAGCAGAGGCAGTTCTCCCCACGGAACTCGTATACGGATCTCCTCGAGTGCTCGCTTATGATGAGCTCGAGCAAGAGCAACTGCGACAAGATGATGCATTGCTCCTCGAGGAGGAACGTCTCCAGGCTGCTGTACGAGCTGCTCGATACCAGCAAGCCTTGCGCCGCTACCATAGCCGCAAGGTTAAAGCCAGGAGTCTCGAGGAAGGCGACCTTGTTCTTCGGCGTGTTCAGTCCGCCAAGAATTCCAACAAGTTGACGCCGAAGTGGGAAGGCCCTTATCGGGTGAGACAAGTCACAAGGCCCGGCGCTGTCCGCCTTGAGACCGAAGAAGGCTTACCGGTGAGCAACTCCTGGAACATAGAGCATCTTCGCAAGTTTCACCCATAAGGCGCGGTTGCCGTGATCCGCTCCGGCAACCACCTTTTGTACGAGTTTTGCCGATGTCGCATGTAATCCTTTGTACAAAGCCGGGCCCAGATCCCGTGCATCAGTAAAGCCTTTGTGTTTTGCACTATTTGCCTTCTCCATGCTTTTCTTCGTTATTTGCGTGCATTGTTTGGCGTCTTGTGCAACACAAGTACCCGGTAAGCATTACCACGCCGAAAGGCACTATACTTGTTTTCCCTCTTCTTTTTCTATCCCTCTTGAGCAGAAGGACTGTTCCTCGCGCACAAGTTTGCCGGGGGGGAAGGAGATGGAGGACGAACCAAGTGCTGTTCAAGAAAGAGGAGCCTTGTCGGGGAAACAAGCAATACACGAAAGCTAAGTTACCAGAATTTGAGCAGTTCAAATTTTTAAATTTTTAGTTATCTTCCTTGAACAACCACACTTTGTATGGGAAACCTGTGCGCGGAGGAACCTACCCGTGGCTAGCCGCACCCTTATCTTGTTTTCGAGTACGCTCAACGACTTAAGTGAGCTGCGACAAGTGTCGCGCCCTTGCTTCGTTTTCGAGTTCGCTCAGCAAGCTAAGTGCGTTGCGACTAGCTGCGGCAAGGTTGCTTGTCGATAAGCCCTTTGCCAGCAGGCTGCTCAGAGTCCAGCACTCAGCGCTCGCGGCAAGGGTCCCTTACCGGCAAGTCCCCTAGAAGCGTAGGGTCAAAAACATACAAAGTAAAGGACCAAAGCAAGGAAGATAGCACCGCATCAATTGATCAAAATAAGATAATATATTACAAGGGATAACTTGTCGCAATGACTAATAAGTTTATGTCCATGGCACACTATGCAGCAGCAAAAGAGATAAAGAAAAGGAGGCCTAATCCACGCGATCGCCCTCACGCCTGGAGATCTTGTTCACCTTGGCGATGATGTGGGCGACCTGCCCCTTCAGCGCCTCCATATCCGCGTCGGCCGGCAAGCTGCGGAGAACGTTGACGAGGTTTATACCAGGATTGCGGTACACTATCTTCGTCAGAACGCGCTCCAAGGTTCCCACGCAGAGCTGGCGCGACTCCTCGGCCAGCTGCGCGGGAAGCTTCTCCTGAAGACGAGCGAGCGCCGGCGCGATCCCTCTGAAGAAGAGACTGAGCTTGGCGCTGTGGGGGAGGTTTGGATCCGGAGAATATATGAGATGCTCCACCCTCATCGCCATCAGCTCCTTGTCGATGGCAGCAGCAGAAGCCACCAGATCTTCAGTCCATACCTCGACGGTCTGGCGGAAGTTGTTAGCTGAAGTCACGGCGCTCTCCACCAGGCCTCGCTCCTTGCGGAGCTCGTCCTTCAGCTTGGTTTCGCGGTCCCGGACGGCGTCGAGTGAATCTTTCAGCGTAGAGACTTTCAGCTCCAGATCTGCAATTGAGTCCTTGGCGGCCTTCAGCTCGTCGCCCTGCTTGGAGAGGCGTACCTGGAGTTCAGAATTGGTATGGGCGTCCTTCTCGCGCTCTATGTTGAGCGCGGTGACCCTCTCCGTGCTCGCCTTCAGGTACTCCTCCAGCTGAACCACCTTAGCCTCGAGGTCCTTCTTGGCGGTCTCCGCGGTGGCTGCGGCGGCCTTTGCTTCCTTCAGCTCTCCGCCAAGGGCCTGTTCCCGGGCGGTAAGGTCTTCCTCGTGAGAATCGAGGTCGACCTTCCGCTGGTTGAGCGCTCCTTCTCGCTGGGACAGCGCTTCTCCGGCGAGTCGCTGTTGCTCCTCGGCCTCGGCCTTCTCCAAGAGCCACTCTTGGTACTCTCCAGCAAGCCTCTCGCGCTCCTCCGCCAAGTCGCGGAGGGCCGCCTGGTTGGCGGCGCGGAGCTCCGCGGCGCGTTTCTCCATATCTGCTGCGGCCTTGGCGGTGAGGGCTTCCCGAGACTCAAGTTTCGCCTGCCTGGCCCGGTAAAGGGCCAGGAGCTGGTGGAGCAACTTCTCCTCCTCGGGCTCGTCGCTCCCGCCAGGCGCCTCGACGATCTTCAGCCCCGCGGAGGCGAGAACCTCCCCATCGAAGGTCTCTCCCTCCTCGGGGGCTCGCGACGAGGATCCCCACGGCACTTGTATGAAGACGCCGTTGGGAGCCTCAAGATAGAAGGCGGACTGCTCCTTCTCGGCGGAGGGATCGGCGGCCGGCGCAGCGCTAGATGCTCCTGCCGCCTCCGGGCCGGCAGTGTGGCCGCCGTCCCCCTCCCCGGCCGCTGCGTCCGCAGTCGGGGCAGTCTCCTCAGCCGCAGGCTCGTCAGCTCCTGCCATGTCTTCGACGACAGGGGCGTTGCCGCCTTCGCCCTGCGCGCCTTCCTCGCCGACGACCTCGGTCTCCATCCGGTCCGGCGCAGGAGGGTCTAGAAGAAGAAAAAGAAAAGAAAAAGTTCAAGCAAATATAAAAAAAAAGACAAGTCCAAGAAGACGAGGTTGCAAGACTTACCTTCGCGGACTTCGTCGACGATCGGCTCCCTCGCCGGGGAGCTCTCCCTTGGCGGGGTGGCCGCCCTCGCCGGGCTGCTCGCCCTTGGCGGGGTACTCGCCCTTGGCGGAGTACCCGCCCTTGGCGGAGCGCTCTCCCTCGCCGGAGAGTTCGTCCTTGGCGGGGACGGCGGGGCCTGCGGCTCCTCGGGAGTGGTCTCCAGGCGCTCCTGTGGCTGCGGCTCCACCTCTGCACAAGACAATCAAGACAAAACAGAGCAACAAGATGTTAGTATCAAGCAAAGACCTCATGCGCGCCCGACGAGCGGAAAAATCGAAGACCAGACTTACGCTGGGGGCTGCGCTGGGGGCTGCTCCTCGGAGCAGCGGTTGGATCCGGCAAGTCCGTTGCCGGCGCGTCCCCTGTCGCCGCGACGGGCGAGTCGTCTTCGACCACAACCACGGGGACCTTGGCCCTCTTCGCCATCCGCTGGGCCAGGGTCCTGCAAGCAAATCAGAAACAAGATCAAAATCATCAATGTAGGAGTCGAGACAAAATTAAAAGAAGATACAAAACTTCAAGCACTTACTCCTCTTCCTCGTCGTCGTCGCTGAGGGCGGAGAAATCAAACTCCACCTGGGGCGCGTCCGCGCGAGGAGCAGGAGGAGAAGGCTCCCTCGGGCGCTTGGCGGTCCCCGGGGCTGGGGGCTGCGAAGACCCGGCCCCTGTGGACGCCGAGGCCCGGGGAGCAGGCGGAGCAGCCGTTCCGCTCTGAGAAGACCCTCCTCCACTTGGCGCTGACGTACGGGGCGCCTCCGCCGTAGCCTGTGTGCGGGGCGCCTCCGCCGCGGTTGGTGCGCCGGGCGCTCCCGTCGCGGCTTGGCTCCCCCGGGTAGCTCGCGCCGCCCGGCGAGCAGGTTGTTGTCGGGGCGCCTGCGCCCTCGTCGTCGTCGTCGCCTTGTGGAGGCGCTTCAACGGTGTTCGCCTAGGACTTGCCCGAGGCGGGGAGGTCTCCGAAGACGAGGAGGCGTCGTCGTTGAGCCCCAGAGACCCACCGGAGTCCTCGCCGGCCCCGGCGTCGTCCTCCTCCTCCTCGGCCGGCTCGCTGGGCCCAGCACCCTGCCCTGCGGCCGTGCTCCCTCCGGCGCCTCCGCTCCCTCCGGCACCTCTGCTTCCTCCGGCAACATCGCCCCTCGCGGCGGCCTCGCTCACGATCCCGGGGATCCCAGCATACCTCAGAGAGGGGACCCCGGCGAGCTCGTCGGGCGGAAGCTTGAGCAGCCTGCGGATCTCCGCCTCCTCTGCTTGGCACGACGCTTCCGCAGCCTCTGCCTCTTCAACTGTAAATCCGAACTCTCCTGCCACTGCGGCTGCGGCGGCCTCTTCTACCCGGGAAGCAATATAAGCAATCTCCCGCTCAGTGGTGGCCCGGGTGAGACCCTTGATCTCCTCCTTGTTCTTCGGCACCTCCACCAAGTTGTCGAAGAAGCTCATGATGGCATCCGGCGTGGGCACTATCCATGTGGGGTCGACGCCGTGCGAGTCACATGCGGGCATCATTGCGCGCAAGGAGTCCCGGGCCGTGCTGTTGCATAGAGGCACCACTCCCCGGGGAGCTCTAAACCACTCCGGGTGGGCCGGGTCGTGCTTAAAAAGCTCCCGGACCATCCCCTTCAGCTCCAGCGACGTGAAGTTGAAGTTCAGTCCTGGGCGCAGTCTCATAATGTCCGCCGCATTGCCGTACTCCCATGCTGGCCTTTTCCTCTCCTGTAAAGGGGCAATGCGGCGGCGGAGGAAGTCTGCCCCTACTTCTCCGATGGTCAACTTGGCTACCCGGAGACGAAGAATTCTGACAAGGGCGACGTTGAGCTTGATGTCGTCCGCGTCCAGATCGCTCCAGTCCCTGCCGCGCACTATGGCTGTTGTGCGCGGCGCAGTGAAAGGCTGCAGCTCGTCCTCCACTACCCAGCACCAATCCGCGTGCCACTCCTCCCACTTGCCGCGGAGCTCCCCTTGCAGATAGGATTCCTTCTTGTTCAAGCGGAAGACCCAAGAGATACCCCCGGAGAGGGGAGCGCCGCCCTCTACTCTAGGCGTAAAGAAATGCCTAAAGAGCGCTACGTTTGGATAGATCCCTATGTAGTTTTCGCACAGATGTGCGAAAACCGCCATCGTAAGGATGGCGTTGGGGGTGAAGTCTAAGAGGTGGAGGTTGTATGTATTCATGATATCACAGAAAAATTCAGAGAATGGAGGACAAAGGCCGCAGTGGAAGAAGACAGTGAAGAAGAAATACCCGCCGGGGTACAGATCCTTGGCGGCGGTGGGGTAAACTCTGGTCCGAGGATGCGCCTTGGTCTTCTTGGCCCAGAACAGGTAGTACTTGTTCCAGAGCTCCCGCGCGCCGAGCCTTGGCGCGAAGACGACATTCCTCTTCCGCAGGAGGGCAAGCTTCGCCGCCTGCTCGGATTTCTCTTTCTTGGCCTTCTCCGCCTTCGCCTTCTCGGTCTTCGGGGCCATGGCGGAGGCGGCGAGGGAAGGGGGGGCGAGGAGTCCGGCGGCGCCGCAGATGCGAGAGACGGCGGAGGAGGTGTGGAGGCGGAGCGCAGAGGGGAATTTCTGGAGATGGAAGAAGCAATGAAGACGAAGTAAGGTAACGGCCTCTGCTTCCTCTGCTTTTAAGGGGGAAGTGGGGGACGCTCCGCATTTCCCATTAAAGAACGTGGCCACGATCTCTCCCATGACGCCGCAATCGACGCGTGCCGTTAGGGAGGGACGCGGCGGATGTGGAAGGGGATTCGGCGTGCCGTGGGCCGCGCGTGCCCGTGCACTGTTTTGGGCTTGGCCCAACAGCGCTCGGCACCGCGTGTGGCCCAGGCCCGGGGGCTCCTGTCGGTGTACTAAGGTAGGGGTACCTCAGTACCCCAACTTGTGCACGGGCAGTAGCAGCTTCCCGCGGTAAGGCTTACCACGTGCTCGTCGGAGACCTTTCTGATCCATATGAAGCCATTCAAAAACAAAGTATACAAGACAGAAGATCGAGGCCCCGGCAAGTGGAGCTTGCCGGGAAGGCCGTCCCAGGCCCAAGACTACCACATTAGCACAAGACCCTGGCAAGAGGAGCTTGCCAGGAAGACTAGAAGGCTACATCTCAGAAGACATGCCTCGGCGCACTCTGCGCCCCGGCAAGACCCGGGGAGCGACAAGCTTCCCGGCCCGACAAGATCAAGACCCCGGCAAGGTGCTTGCCGGGGGAAGTCTGCGCTGTGTGCCCGCGCTCCAGCTCATCGGTCCACGCGTCGCCCTGGGTGTAGGAGATATGCCCTAGAGGCAGTAACAACAGTTATTTTGTATCTCCTGGTTTGTAATGAAAGTTTATGTTCCATGCTATAACTGCTGTGGCTCCTGAGCCCGTATATCCATAAAGGCTCTGAGGAAAACCCATGTGCACGTGTGGGATAATAAACAATGAAATGTATTCCTAGTCATGCTTCTAAGACTAGCTCAAGTATTGCATGATGATTATGTTTTCCTGATCATGGGCATGTCTATGCCAGCAATTTTGAGGGCACGATGTTAGTAGAACACTTGTGTTGAATCGACCCAAATTGATGTTATGCTATGAGATTCGTTCGTCACAAGTTTATGGTTCATAACACAGAGATAGTTAATGTTTGCATAATTCCTTAGACCATGAGAGTATCGAGTTCCTTCGTACTTGCTTCGTGAACTTTGGGGTTTGTTAAACGTCATCCGTAACTGGGTGGCTATTACGGCGGCTTGCGGGTTCACGGAAAAGTATGGCAAGTAACGAGATAGCTCAAGATTGGGATTTGCTCCTCCGACGATGGAGAGATATACTCGGGCCCTCTCGGTGTAACGGTATCCATCATCGTCTGCGCAGACACCTTGTGATTTGATCACTGGGATACCGGAACACGAAAACGAGAAAAGAGAACAAAACCGGTAACGAGGTAACTTGCATAGTGGACAATATGTTGGCCCACGGGGATGCAATAAATCTCACCTCAGGTGTTTGTGATATATCGCGAGGCAACAGGAATAGCTCACGGCAACTGGAGGTTCACTCGAATATTTATTCATGTGGGTATAGGGGTCAATATGGGTGTCCACGGCTCCGATGTTGATCATTGATCGGAAGTGTTTCCGAGTCATGTCTATACTTCACTGAACCTATAGGGTCACACGCTTAAGGGTCATCTATCTGCTGAATACTGGACAGGGAGTCTGAGAGAAAGTCA
>LR738714.1:878816060-878864116 GCA_902687465.1 Secale cereale | reverse complement strand
TTATTTATAAGCCCTTTATGTGATGTCGCCCAGACGTCCGACTGTGGCATTCTTTTTATAAGCCCTTTATTTGATGTCGCTCAGACGTCCGACTGTGGCATTCTTTTATTTATCAGCCCTTTCTGCGATGTCGCTCAGACGTCCGACTGAGGCATTCTCGTTATTTATTTTGCTATAAGCCCTTTATGCGGTGTCGCTCAGACGCCCGACTGTGGCATGCTTTCAGTTATTATTTCACGAGGCGTCATTCAGACACTCGTTTGGTTTCCTTCTTTACCTTGTGGATTTCGGGAGGATTACCGCCCGACTTCTATCATTGCTTACAGCACATTAATATTTCGTTCCGGTCGCATTATTGCTGGAATACTCATATGCATCATGTTGACATTTATTATATCTTAAGTCCGAACTGTCTTGCGAGTACATTCAAAGTACTCACCTGGCTTGTTGATTTGGTCAGATGTGGACGAAGGCGATCTCATGGATGAGGAATTCGATAGCGAGTCCGACGCTTAGAGGAGTCCCAGTCAGTCCCTTGCGATCCTGGAGTTGATCACTGTTTTATAACCGCTTCCGCCTACTATCAAATAAATTCATCGGGTCTCACTCCGACACTCGATGAACTGTAGTATATTGGAGTCACATCACCCACTTCACTGTGACATATTCCACCACCCTTTTATTACGAGTTAGTAGTATGCCACCCTGCCTTGTGTCATATCAGCCTCTATGTAATATATTGGCGCGCTTGTAATAAAATTTGTTGAGCAACCCCTAGCTCAACCTTGCATAATATTTAGTGTACTGGAATTCTGTATCAAGGAATTGTCTGCGAGCAGGAATAATATTCCTCGCTGGTTTAATAAAAAGGTCGCTCTTCCAGTAATTATTTTACTGAAGGACCGGTCCTGACAACCTTGGTACCAGAGCCAGGCTGACTGTAGGAAGCCACTAGGTGCGCTCGCTAATCGGTTATTAGCGAAAAATTTGCCTTTCAGCATTTTTAAATCTGTAGCAATTTTCTGTTGGTCAGCATAAATTTATGGTGTGACTATCCGGAATTTTTGTCTACTTTTGTAGATGGCCAGCAACGACTGTGATGCACAGGTGTTCGCCAATATTCCTGAGGGGTTTGTCAAGCTCCTCTTCGCCATCACCAAAGTCGCGATCGGGCCATCCACTCGTCCCGAGTTTACACTCTACCGTCACAAGCTCAACGACAGCGTGTCTATGCATCAGGCTGTGGTACACTTCAAAGGTGGGCGTTCTGAAGCGCGCCGCCTTTGATTTGTGGGCAGAGCCATGCCTACGGAGAGGCATGCCATGCAGATGGCTGCCCGTGAGGCGATAGCTCGTCTCCGGGACATCCTTCCTTCGATGAAGACTCGTCGCTTCCATTACCTCCCATGCCACGTACCATATACGTGTCACTATGCATTTGCATGCGCAAATGGGGAGCGTGACGAAGCCATTGAATCAATGGTTGAATACCTAAAGGTACTTGAGGCAGCCTTTGATAATCTGGTGGACGACTTGGTGGCCACCCGTATGGAGTTGGTCCAGAGTGGCTCCGCCAACAGGAGGGAGCTGCTCCATACTGCACCACCAATGACATTTGTCTCGTCCGCCGCATCCTATCCACCTTCCATCATGGCCACCGCTCGCCGTCTGCCTACCACTGAGGAGTGTGACCAAGTCATTGCTCCTACTCCAGTCAGAGCTGCACCGCCTGCTGCACCTGCCTCGACACCTCGTACTCTTACTCCGCGCCTGGAGCCCATAAGTGAGGAGGAAGTTGAGTCTCCAGCACCACTGGGACTTACCCTCGGCAGGCCGAGGGAAATCTTCAACATTTCCGACTAGAGCGTCATTCCGCAACGCACCGCGCTCGTCTGTAATTTTTGTGTGTTATGTAAAATAGGTTGTTGGGAGTAGTCTGTTTGCGCATCATGTAGGATCTTGGAGGAGTGCACTAGTTTTAAATAAAATGTCAGGATGTGTACGCACACCCTGAGTGACGTATGTATAATTAGAACCGGCGTGTAATATATGTACTAGTAGCCTTCTCCGTGCGCAATCGACCAGTTTATTTCAAAAATCTTTTTCGAGCTCGTGTTTGATCGCTTTTGCAAAATCTTGGTTTATTTTGCTGCTTGGTTCTTCTTAGGTTTCTGCTTTGTTACCCCCAGAGTAAGAAATGACTCGTCCCTGGACACGCTCCATGCCAAGTCCGCCGGAGGAAAATTATGGCACGCAGACAAACAACAATTTCTCACAGGGGCAGTCAAGTCAGCAGGGCAGTGAAACGACATTTTCTCAAGTATGCCGTCTTTACGAGCAAAGTCAGCAACAGCACCAAGAAATGATGAACCATGTCATTAACATGGGGAAATCACCGTGAACCATACCAGCAGCACTCGAAATTGTCTGAATTTCAGAAGACGCGTCCAACAACATTTTCGCACACAGACAAGCCTCTTGAGGCCGATGATTGGCTTCGAGATATTGAAAGGAAATTAATAGTGGCACAATGCTCAGACCATGAGAAGGTGCTGTACGCACCGCATTACCTTACTGGAGCAGCCGCGTCATGGTGGGAAAATTTTCTGCTTATGCATCCCGACATAAATAATATCACCTGGGAAGATTTCAAAGAAGGCTTTCGTGGGGCACACATCCCTAAGAGTATTATGAAAATCAAGAAAAGAGAATTTGATGATCTCAAGAAAAGAGGCATGACAGTACAGGAGTACAACAGTCAGTTTGCGCAGTTATCACGTTATGCCAACGAAGAGCGAATGACGGAAAATAAGAAGATGGAAAAATTCCTGGACGGACTGGCACCAGCACTAAAATGCCAGTTAGTCGTACACACTTTTCCAGATTTCAAGACACTAATAGACAAAGCCATTACATTGGAAAATGAACGTCGCAGTCTGGAAGACATTCGCAAGAGAAAAAGGGATCAGACCAACCACCCTCGCAACAACAAGAATAAGGTGAATTTCCAGAGGAACGGGGCGAACAGGCCCACGACCAACGACACACGTCCAAATAAGAATTTTCATGCAAGAGACAAGGATTTCACCTATCGTCCGGGTGTTACCTACTACGCATGTGGAGAAGAGGGACACTATGCTAAGCAGTGCCCTAAGCCAAGAAACTCAGCGCCAAAGCCAAACAGCAACGGGAACAATTCTGCGCCCAAGCGTAACAATTTCAACCCCAATAACAATCACAGGAAAGGCCACCTGAACCATGTGACCAAGGAGCAGGCACAGGATGCACCGGATATCGTACTCGGTACGTTCCCTGTCAACACAATACCTGCCACGGTTTTGTTTGATTCTGGAGCTTCTCATTCGTTCATTTCGAAGAGTTTTGCTTTGCAACATGGTTTTTCAATGCTTCCCTTGGGAAAATCAATGACCATCAAGTCCCCCGGAAGTAAGCAGATCACACAGAATTACTGCCAAGGTTTGACCATTGAAATTGAGGGATTAAAGTTTCACGCAAACCTTATCGTGTTGGAAAACAAAGGACTGGATGTTATCCTGGGTATGGATTGGCTAACCACCAATAAAGGATTTATCGACTGCTTCAACATGACAGTGATTCTTACTCATCATCATGGAAAAACAATAAGAGTAGCAGCTCAGGAAAGACCGGTGTCGCGACAACCAAAATTGAACAAAGTTGATACATCCGAGTTAAGCAAGGTTCCAGTTGTATGTGAATTTCCGGACGTATTTCCCGAGGAATTACCAGGCATGCCGCCAGACAGAGAAATAGAATTCATTATTGAGCTAGCACCGGGAACCACCCCCATATATAAGAAACCATACAGAATGGCACCATCCGAGTTGGTTGAACTAAAGAAGCAAATAAAGGAACTGCTAGACAAAGGATTTATACGGGCCAGCTCCTCACCTTGGGGTTCGCCAGTATTATTTGCCAAAAATAAGGATGGGACTATGAGGTTGTGTATAGACTACCGAGCACTCAACATGGTCACAATCAAGAACAAATATCCGATGCCACGGATAAATGACTTATTTGACCAGCTCGCGCAAGCCAAGGTTTTCTCAAAGGTTGATCTAAGGTCAGGATATCATCAACTAAAAGTACGCACAGAAGATATCCCGAAAACTACATTCACCTCAAGATACGGACTTTATGAATTTACAATAATGCCGTTTGGACTGACCAACGCCCCCGCATATTTCGTCCACCTCATGAACAAGGTATTTATGAAATTCATGGACAAATTTGTGGTGGTATTTATTGACGATATTTTGGTATATTCCAAGACACCGGAGGAACATGCTGAACACCTCCGCATTGTACTGGGAGAATTAAGGAAACACCAACTTTACGCCAAATTCAGCAAATGTGAATTTTGGTTGAGACAAGTGGGTTTCCTAGGACACGTATTAACACAAGAAGGAGTTGCTGTGGACCCGGATAAAGTCAAGGCTGTACTTGGCTGGAAGTCGCCAGCCAGTGTAACGGATATACGCAGTTTCCCCGGTATGGCCGGATATTACAGAAGGTTTATCGAAGGATTTTCCACCATAGCCAAACCAATGACACAGCTACTCAAGAAAGATAAGAAATTTGTGTGGACCGAAGCGTGTGAGGAAAGCTTCCAAGAACTCAAAAAGAGGTTAACAACAGCCCCAGTGTTAATTGTACCAGACATACACAAGAGTTTTGAAGTATATTGCGACGCATCCCGGAAAGGCCTCGGATGCGTACTGATGCAAGAAGGCAAAGTAGTCGCCTCCGCTTCCCGGCAACTACGAAAACATGAAGAAAATTATCCTACTCACGATTTGGAGTTGGCAGCAGTCATTCATGCACTCAAGGAATGGAGGCACTTTTTTCTTGGAAATCGCTGTGAAATATATACGGACCATAAGAGCCTCAACTATATTTTCACACAGCCAGATCTCAATTTACGACAAAGACGCTGGCTGGAACTGGTAAAAGATTACGACGTTGGTATCCACTATCACCCAGGGAAAGCAAACGTGGTAGCAGATGCTCTCAGCCGTAACCCTAGCCCGAACAGCAGCAGCATACAGAATCTGAGACCCGAATTTCAGCAAGAATTCGCCAGACTCAACCTAATGATGGTCACAGAAGGTGAAGTATCCAAGCTAGAAATACAGCCTACTCTAATAGAGCAAATAATGAAGGCTCAACTTGGACACCCCAGCATCGAAGGGATAAAAAGAAAAGTAAGTCAGGGCAAGGCCTCAAAATTCACCATAGACAGTGAAGGAATATTATGGTTCAGAGACAGACTTAGCGTACCAAACAGCAACGACCTTAAACAGCAAATTCTAGCGGAAAGTCATACCGCTCCATACTCGATCCACCCTGGAGGTACGAAAATGTACAAAGATATTCAGGAAAGATTTTGGTGGCACGACATGAAGAGGGATATAGCCACATTCATCGCATGCTGCGATTCATGTCAACGCATTAAAACCGAGCACCAAAAACCCACAGGGCTATTACAGCCAAACAAGATACCAGAATGGAAATGGGATGATATCGGAATGGATTTTATTGTTGGACTACCACGGTCACAACACGGTAACGATGCCATATGGGTCATCACAGATAGACTGACCAAGGTGGCACATTTCATACCAGTCATGACAACCCGTACCACTCAAAAGCTCGCCAAGCTTTACCTCGCCCGGATAGTATGCCTACATGGTGTTCCCAAGACTATAATATCCGACAGAGGCACTCAGTTCGTCTCCAAATTTTGGGACCAGTTGCAGCAAGCCCTCGGGACACAACTAACATTCAGTACAACCTATCACCCCCAGACCGGAGGACAAATGGAACGAGTAAATCAAATACTCGAAGACATGCTAAGGGCATGTGTCCTCACCTATGGGACCAGTTGGGAGGAAAGCTTACCATATGCCGAGTTTGCATACAACAATAGTTACCAAGCTAGCCTGCATATGGCACCTTTCGAAGGCTTGTACGGACGAAGATGCCGTACTCCATTGAACTGGTCAGAAACAGGGGACAATCCATATTCGGCCCAGATATGTTAAAGGAAGCCGAGGAAAGAGTAAAAATAATACGGGATCGACTCAAAACCGCCCAAAGCCGACAAAAGAGCTATTACGATCAAAAGCATCGGGAAATAAGTTTTGAGCCCGGTGAAGACGTATACTTACGTGTATCACCTATGAGAGGACTACAACGATTTAAAGTCAAAGGCAAGCTGGCACCTCGATTCATCGGACCCTTCCGTATAGTTGCACGGAGAGGCACAGTAGCTTATCAGCTGGACCTTCCCAATGAACTTTCGGACGTCCACGACGTGTTCCACGTCTCGCAACTACGGAAGTGTGTAAGCAACCCAGAGAAACATGTGCCGCATGAAAACCTTGATGTGCAACCAGATCCCACCTACCGAGAACACCCAGTAAAGATTTTGGAGGATTCTGAAAGGAGGACCCGTCAGAAATCGATTAAATTTCTCAAGGTTCAGTGGAGTAATCACACAGAGGATGAGGCAACGTGGGAGAGGGAAGATTTCCTTTGGATAGAACATCCACACCTATTTGAGGATCAGCTGAAATCTCGGGGATGAGATTTTTCCTAAGGGGGTAGGTGTTGTAACACCCCAAAATTTTGAGTTGTCTTTCTCCCAAAATTTTTGGCCTTTGGAAGAGGATTCCTTGATCTTTTCTTTTGCCTCTTATAAAATCCTTTCTGGCCAAAGTTTGTGTGTCTTCTCAAGCCTGGTTTTTGGCCTTGAAGTTCTTCTTTTGTGTTTGCCTCAAGCCCAAGTTGAATTTCAAAACTTTTCCCTCCTTGATTTGTGCCTTTCAAATTTTGATATTTGACTTATTCTCCCCTCCAACCTTCATCTTGCCATGACCCCAACAGAAATATTACTCTCCAAGACCCTCTCCACACCTTAAGAAAAGTCTCTCATGAATTCTAGTAAGTTTTGACCTTATTGGGATTTTTCTTCTATTTATTTCACTCCAAAAACAAATTCTGTCTTTTATAGTGGACCTTGTTGATTTACAAAGGAGCCACCATTTCCATTTAATTATTTGACTCCAAACCAACTCTCCTAGATAGTCTTTAGTACCCATAGCCTAGATCCATCTTGTTTCACTGGTCCACAGTTCAAAATTTCAAATTTCATCTGCTGCAAGTTTGGACCAGATTTGCAAAATTTGGTGAAATTCATATTTATCTTTTTCCAAAAATTCTGTGAAAAATTAGGCAGCCTCTAGATACTTCAAGAGGCCACTCCACCAAAAATCAGCCCGAGAGACATTGCACACATACCAGGAACATTTCATCAAACACCTAGTCTACACTGCGTGTCAAATTCAGAACTGTTAACTGAAACTGTCGACAGTTCGACAGTTCGTCAGTTTCGTCAGTTTCTTCAGCGCGGCGACAAACCTCGTCTGTACCTCCTTGGCTCGACGCTGCACTACAGCTTCTTCTTATCCTTGCGCCGCACGCTCGCTTGGCAGCTTCTGGGCGTCGGTGGCGCTCTGGCCCGACCGCGCCGGCGACTGCCACGGCAACAGCGCCGCCCGTGGCGGCTGACAGAAGCAACCCGCGCGGCGCAACGCCGTTTAGCGCCGCCCAAACCACCCCGGAGCTCCGCGTGTCCACCTCTACAGCCAACGCACGCATGGCACGCCGTCGTCGTGGCTTGGCACGCGCAGAGTGCCGTTTCTGCCGCCGACGTGCCGCGCGGCCATTCCATCGGTGACAGCCCGTAACTCCACCTCTCGTGCTGAGTTAGGCGCGGGAATGGAACCTCTACAGCTACTAGATGATGCTCAAGCCCCTAACCCCGCCGTCCGAACACTGCAGCGCCGTAATCGGCTCGCCGGCCTTATCCGTTCGCGACAGCCACCTCGAGCCGCCTATAAAAGGGCACCCCAGAGCTCGTTCTCGAGCCCACACATCCTCACTACCTCCCTAGACCACGCCCAACCTCTGGAAGGGCCCCGAGAGGCCCTTCTTCCCCAGCTTCGGCCAGCTACCTCCGCCTCGGGCTCCAGCTCTGTTCAATCCGGTGAGGGCTTCTCCGCCGCCGTGAACTTGAGCGTAGCACCTTGGCAACCACCTAGACCTAACCCGCACTTCAATTTCATACCAGGGGCCTTCTCCGACGAGGTCCACGACCACCTGGGCCGCCGTCGGCCGGAGACAGGGTCGCCGTCAACGTGGGGCTCGCCGGCACCCAACTCCACCACCGTTCGACGCGGAAGACCACCGTGAAGCCGTAGGTACCTCTCCCCTCCCCTAACTCGCCGCGGATCGACGCCGGCGATCACCACAGCACCGGCGCCGGCGCGGCTCTGCTTCTATTTTTCAAACCCGACAAGTGGGTCCCCTTGTCAGCCTCTCATATCTTCCCCTCGAACCGTTTTCTGTAAGCGTATTCGAGCGAAGTGCGCTTTCCCTCTGCGAATGGCGTACTACGCACCGATTCGCTTTGCTGTTTTCTGTTCTAGCCCCTGGATCTTTTCTGTTTCATTACAGATGAGTCCCTGGACAGAAACCTTAATATCTTTTAAGCTAAAAATGTTTTTGAGTTGATTCTTTTTCTGTCCTCTTTAGTTTTCTGCCTAGTTTTTTTTCATATTTATGTGGAAATGTTTGGAGCAACTTTATTTGCACGCGCGGTATTTATGTTAGTATGTATTTTGTTTGAATACATATATACCGGAGGCCGTGACGGAGACGCGAACCACACCGAGTTAGGCTCCGACTTTTCAGAACCAGGCAAGCATGTTTGAACCCTTGATATGATGAGTGTGTTGCATGTTTGCTCGAGTAGCTCTTCTCATAAGCATGGTTATATAAGCATTGTGTATGATTATATTTCATGCAAGTAAGCTTCGGGTGAGCCCCGAGAGTTGAAGTTTGAACCACCTCGATCATATGGTGATATGATGGGTGGAATGCTGGTATTGTTGGAGCATGCCAGTAGTTGGTTACCTCAGTAACAATGGAGATCATGTCATGATTCCGTTCATCTCCTTTTCGGTACTATCATAGGCCGTCCGTTGGGATTACGGTCTAGTTAGTTGTAAACCACTTCCCGAGTACACACCAAGTAGAGGGGACGGGATGAGGGTTCCACGGCCCTGGATTAAAGCCCGTCATCCGGTCAGGGGGCATGGGTGTTTCCGGTTGGGACCGAGAGGGGGCACCCCTTAGAGTGCGCGTATATAAATTTGATCCCATGCTATTCGAGGTTGTAGCCTCCCCGTCTTAAAGTTTTTCGTGAATGTCGTCGCGGGTGATTCCGGACGACAGGATGTTAAATGGGTGTGTACTGGTTAGTTGGGTTTCTGCTAAAACACCGTAGACGGGACTAGCCCACGTGGCTAGTAGAAACCGTTGGCTATGAGTTAATGGTACAAGCTCTGCAGAGTTAAATTTCTTCAGTAGCCATGTTTATGGCCTAGGGTCAATCTTCATGTCAACCCGGTGACCGTCTCTAGTTTATTTTTGTTGGTAACCAGAATAGAGTTTTTCGTCAAGTTCATTTGGTAGATGAACTCACCAACTATCTCTGTATTAATTTTACCTTCAGAAGTATTTCATCATTATACTACTGTCAGTTATAAGCCCTTTATGTGATGTCGCTCAGACGTCCGACTGTGGCATTGCTGTCATTTATAAGCCCATTATGTGATGTCGCTCAGACGTCCGACTGTGGCATTCCTGTCATTTATAAGCCCTTTATGTGATGTCGCTCAGACGTCCGACTGTGGCATTCTTTTTATAAGCCCTTTATGTGATGTCGCTCAGACGTCCGACTGTGGCATTCTTTTATTTATCAGCCCTTTCTGCGATGTCGCTCAGACGTCCGACTGAGGCATTCTCGTTATTTATTTTGCTATAAGCCCTTTATGCGGTGTCGCTCAGACGCCCGACTGTGGCATGCTTTCAGTTATTATTTCACGAGGCGTCATTCAGACACTCTGGTTTCCTTCTTTACCTTGTGGATTTCGGGAGGATTACCGCCCGACTTCTATCATTGCTTACAGCACATTAATATTTCGTTCCGGTCGCATTATTGCTGGAATACTCATATGCATCATGTTGACATTTATTATATCTTAAGTCCGAACTGTCTTGCGAGTACATTCAAAGTACTCACCTGGCTTGTTGATTTGGCCAGATGTGGACGAAGGCGATCTCATGGATGAGGAATTCGATAGCGAGTCCGACGCTTAGAGGAGTCCCAGTCAGTCCCTTGCGATCCTGGAGTTGATCACTGTTTTATAACCGCTTCCGCCTACTATCAAATAAATTGATCGGGTCTCACTCCGACACTCGATGAACTGTAGTATATTGGAGTCACATCACCCACTTCACCGTGACATATTCCACCACCCTTTTATTACGAGTTAGTAGTATGCCACCCTGCCTTGTGTCATATCCGCCTCTATGTAATATATTGGCGCGCTTGTAATAAAATTTGTTGAGCAACCCCTAGCTCAACCTTGCATAATATTCAATGTACTGGAATTCTGTATCAAGGAATTGTCTGCCAGCAGGAATAATATTCCTCGCTGGTTTAATAAAAAGGTCGGTCTTCCAGTAATTATTTTACTGAAGGACCGGTCCTGACAACATGGACTTCTAGACATGGTCATTGGACAACCCAAAACATGCAAGGATTGGGGTAGGGCATCAAGCAAACATGGCATCAGGTTATAACAGTTCCAGACGTAGCAATTTTCAACAAGTCATAGAAAACAACAACAACGAGTAGGCCACTTTGCAAGCTTGTTGCATACAACACAAGGCATATCATGAAAAGTGGATTGCACCACAGCAAAGATGACATGATTGTGCTTCTAAAACATATGGACATGTAGCTCAAACAAAAATCACACATAAAGATATGAAAAAGACAAATCAACATCTCATAACAAGTTTCAGCACTTAACAACCACATGCACTTTTGTAACAGAGATAAACATGACAATATGACACCTAACATGAATGCAACAGCCACCATCATGTAGAGCACTTCACAATGAACAATTTGACATATCATACACTCCATTTGGATCAACATGCACAAAGATGTGACCTCTCAAACATGCTAACATATTGTTGACAGACAACAAAGACTTGCCACTAACATCACATAGCAGTTTTGCAACGAAGATTAAGACAACAAGATGAACAATAACATGCATGCAGATGCAACTAACGTGTAGAGCACATCACCATGAACATTTGGACATATCATACACCCAATTTGGAGCATCATGCACATAGTTACTAACCACACAAGAATGCATCATGCTGACAGTTTTTAGGGACTTAGAGAAAAAAACGACCTCAGGGACAGTCATGTCCAGGCCAGGTCGGACACGTCCGACGGGCTGGCCCACGTGGAAGTGGCACGGGCAGAGGGGGGAGGGGGGGCTCGGACACGTCCGGGCTCCTCCGGACATGTCCGGCGCGACGCCGCCCGGACCGGATCTGGCTCGATCCGGCCGGCGGTGATTCCGGCGATGGCGAAGACTCCGGCAGCGAGCTCGAGCCGGCGGGATCCGAGGTGAGGCGCGGGGGAAGGCCGAGGCGGCGCTGGATCGGTGGCGGATGCGCGGGCGGCAGAGAGGAGGCGCACCGGTGGGCTGGGTGCTACTGCTGCTCCGGTGAGGCCTGGCGGCGAGCTCCATGGACGGCGGCGGAGGAACCCAGGGAGGCTCGAGATCCGGCGGGATCTGATCCGCGCGGCGCAGACGACAACTGCAGCCGGAGGCGGCGAGTCGTGGCGGCGGCATCGCAAGGTCCGATGACGGTTGCTCGCCGGCGGGCTGCCGGAGGTGTGGAGGCGACGCGACGGTGGAGGAGCTTGGCGGGGAGGCTCTGGAGGGGCTCGGGCGCAGGCGGCGGAGCTAGTCGGGCTCGGGGATGGCCCCGATGGGCTTGGCGGGCTTGCCCCGGGCCCGGGCGGGCCGCGGCGGCGGGGGAGTTGGCCAGGACGCGTGGAGGCGCGGGAGAGGCTGTGGGGGGCGGCTCAGGTGGCGGCTGGCGGCTGTGGTGGAGCCAAGTGGCGGCGGGGCTATGGCCGGGCGTGGAAATGGAGGGGAGTGGCGGCGCCGGCGGCTGAGGTGGGTTGGTGGCGCGGAATTTGAGGAGGGAGGAAGGAGAAGGCCAAAAATGGCATGCGGGTGTGTATATATAAGGTAGGGGGGCTTGGACTAGGGTTTTTAGGACGATTCGGACCGTACAATCTCGATCGTGCGACTCCGAGCAGAGGGGAAGGTAAGTGGGCTAGTCTAGAGGCTGTGTAGGAGGGGTTGTGGGGAGAGAAGAGAAGAGGCCCGCGGGGGTTTTCGGAGACCGAAAATGTCCGAAGAATAAACCTACTATACTGCCGCTATAGTTTAACGGTTGGGCTATCAAACGGACTCCGAATGCGATGAAATTTGGCCTCTCCTCTTCTAGTTAGGGTTTCCTCGATCCCCAATTTTCCCACCCCAACCCTAGATCCGATCCACCCTATGGCGGCCACAGAGGGCAAGAAGAAGATCATCAAGCTCAAGAGTTCGGATGGCAAGGAGTTTGAGGTGGAGGAGGCGGTGGCCATAGAGTCGCATATGATCCGACACATGATCGAGGACGACTATACTGTCAATGGCTTGTCGCTCCGCAATGTCAACTCAAAGATCCTCTCCAAGGTCATTGAGTACTGCAACAAACATGTCCAAGCAAAGGCCGCCAACACATCTGATTTTGGAGGAGGAGCAAGGGCGTCAGATGCTACGTCGGCTGTACCTGCGGCGCCCGCGGAGGACCTCAAAAACTGGGATGCCAATTTCATCAAGCTCGACAAGGCCACCATATTCGAACTCATGCTGGTGTGATTACTTTCCATCCTTCAATTTGTTCCATGACTTTCTCTAGATCTATTTTTTTACTATTTCCATGGTTGGAATCAAGATTGTTTTTGTTTTGTGTGGCTTGTTACTTGTGTCTGTTTGAGATTTAGATAGATTAAAATCTGTCCTCGTACCTTCATCAAGGTAGATTTGAGTCGATTGGATTAGGTTAGGTAACATAATGGATTAGATTTAGGTTATAAAGAGTTGTTATCGGTGATGTAGAAAGCGGCCGACCATACATACTAACCATAATAGCTAGGTTCGGGCATTATCTGGGAGCTATATTAATTTACAGTTCCATGTTCATCAGGTCTAATATGCTTCACTATATATGAATAACCAAGAAACATTTTAAATTATTAGATTCACTATCATCGTGCTTCTAAATTACATATATGGGATGAAGAGTGAGTGGTTTCTCTTTGAATAACTTGCGGAAACATCATACCACACATAGCAATATATGGTCTTTGTGATTATGCTACATATGTCACTGTTGTTTCTATATTTGAATCTTGCATGAATGCCCATATCTAGTGTAAAATCATGATCTTGTATGCTAGACTTTAGTATTATCTGCTCTGTTTTTGGTTTGTTATAGTTATGTTGGTTTATCATAGAGAGGGTGGTATGTCGCATGTGTCATCCTTAGTTATAATACATAAACCCAATATCATACATTACTACTTTGATATTTGTAATTATACTTTGTAGATCACAATCTTGTTTCTAAATTTGCTATCTATGTCTTTATTATCTTGTATAATCTTATAGATTCCACTACTGGTTCATATATCAATAATGAATGCCTTCTTCTTCTATCTAGCATCGATTTAACATTTATTTAGCTATATACATAGTGATAGCTAAATCACATAATCATGCTAATGTTTCTAATTTTGTATCCAATATTTATTATCTCAACTAATCTTATATATACCACTAATGATCCATGTTGTCTACGAATGGTTTCTTCCATCTAGAATTGGTTGAGTATTGATTGTGGTTCTATTAACATTACATCCTTGTAGCTAAATCACCAAATGATACATTATGCATGTAGATGTGAGAAATGATGACACTTTCCATTGTTTGAAGTGAAACAATGCATGACTTCCCATGGCCACTATAAAATCCCGATCTTGTTTGCAAGAGTTTCACACTATTTACTTTGAATTTATTTTCTTATTGTTATCTTATTTTATCATAGATAAGATTGTATCTCACTTGCAATACATATTCCAATTTCATATATTACTGACCCCTAAACAAATGTTTTGTGTTGTGGTTTGATTTTGCTATGATAGATATCTATTGTTTCTAACTTTATTGTTATCGCTGCCTTTATCATTTGAGCTTATCTTTTAGATGCCACTATTGATCCATATTGACTATGAGTGTGTTGATCTGCGTATCATTGCTTGACTACTGATTGTGGTGTACTAGCCATACATGTTGATATCTAAATTACCGGATGATGAATGCAATTGCTAATGTATTTTGAGAAGTAATGCTTGTCATCTGAACCCATGTAGCTTATGCACTTACAAAGTTATCATTTATCATGCTAGAATGTATGTAGTTGTGTCTGATCTCACTCTATTTTGTTACAATTATGTTAACTTTTCTTGACTATCGATGCAATTATGTTAACCCATGTTATGGTCTTTGAATCAATATCTTTTAATTAATGCATGCCTTGTTTTGTGTTTTAGTTTGTCACAAAAATATCTATGTAGGTGGTATATGTAATTATCCATGTTTTTGTAAACCAATGCTTCCCTCTGACACACCATTATTTCTTTTACACTTTTGCCTGCTCTCAGGCTGCAGACCACCTCAACATCAAGGGGCTCCTATACCTGACTTGCCAGGCCATCAACGACATGATCACAGGAAAGTCGCTAGAGGAGATCCACAAGATCTTCAACATAAATGGTAACTTCAAACCCGGGGAGTAGGAGGAGTTCCGCAGGGAGAACCAGTGGGCCTTTGAGTAGAGGAACATCTAGGCCGCGCTGAAGTAATGAAGCTTAGTATTACCCATGTCTACATTTCAGTGTGCTTGTTTATGTCATAATGGGTTGTAATGAACCAAGAGTCTATAAGGTGGTGTTGGTGAACTTATTCATTGGTTATGTCTGCAAAAAAATGGTGGTCATTAATTATCATTTGTCAAATGAATCGTTATTGTCAAGTGGATGTTTTGCTTGCTTATCATCATTGTATCACAGATTTCCACCATGTGATTTGGGCTTCTTCGTTGGTTATTCATGTGTGTTTTGTTCCTCGATCGAGATGGATGCACTTGTTACTCAAGAGACGGTCCATGTTCTTTCCCTCTCTCTCTCTACAATTATGATAAAAAATAAAAATAAAAGTTGTTGCTTAAATTATTTGAGGGATCAAACTTATTTCGGAAGACCTAAATTTTTTATGGTAGCCACTTACGACCATGGCAAGGCCACACTAAAACATACAGGGTTTTAGGATTATATTTATAATTTCTTTAGAAAAAAATCTATTTAAATGAGTAAAAGGGTGATGTGTGGATTTTTCCATCACTCTTTAAAGTTTACGCTGGTATAAAAATCCCTCATATCATTCCATCTAGCAATTGTACATCTTCACAATGCATGATTATTGATCTTTACGCATTTTACGGAGTTCATTGCATAGCTTTTAGCCTTGATTAGTTTTTATTAGTTTTCCTTTGTTTTATTGTCTTTGTAGGTGTAATGGAGTTCTCATGGACTTAGCAAATTAAAATGGACCAAGTTTGGGCCAAACCTGGGAGGTCTCCGATATCGTTGATATGAAGTGTGTGGTCTCCGAATAGGCTAGTGAGGGTACCTTTCAAATTTCATCCAAAACATAATCTGTTTGCTATCCGAACATTCACATATTATGGCATGAGTAGCGAGTTAAAATAATTAAACGTTTGCAAATAAAATTTATTGTTGGGCCAGAAACCTCCTAGTGCACCATGATGACCCACAAGTATAGGAGATCAATCATAGTCCTTTCAATAAGTAAGAATGTCGAACCCAACAAGGAGCAGAGGGAATCGATAGGCAGTTTTCAGCAAGGTTTCTCTGCAAGTGCTGTAAGATAGTTTTGATAGCAAGATAAATAGTAGCAAGTAACACAAGCAGGCCGAGGAGTTAGCCGCTCCCCTTGCTTTTCCATTTTGTCCTAGCGAACGTGAGCAGCCGATACCCGAGCCGCCCTTTCTTTCATTTCTTCTCCATTTGGCCTACTCACACCCTGGTCCCACCCGGTCACCCCCTTGCTCCAGATGTGTTCATCATGGATATCAGTGGAATCGGTTGTTGGTTGATGGTATGGTATGGTATGGTATGATGTAGTTATAGACAACATCAATGAGCGACTTGTAGCTAGTCTCTTTCCCGGTTGCAGACATACATACATATAAACTTTGACAATTTTGTTTTCCTTTCTCTCCTTGTGTTTGCATCCCCGTTACTTCTTTATTTTCCTTCTTATTATGTTTGTATCTTCCTCCTCTCTGTCTTCTTATTCCTTTTCTTCTGTTTGAGTTGCTCGCGGAGGAGAAGTTGATTCACTGATATCTGTTGTGATTTGGGTTCTTACATAATGTGAGATGCTAATCACACATTTCATGACCAGATTGAGTGAACTATTGTGCAAACGTTGCCGCTTCTCCATGCTCAGTCACACCATTTAGTCACCCTAATATTGAAACCCATGGTCGAAGATTTCATTCTCATGCTCATCTTCTATAATCATGTTGTGCATAATTGTGACGTCCCGAGACTGATGCGCTAGTTGCCTGACTTTTATTTTCATTTTTGCCGTGTGTTTTATTTGTTGGTTACGTTCATCATCGCATCATTCCCATTGCATCGACACTCCGTTTCTTCATTATTTTCAAAACTCGCATCCGTTCGTAGTTGCCGGTTCTCCCCGTTTTTTCCGTTGTCTGTTCGGAGTCCAAACAAACTCGCACACGCCCATGGTACCTCAGAAATATTATTCTATAAGTGGGATAAAAACATTCCCGAAATGAGGTGAAGGTTGGCATGCGGTCTTATTATATTGTAGCTAGAGCGCCTGCCAAATTTTGTTGGTTTCGGAGTCCGTTTGATACCTGAACCATTAAATTATAGCGGCACTATAGCCGAATAAAACGTCTGACGTTTCGGTATTCTGAAGCCTGTCGCGGGCCCCCCTTATCTTCTTCCCCACCACCCACGCCCTTCTACACAACCACATTCAACCCACCCAAGCCTATCCTAGACCCCTCCGATCCTGAGCCGTCCGACCGTCATTAAAGGGTCCGGAACCCCCCAAACCCCCTAAACCCAAACCCTAGCCCCCTGCCTATTAAAGCCACCCTAGCCATCCAAATTAGGAAACCCTGCCCCCTCCTCCTCTCCTTTTGCGCCCCCAACCAATAGCCGTCATCTTGACCATCCAGCCACCTGCCCTCCTCAAAATCCGGCGCCGGCCGAGCCCATGCTCGCCACTTGGCGAGCTACCAGCGGCCAGCCGCCATCAGCGGCGCCCGCCTCGGCCAGTACCAGCCCGCCACCTATCCTACGAGCCGCCCTCTCCGCTGTCCTCCACCCCGCAGGGACTCCGCCGCCTGCAGGCGCCCAAGCTGGGGGCCCGTCTTGCGCCGCCCAAGTTCCCCTTCCCGAGTTCCTCGCGAACCCCGCCACCGTGCCCTCCACCACTCCCGTCGCCGAGCATCGTCGTTGTTAGAATAAATCCAAGGCATACAGTTGATCATCCGAGGACCAAGCAATCACACGTGCACGACATCGAGATTTGTTAACGAGGTTCATCGATATGGCTACATCCCCGGGGCATTGACTACGGACGCTCCTCCCCGTGACACCGTCACAATACCGCACCCCAGCCGCCCTAGGCATCGGCACACGCCATCGGCTTCCCCTGCATTCCTGTGCTATTATGTTGGCAGGTTACATCATGTGTCTATCCCCGCTATATATGAGAGGCCTAGGATACAAGTGTTCTACTAGGACACGACTCCATATCCTATCTAGACACGATACAACTACAAGTCCAACTGTAACCTACCTTGTAGAAAATATTCGACACAACACTAACAAATTAACTCCACCTTGGCGAATATTCTCCACCACCTTGGATTCGTCAATGCGTCAAACTTCCATGTACATTGGACTTGAGCTTTTCCCATGAGCACCACTACTACTCCAAGACTCCACCTGCAAATTGTAGTCCCTTCTTTTCTTGACCACGGTCAACACTTGAGCAAAAAATTAAGTTCCACTTTACTCTAGTTTGCGCTCCCAGCTTCCAGAGTATCCGTCCAACGCCATAATACACTGATCATTGACATGCGTGAAAGTCAACAACTCACATATTGGGTGTCACACATAAGAGTTACCTAAACTCAACATCACAACTCCTTTCTTGACCGTATGTCTGAAACTTGAAGAAATTTCACTGTTGCTTGTAGTCATCCCAAGACATATTTGCAGTTGTCTCACCACATGTATGACCACCAGAGCCTTGGCACGTCTCCATGCCCGTGCATACTGTCGTGGATTTAGCACGGTAGATGTCCTAGCAAAAGGACTTAGTCGTGAGGCCATTGCTCGGGTTAGCTTAAAGGGGTTAAAGCGGACGAAGACACAGGGGTTTTATACTAGTTCGGCCCCTTCGATGAAGGTAAAAGCCTACGTCTAGTTTGGTGTGGTATTGCTTGGGCTTCGATGACCAGGGAGCGAATCCGCTTTGCCTGTGTCTCGAGCTGTTGTTTTTTGTCCTGAACCGCCGCCGGGTCGTCCCTTTATATAAGAGGTGACGCCCGGTCTGGTTTACAGAGTCCTGATGCCGGCTCATAAACGTGTCCGCCTCGGTCTCTGCTCTTTCTATCTTACATCCCAAGTACATAGTATGACGGTTTATGAATCATGGGCCTGACACATGGGCCTTGAGCTTCCTTGGGCTATAACCTCCTATTACATACCTCGCTGGGCTTCTGTTAATATAATCTTGATAATGTAAACCGGACCCTCCTGGCCGGTTTATACCTGATAGTAATATCCTTGACATTAGGCCCCAGATTGATTTGAACTTGTTCATGCCAGTCTTCAAAGTCTTGTACATGTTTTCCTTTCTGCAGCTTCTGTATATTCCATAAACCGGCATGATGTCATCTTCTTGGGTCGCTTTAAACCGTCGTGACATCATCCGCGCATTTAATGCATGTACCTGTTTGTTACCTTTATTTATTATCGCTCCAAAGATCGAGGCGACAGCTCAATCCATATCCGATTTTTGGTCCCCTCGATTCCCGCGCCTGTCGTTTTATCTCTTCGGCCTATAAATAGGGCTGAGGGCCATCTCTTTTATCCCCTCTGCTTCGTCTTCCTCTGACCTCCAGCGCTCAAGCTTCGCCGCCGTCCTTTGAGCTCGCCGTCTTCACCAAGCCCGGCTGCTGCATCAACCTGAGCGCGTCCAGAGACTTGTCGCCGTCCTTTGCTTCCTTGGGTACATTACTTCTTCTTCCCCATAGATCTTAGCTCTAGGGTTTCTCTGTAGCTTACCCACGAACCCTTGCTCTTCGCAGTTCATCATCGTAGGCCTTTCCTTAACTGTAGATGTAAAACTTTTAGGTCAACTCTCTTGTGCATGACTCCGCTCCACCTCTATAATTAGTTCCTCCAATACTGCTAGCTTAGATTGGATCTGTAGAAACCTTCGCTGTCTTCAACGGATATAACTTGAATTATCTTGATTTTTCCCTGTGCTGTAGATCCATATTTTACCACTGCTCATGTGAAAGTTGTTTCTCATACTTTAGATCTGCAACTTGTCTGCTTATGTCACCGGTTCAATTTAATCTGCGCCTTATATGCCTGTGCTGACGGTTTAGATTTAGACCTGCATCCTGTAATTGGCGGTTTAACTTTTCACTTCTAAGCTTCATAAACCGGTAGCTGTCTCGTTCATGCTTGCTATGAATCGGTAGGTACCATTAGTCCCTTGCTTAAACCGTCACTTAGGTCTATATCTTCGTAGAACATGCCGGTTTATGTCTAGTGGATCATAAACCGGATTTTGCATTATATTTTTCAACACTCCTTCTTTGCAAAAGATGACTTCCAGGGCGAAACAGTTTGTTGCCTGCAACTGGGTTCCGTCCCGGATCACCGAGGACGATTTAGTAGAGGCGGCCTCAATTGACATTCTGGGTCCGAAGGAGGTTCTGCACTGGCGGGCCCCTGGGAAAGAGTGTCCTCCTAAGCCTAAGGAGGGAGAGACCATAGTCTTTTTCGATCATCTGGCCCGGGGTTTTAGCCCACCCGGTTCAAAGTTCTTCCGCGATGTTTTAGCCGATTTTCAACTCCATCCACAAGATATAGGTCCCAATTCCATATCGAACATCTGCAACTTCCAAGTCTTCTCAGAAGCATATCTGCAAGAGGAGCCATCCGTAGACCTATTCCGGGATTTCTTCCATCTGAATCGCCGGACCGCATTCTCCGACGGGCCCCATACTGAACTTGGTGGTGGGAGCATCCAGAAGAGGAAGGATGTCAGCTTCCCTCATGCCACTCTTCACAGCCACCCCAAGGAGTGGAATCAGACTTGGTTCTATTGCAAGGACTCTTCACCAGAGGGAGAAAATCCGCTGCCGGGTTACCGCCCTTATCGCTTGACAGCGGATCACCCCTTCCCGCAGCGTCTGAGTGCCCAAGACCGGGCTCGATATGCCCCCCAGCTGTCCAAACTCAGGGCTTTCATAGCCAACGGTTTAACCGGGGTTGATTTTGTCCACTGCTGGCTCTCTTGGAGCATTCTCCTGTTAAGCCGGCGATTCGGTTTAATGTGCGAGTACACTGGTAATCCGAAGGACCCTCAGCGTCACACAGCTACAGTGCTTCTAGACAACGAAGTTACCGAGTCTGCTAAGAAGATGCTGAATATCCCCCTGGAGGATTGCAGCCGGACTGGTTTAGCACCTTTCTGTGTGAACAACAAACCGCCGTCGGTAATATTCTTTTGTCCCTTTCTTTTTGCTTTAATCCGACCATATTGCTTGTCTTCAATATGTTTTTACCCCTTTACACAGGCGAATGATCCCTTCTAGAAGAAGAAGGCCCAAGATAAACCGGCGAAGCCAACTCGCAAGAAAAACTTGGCCGTAAAGAAACATAAGAAGAAACCTGCCGCCGCATCCGGTTCAAACCCCGAAGAAGAAGATCCGGCTTCTGAGGTATTGCTTGACTCTTACATCCTTTGATTTCCCTTTGTCTGCATTTATGTCAATAATGTCTTTTCCCAGGATCGAGCAGAGGGGAGTAAAGCCCGGAAATATCCATTCTCTCACCCTTATGCTCAATTGGATCCCAACTTTCTTTTGAAGAAACAGCAGCATGAGGCTCGCCGGACCACATGCCATAGTGGTCACGTGGTTGAATCATCCGGATTACCCCACACGCCAGCTCGCAGACACCGCTCAGAGGTTTTGCTTACTCCAACCATTCTTCATCCCAAAGCAGGTCTTATTCGCAAACCTCTTAAACCGTCTGATCCCAACTATCAGGAAACTCCTCTGTCTTCTTCCGGCGAGTCAACTGCCACCCAGGTCTCGGTGCTTAAGACCGTTCCTGGGTAAGTCATCTTTCCAAATTTCCGGTTTACCTTTCCGTTTTGACTTTGTGATTTTCATTACTGTTTTAATCTTTCAGTATGCCCAAGCCTAGTAAGAAGGCAAAATTAAATAAACCGGCAGCCAGAAACACTTCTGAACCGGCAGAGGATGTTGAAGCTGCCAATCCTCTGGAAGGGAACGCTGAGGTTCCACTCAATGATCCTTCCCCAATGGACCAAGATGATCTTGCTGCTCCGGGAGGCGACACCATGGAGAACGCTGCTGAACCAGCCAGCCCTGTCCGGGTTAGTCCTTCTCGGGCTAGCCCGGCTCCTGTTAGTCCAGTGTGCACCGATAATCCCCCCAGGCCAACTGCTGCCTCGACAGAAGATGTTGAGATAACTGGGATAGGTTTTACTGCTCCCGCGGAGCCTGTTATCTTGGCAAGACATACTGCCAAGGAGGAAGCTCTCCAGAAAGACAAGGGCAAATGGAGCACTGACTTGTCCAGTTATGCCCAGCTCAGTGCCTAGGGGCTCCACTCTGGGTTTCTAAACCGGCTCTTCACCAGTCGCGACCACGTGGCCGGTTTAGTAAACATGATGAAGGAAAAATATGAGGTAACTTCTTTCCCTTTGCCTTTCATTTCTGCTTGTATGTTGCCATTGTACCATTAGGCCATAGTAGCCCTCAAGTGCCGATTTAGCCTTTAGGATGAACTGGGACTTTGATAGATTAACTGGAATAGCTTGATTTGCCTGTATGGCCCCCAAGGGCCGGTTTACTCCATTGCGGGTGAATTGGGACTTCTTCCATGTTTGAGAATGACCTTACATTAGCCCCCAAGTGCCAAGGATATAACTTTGTTATGTGCTTGGGACTTGTTTGAAAAAGATGCTTTCTTTCACTTCAATTGTACATTAGCCCCCAAGTGTCGAGGGCATAACTTGTTATGTGCTTGAGACTTTTGATTGAACCGTTCTTCTAGCATTTCCTGTTTTCTGCAGCCTGACTTGAACCGGAGGGCTTCAGAGACAACTGAACTCCGGAATAACCTGGCCTTTCAAGAGACTGCTTCAACTAAAGCCAAGGAGGAGCTTTCCCTTGCTTTAGCGAGTATGGAGAAGCTCAAAAAAGATTTTGAAGCGGAACGGTCCACTTGGGAGGTACAGAGGGCTGCTTTAGAAAAAAGAGCCAAGGATGCGGAGGCCGGTTTTAACCCGGTGACGGAGGAGTTATCCGGGTTAAAACATCATATAGATGATATGACATCTGCCATCTTCGGTGAGTACTTGTTTTCATATGCCTTATCCTTGCAATCTTATACTACTTCGGCTTAACTCATCATTTGTGTACAGGGAGGCAGGTGACTCATCTTGGGGATGATGTTCAGAGGAAACTGAAGGCTTCTTATACCTTGGTGGAACAACTCTACTCCGGTGCTCAGAGGATCATCAGTGCCATGTCGCACAATAAACCGGCGCCGACCACCATCTTGCCTACTGATGGCTTCTCGCCCCTCGTTGGTTACCCCAAGTGGAAGGTTTTAGATGTAGCGTAGCGGTAGTTTTCCCTTGGCAAAGATACCAAGGATCGAATCCCGTGAGACTCCGAGGATCGACAAGAAGGTGTCAACTACTAACGGCGCCAGATACTTAGCGATTGACAGGACCTGCACACAGATACAAATAACTTTGCTCCCAATGAGTACAGAGAGGTTGTCAATCCCTCCGGCCTTGTCGTTTACAAAGGATCAAACGCAAGAGATAATAGTGATAGGTATGACTGCAACTAGTAAATAAGAACAGAAAATAAATAGCGGATGTGATCAATGATGGTAATATGGACCGGGGTCCCATGATGTTCACTAGTGATGTCTCTCTCCCAAAAGACGGTAAAACAGCTAAGCGAGGTAAACGAATTACAGCTGGGCAATTGACAGGATTATGTGCGCAAACCAATGCTAACTATGCTGCAAAGAAAGGTAGAGGCTCAAAAGCATGGGCGGTACGCCAAGGCAAGTAGACCGAAATCCATCTGCATCTACTACTAATCATCCACCTTGAGATATCTATCCAGAACATCTCGCTGGTATTAAGTTGCGAGTCCCACCCATAGTGTAAACTCAAAGCAACAGACAACTGCATTAAAAGAACTTTGCGTAAAGTAAACAATCCTTGCACCCGCAAGTACAAGCACCGTTGTTTCCCCCTTGTGGCAACAGCACATCCCCTAGACTCATGTTTCTGTCACTCAAGCTAGTCATCGAGGGGCATGAACCCACAATCAAGCATAACGTTCCCTCTTGGAGTTACTACCTACTACTTGGTCAAAGCAATAAACAGCAACGGAGAACATGCAAGAATTACTCAAGAACATAAATATAAAAGAGGTGAATCAAATATATTACTCACACACAATCTGAACATAATCTCATAATCCATCGGATCCCAGCAAACTCATCATAGCAACAGCATAAGGATTACATATGTGCCTCGATCATGTAGGGCAGCTCACGAGGTCTAATCGGTGAAGAACAAAGAGGGGAGGAGAAAATCACATAGCTACTAGTCATGGACCCAGGGTCCAAGGGAGACTACTCACAACTCATCCGGGAGGCGTCCATGGTGGTGGAGAGGCTCCCGGTGGTGATCCTCCCCTCCGGCAGGGTGCCGGGAAGAGTTCTCCTGGTGCTCCCGATCTTGGAAGCGTGACGGCGGCGGAACAGAGATGAGATCGCGAAAAAGGATTCCGTCCTCGAGAGATTCGGGACGCGGTGTAAATATATGCCAAAGGGGGGCGTCAGAAGAGGCAAGGGGGGCCAGGCGCCCTGGCGGCGCGGCCAGGAGGGGGCCGCCCCCTCTGGTCGCTTGGAGCCCCTGTGGGCGCCCTCTGGCCCTACTTTGGCCGCATGGAAGCTTCCGGAACGCTGATTTTTTATATATTTTTCTCGGGATTTTTCTGGCAATTTACGTAATGGGAAAACCTGAAATACAAAAACAGCAGAAAACAGAAACTGGCACTGGGGTGCACTGAGTTAATAGGTTAGTCCAAATATGACCAAAAGTGTATGGAAGTGCATAAATATCATAGCAATATCACACAAAAGAGGCATGGAGCAAGCATAAATTATAGATACGTTTTGGACGTATCAACATCCCCAAGCTTAATTCCTGCTCGTCCTCGAGTAGGTAAATGATAACAAGCATAATTTCTGTGGTGACATGCTATTGACCATATAAGAACTTTTCACAGTCACATGACAAATGCTTACTGAGACAATGAATCTGTAGTAATTAAGTTGCCTCATGAGAATATCACAAAGAACTGAAAGTTTTACAATATGATACTGAAACACTCAATAGATTTGTAGTGAGCATGGTGTGCAAACATGACAAAGTGGTACCTCGCTTGCCCCCTTTAGTGAAGCAAAACATAAATGCAGGGGCACCTCCAAAGTTTAAGTGACGACTAGATACAAAGATTTCAGCATAAACGATATCATAGTCATGCAGAAGACAATGGTACTTTGGGACAATGCACATTACACTCAGAATGACAATCATGCTCTCAATAGTTGGTGCTTTAAAGAAAGAAGGTGGAGACTCTCGAACCGTGGCTTTTGATGGCAAGGTTGAAAACCCGTGGTCGGAAACAAAAACTAAACATGAACCAGAGCTCTTGGTTTAAAAAACAGAGGTAAAAATTATTTTTTAGAGATGCATATTTCGTCAACGAATGCTAGCAGATAACTCAATTACTTCTCGAGCTGGACAAGTTTCGAGGAACGGCTCCCGCACGAGGACGATCACATCCTCTTAATCTCCTTTGTTTATCACTGCCAAAGTTTTCTGATTTCTCATGAACAAAGCGTGAAGGAGGGTTTGTTTGTTGTATATTTTTTAATGAGCCGGGCGCACTCTTTGCCAGTTCCTTCTCGTATTAGGGGTTTGCACATTAGACATGCAATCCCGGGGTGAAGCTTGTCCAACCTAAAAAGATCATGAATTAACTACTACTTCCTCATGAGCTAAAACAGAGGCACAAAAGAGAAATGCTTTTTTGATTGATTTCGAGATGGTACACGAAAGTCTTCGTTAGGAATGGCAAGTAAATACCATGTATAGGAAGGTATGGTGGACTCATATGGCATAACTGGTTTAAAGGATTTTGGATGCACAAGCAGTCAGTCCGCTTAGTACAGGCGAAGGGTAGCAAAAGACTGGGAGCGACCAACTAAGAGAGCAATGACGGCCATAATCATGCAGAGCGACAAAGCAACATTGAATCGGGCATGGAAGTTATATCGCTACTCAGAAATTAAAGATCATCAAGGCTTGATAGACTTTCTTTACAGTGTTAAATATGCGTGAGCATATGCCAAGTCAATCAAAATAAATTCTTGGAGGAAGATATCACTAAACCATACCACATCATAGGCAAACAAATCATGTTGGTACTTCAATAACACATTAAGAATCCCCCAGCTATTTGAGACTAACCATAAGAAAACATGAACTACTAAGCACCATTATGCACATAGCATTTTTATCATAGACATATCAACCAGTGCAACAGAAGCCAACTCTCTTAACAAGATAAGCATGACAACTCAAGAGAGTTCCAACAACCAACTAAACAAAAGCTCTTTAAAAAGTAAAGCATGAAAACTAAGAGCTGAACATGATAGTAGCTATTGAAAGACAAAGAACATACATAGCAAAGATAAACATGAAAATCCTATGTTATGTTCTAGGTTGAAGTGGAGCGTGTTTCTCTCCCACACAAAGAAAGATGGGTTCCAACTCGTTATGAACAGCAAGCAAAGCTAAAGAAAACTAAAAAGGAAACTAAAAGCAAGACGCTCCAAGCATAGCACATAACACATGAAGTGATTAAAATATAGTGGAACGAAAGACGAACTGATAATTGTTGATGGAGAAGGGGATGCACGGGGGCATCCCCAAGCTTAGACGCTGAAGTCTTCTTGAATATTTCTTGGGGGTGCACGGGGGCATCCCCAAGCTTGAGCGTTTGACACTCCTGAATCTTTTTATCATCTTCCCTCGCACACTTGAAAACTCCCTTCATACATAACTCATCATAAGCTGATTAGCGAGGTTAGTACCCATAATAAAATAATTTTTCATTGCTGTAAATAAGGATAATCTTGAAGGTCTACTGTTTCTCAAGATTGCCAAAAGGTTTTTGCAAAGAAAAAGCAAGCTCAAGGTTTGCAAAACGAAGGAAAGGCAAAACAGGACAGAATCTGTGAAAAACAGACCAGCAGGTAGTAAATAATTTTTTCGGGGCACTTCTGCAACTCAAATCAACAAACTCAGAACAGACGCCTGAAAGACAATTGTATAGAGCACGCTGTCAAAAAAATTCAGACCAAAAAGATGATCTGGTGATTTTATACGAATTTTTCTGTCCAAGGACAGAATCTGTTTCCTGGACAGCACGTCACAACTTTTGAACTTTCTTGCAATCAGAGGCTAAACTTGGCACAAAGCTGAAAAGTAAAGATACAATGATGATGCTACTGTAGTAACAAACATCAAGACACAACAAAAGCAAAATAAAATTTTATTCATTGTGGGCTGCCTCCCAAAAGCGCTTTCTTTTATGCCTTTAAGCTAGGCATAATGCAAAGAGATCAAGTTTTATCAAGAGTAAAAGAATAGCTAGCCCGTATAACAGACTCAAAAGGTAACTTAATCTTCTTTCTAGGGAAGTGTTCCATCCCTTTCTTGAGAGGAAATTGGAATTTTCTATTCCCCTCTTTCATGTCAATAATAGCACCAACGGTGCGAAGAAAAGGACGTCCCAAAATAATTGGACAAGAAGGTTCACATTCAATATCCATAATAGTAAAATCAACGGGAACATAATTGTCATTGACAATGATAAGAACATCGTCGATCCTCCCCAAGGGTCTCTTTATGGAAGAATCAACAAGACGAACACCAAAAGAACAAGAATCAAAAGGTTTCAATTTAAGCATATCATATATTCATTTGGGCATAACGGAGGTACTAGCTCCAACATCACATAAAGCATAGCAAGAGAAGTTATTCAACTTAATTTTAATCATAGGATCCCAACCATCTTCTAGCTTTCTAGGTATGGAGGCTTCTACCCTAAGTTTCTCCTCCCTATCTTTGGTGAGAGCATTAGTGATATGCTCTGTGAAGGCAAGATTGAGTGTGCTAGTGCGGGGATCTCTAGACATCTTGTGAAGAAAATCAATAACTTCGGTAAGGGTGCAATTATCAAAATCGAGGTCACTACTATCAAGTAAAGTGGTAGTGGTGTCCTTTAGGCTCACTTGTTTGGTAGTTTCTATGGTCATAGCATCACCATTAATAGGTCCAATGGGACCAGGAGTGCATTGGGTGCTAAGAGTTTGGATATCCTCAACAACTTGGATAGTAGCAACAGTGTGGTGGGTAGGAAGGTTCTTAATTCTATCTTCTTCCTCCTTTTCTCTAGCCCATCTCTCTTTATGTTTAGCCAACATCCTAATGTTTTCATTAATTTGCACTTGAATAGCATTCATAGGAGTGGTCTTCCTCTCCTCAAGAGGGGAAGTTCTAATTTTAAGCAACTCTACCTCATGGGCTAAATTGTCTACCTTCGAAGAGAGATCATCTAGTTTGGCTAGTTTTTCTTCTACATTCTTATTGAAGGCTTTTTGGGTAGTGATGAAATCTTTAAGCATAATCTCTAGTTCAGAAGTGGAGTTCTTGGTGCTAGGATAAGCATTGTTGTTCCCATAGGAATTAGAGGGGAACGGCCTAGGGTTGCTACCAAAATTACTCCTATAAGCATTGTTATTGAAATTGTTTCTAGAGATAAAGTTCACATCTACTTGATCTTGAGCAATCAAAGAATTTAAAGGAACATCACGAGGATCAATAGAAGATTGCTTGGAAAGTAGAGACATGATCAATTCAACTTTTTCATTTAGGGAGGAAATCTCCTCGACAGAGTTTACCTTCCTACCTGTTGGAGCGCGTTCGGTGTGCCATTGGGAATAATTGGTCATCATCTCATCGAGAAGCTTCGTGGCAGCACCAAGTGTAGTTGACATAAAGGTTCCTCCCGCGGCCGAATCTAACAAGTTCCGCGAGGTAAAGTTCAAGCCTGCATAAAAAGTTTGGATAACCATCCAAGTAGTCAAACCATGAGTAGGGCAGTTCTTGACAAGAGATTTCATGCGTTCCCAAGCTTGGGCAACGTGTTCATTATCCAATTGTTTGAAATTCATTATGTTACTCCTTAGTTGGATAATTTTAGCAGGTGGATAGTATTTCCCAATAAAGGCATCCTTGCACTTGTCCCAAGAATCTATGCTATTCCTAGGCAAAGACTGAAACCAAATTTTAGCTCCTCCTCTCAAAGAGAAAGGAAAAAGCTTAAGCTTAACAATATTACCATCTATTTCTTGGTACTTTTGCATATCATAGAGTTCAACAAAATTATTTAAGTGTAAAGCAGCATTATCTCCAGCACCGGAGAATTGATCTTTCATAACTAGGTTCAGTAAAGCAGGTTTAATTTCATAAGAAGGTGCTGAAGTGGCAGGTGTAGTAATAGGTGTGCAGATAAAGTCATCGTTGTTATGACTAGTGAAGTCACACAACTTGGTGTTCTCAGTGGAACCCATAGCAGCAAGCAAGCAAGATAACTATTTTTGTGATTTTTGATAAAAGACACTAAAGCAAAAACTGAAAGGTAAACTAACAAGACTAAAAAGCAAAGGTAAAAGATAGCGTGCAACTCCCCTATCTTGAAGAGTGGAGTCCCCGGCAACGGCGCCAGAAAACTTTGCTTGATGGCTTCTCGCCCCTCGTTGGTTACCCCAAGTGGAAGGTTTGAGATGTAGTGTAGCGGTAGTTTTCCCTTGGCAAAGATACCAAGGATCGAATCCCGTGAGACTCCGAGGATCGACAAGAAGGTGTCAACTGCTAACGGCGCCAGATACTTAGCGATTGACAGGACCTGCACACAGATACAAATAACTTTGCTCCCAACGAGTACAGAGAGGTTGTCAATCCCTCCGGCCTTGTCGTTTACAAAGGATCAAACGCAAGAGATAATAGTGATAGGTATGACTGCAACTAGTAAATAAGAACAGAAAATAAATAGCGGATGTGATCAATGATGGTAATATGGACCGGGGTCCCATGATGTTCACTAGTGATGTCTCTCTCCAAAAAGATGGTAAAACAGCTAAGCGAGGTAAACGAATTACAGCTGGGCAATTGACAGGATTATGTGCGCAAACCAATGCTAACTATGCTGCAAAGAAAGGTAGAGGCTCAAAAGCATGGGCGGTACGCCAAGGCAAGTAGACCGAAATCCATCTGCATCTACTACTAATCATCCACCTTGAGATATCTATCCAGAACATCTCGCTGGTATTAAGTTGCGAGTCCCACCCATAGTGTAAACTCAAAGCAACAGACAACTGCATTAAAAAAAACTTTGCGTAAAGTAAACAATCCTTGCACCCGCAAGTACAAGCACCGTTGTTTTCCCCCTTGTGGCAACAACACATCCCCTAGACTCATGTTTCTGTCACTCAAGCTAGTCATCGAGGGGCATGAACCCACAATCAAGCATAACGTTCCCTCTTGGAGTTACTACCTACTACTTGGCCAAAGCAATAAACAGCAACAGAGAACATGCAAGAATTACTCAAGAACATAAATATAAAAGAGGTGAATCAAATATATTACTCACACACAATCTGAACATAATCTCATAATCCATCGGATCCCAGCAAACTCATCATAGCAACAACATAAGGATTACATATGTGCCTCGATCATGTAGGGCAGCTCATGAGGTCTAATCGGTGAAGAACAAAGAGGGGAGGAGAACATCACATAGCTACTGGTCATGGACCCATGGTCCAAGGGAGACTACTCACAACTCATCCGGGAGGCGTCCATGGTGGTGGAGAGGCTCCCGGTGGTGATCCTCCCCTCCGGCAGGGTGTCGGGAAGAGTTCTCCTGGTGCTCCCGATCTTGGAAGCGCGGCGGCGGCGGAACAGAGATGAGATCGCGAAAAAGGGTTCCGTCCTCGAGGGTTTCGGGACGCGGTGTAAATATATGCCAAAGGGGGGCGTCAGAAGAGGCAAGGGGGGCCCAGGCGCCCTGGCGGCGTGGCCAGGAGGGGGGCCACCCCCTCTGGTCGCCTGGAGCCCCTGTGGGCCCCCTCTGGCCCTACTTTGGCCGCATGGAAGCTTCCGGAACGCTGATTTTTTATATATTTTTCTCGGGATTTTTCTGGCAATTTACGTAATGGGAAAACCTGAAATACAAAAACAGCAGAAAACAGAAACTGGCACTGGGGTGCACTGAGTTAATAGGTTAGTCCAAATATGATCAAAAGTGTATGGAAGTGCATAAATATCATAGCAATATCACACAAAAGAGGCATGGAGCAAGCAGAAATTATAGATACGTTTTGGACGTATCACCTACCCGACTTGTTGAAGTGAAGAAATCTTTTGCAAGAGCTGGCTCTCTCATGGCGTTAACCTGGGCCAAGGCATGGGTTCCTGATTTTGATCCGGCGGAGGCCATGAATGGTTATCCCAGCATGAAAGAAGACGGGTCGGCCTTCTCTGCTGAAGACCTTCGCGCTTTAACAAAAGATATGCGCCCTCTTGCCAGTAAGCTTGCTGATGAAGCGGACTTAACGAGATATCATCCAGGCTACGATCTAGAGAATGCGCGGGTGGAGCGGCCGATTTATGACACCGAAATCTGATTCCACCCGTTCGTAAGCATACCTTCGCTCCTGACATTGAACCGTCAGAACTCATAAACGATGAAGTATATTTCCGCGCCCTTGCTAAGATTGACTGGAGCACTCCTGATTTCCAGCAGCTGCCAGAAGTCGACGAAGACCCGGAGCAAGCTGACCCTCAGTCTTCACAGCGAGCCGAGGAAGAATCTTAAACCGGCTCCGGTTTAATCTTATGTGCTGAATACTTTGCAAGAAACTGATATTCTTTTGGGCCTGCAAGTGCCTTGTAATAGAATAGTTGAGATACTGTCTTTGTCCCACTGTTATCCTTCATGGCATTATTTTGATTGGCAATTCCTAGATTATCTCCTGCTTGCAATGTGTCAACAGTTTATGTTTACCTATATCTGCATAAACAATGCTAAGAATGTCCTGGCGGTTTACCACCGGACAGGTTATTCTACCCAAGCACATGATTCAAAGTTAAATAACTTGAACTGTGTATAAGATACCATCATATATCATACCTGTGATTAAGCCTATCTGAAAACCTTAATCCGGCACGGGTAATCCAAAACGTGAGTGTTGATGACTCCCTTGGCTCTCTGTTGGCTTATGTAGCTGATCCGGGTTACAATGAATGCCGGTTTAACCGTAGACTAGTACTGGTGTTCAAGACCCAGACTATATATGTAATGACAACCTTGTAGGTGTCCGGTATTGAATCAATGGACTTGGTTGAAGAACCAATGACCTTGAAGATAAAGATTTGTGAAAACATAAAAAATGAAAAAATAAAGTTTTTGGGCAAATAAGACCATGTAGTCGAGGCTTTTTACGAGCTGCCAGGCTCCAAATTCGAGGCTTTTTATGAGCTGCCAGGCTACTATCATTAACCATTTTAGCAAAGACTGTCAAGATGATCCGCAATCTTTAACCAAATCATCAATGTCAACAGCTACCCAATGTTTAAAATCTCATAAAGATTTTGGCTTGGGTAATCACTTGATGATCGTCAATTTAACGTGACCAAGTTCAGGGTCCGAAGGATTGACTTGTGTTACGTTCGACGGGTCATACCAGGTTTACCTGGACGGCGCGATTTACTTGATGCAGGCAGGTTAATCCGGGGTTTTAGGTGTATACACCGGGCTTCGAAGCCGTGTTCGCTACAAGGGTTGTCAACTCGCTGAGAGCCCCCAGGTAACGTGTGAGCATTGCTCGTCGGGACATATGTTTGAGTTGTGCTAGGCATCTAATCCTCTTTTGTCCCTCATCATCATGTGGAAATTGCCGAGGCAACCAGAGCAGCGCTCTTATGATGGGCTTCATATCGCCGCCGGATCAAGAGGCCATGGGAAACTTCCTTGCCTGCGGAAGCCCCATGTGATTCTTGTTTGAATAGAAAGGACGGCTGATTCCTTGACTTTATCAAGGGCGCCGGTTTTAAGAGGCCATGGAAAGCTTCCTTGCCTGGAAGCCCCCATGTGATACTCTTTTGTGCAGATAAGACGGCTGATTCCTTGATTTTATCAAGGGCGCCAGTTTAAGAGGCCATGGAAAGCTTCCTTGTACGGAAACCCCCATGTGATACTCTTTTGAAGAAGATGGCTGATTCCCTGGTTTACCGAGGGCGCCGGTTTATTTTATTAATCATGATATATACATTGTACATAAAGCGGAGCCGATGGCTCAAGTATAGTAAGGTCGAAGAAGAGCGATGTTCCACGGCCGCTTGGTCTCCTCCTCCGCCGTGCGTGAGTCCTTATGTTCTCGAACGTCGACGAGGTAGTATGATCCGTTGTGCAGGTTCTTGCTAACCACAAAGGGTCCTTCCCAAGGTGGGGATAACTTGTGCATACTTGTCTGGTCCTGGATGAGCCGGAGCACCAGATCTCCTTCTTGAAACGTCCTGGTCTTAACCCGGCGACTGTGGTACCGATGCAGGTCTTGTTGATAAATCGCCGATCGAGCTGCTGCCGTATCCCGTTCCTCATCCAGCCGGTCCAAGGCGTCTTGTCTTGCTTGCTCATTATCCGCTTCAACATAAGCTGCCACCCGTGGTGAATCATGACGGATATCACTAGGAAGGACCGCTTCAGCTCCATATACCATGAAGAAAGGCGTGTATCCTGTGGATCTATTAGGTGTAGTGTTAATGCTCCATAAGACAGAAGGCAACTCCTCCACCCAACAACCCGGTGTTCTTTGCAAAGGAACCATAAGCCGGGGCTTGATGCCTCTCAAGATCTCTTGGTTGGCTCTTTCAGCTTGGCCATTGGACTGAGGGTGAGCTACTGATGAGACATCAAGGCAAATATGCTCTCTTTCACAGAACTCCTCCATAGCCCCCTTGGATAGGTTGGTGCCATTATCAGTTATAATGCTGTGTGGAAAGCCAAACTGGAAAATCACTTTTTTGATGAATTGAACCGCTGTTACTGCATCACACTTATTGACAGGCTCCGCTTGAACCCACTTTGTGAATTTGTCCACTGCTACCAACATGTGGGTTTTCTTATCTTGGGATCTTTTGAAGGGTCCAACCATATCAAGCCCCCAAGTCGCAAATGGCCAAGTAATTGGGATCATCCTCAGCTCCTGTGCCGGTATATGAGCACGCCGTGAGAATTTCTGGCAAGCATCACATTTTCTGACCAAGTCCTCTGCGTCGGCGTGAGCCGTCAACCAGTAGAACCCATGAAGGAAAGCTTTTGCCACCAAGGACTTTGAACCGGCGTGATGACCGCAATCGCCTTCATGAATTTCTCGAAGAATATCACAGCCTTCTTCTGATGATAAACACCGCTGAAATGCTCCAGAAACGCTGCGGTGATGAAGTTCTCCATTGACGACAGTCATAGATTTAGACCTCCGGATTATCTGCCGGGCCTCGACTTCGTCCTCTGGTAACTCACCTCGGCTCATGTATGCCAAGTAAGGGAGTGTCCAATCCGGAATGACATGAAGTGCTGCGACCAACTGTGCTTCTGGATCAGGAACAACCAAGTCCTCCTCTGAAGGTATCTGCACCGACGGACTATGCAATTCATCCAAGAAAGTATTAGGTGGAACCGGTTTACGCTGGGAGCCCAGCCGGCTTAACGCGTCGGCTGCTTCATTCTTTCGTCGATCTATATGATCCACCTGGTATCCCTTGAAATATCTAGCGACTGCGTCCACCTCTCGTCGATATGCTGCCATGAGCGGATCCTTGGAGTCCCACTTGCCAGATACTTGTTGTGCCACCAGATCTGAATCACCAAAGCACTTAACCCGGCTCATGTTCATCTCCTTGGCCACCCACAGACCTTGGAATAGAGCTTCATACTCAGCAGCATTGTTAGTGCAAGGGAACATTAAACAGAGGACGTAGAAGAACTTATCACCTCGTGGGGAAGTTAACACGACTCCAGCCCCCGAGCCCTCCAACTGTCTTGAACCGTCAAAGTGAATAGTCCAGTATGTATGATCCGGCTTCTCCACAGGTGCTTGCAACTCTGTCCAATCATTAATGAAATCCACCAGCGGTTGGGATTTTATAGCAGTACGGGGCACATACTTTAATCCGTGCGGGCTAAGCTCAATGGCCCACTTCGCAACCCGACTAGTGGCTTCTCTATTTTGGATTATGTCCCCTAATGGAGCTTAACTGACCACAGTGATTGGGTGACCCTGAAAATAGTGCTTCAGCTTCCGGTTTGCCATGAACACTCCATACACCAATTTCTGCAAATGTGGATATCTCTGTTTTGACTCAATGAGCACCTCGCTGATGTAGTAAACCGGCCGTTGAACCGGATATTCTTTGCCTACTTCCTTGCGCTCTACCACAATGGCTACGCTTACTGCACGGGCATTGGCAGCCACATATAACAGCAGCGGCTCATTGTCAACCGGGGCAGCAAGGACTGGCGGCTCTGCCAATTGCCTCTTCAAATCCTCGAACGCAGCATCAGCAGCGTTGCTCCAGACGAACTTGTCTGTCTTTTTCAGCGGGGACATATCCGCCGGATCAACATTGTCCTTATAGAATTTCAGCTCCTCCGTAGCACAAACCGTCTCAGCATAAGCTGCATCTCCTTCCTCGCACTCCAATGCAATTTTGCGGCTCCCATGAATCGTAACAGTCCCCTTGTGGCCTGGCATCTTAAGCTGTAAATAAACATAACACGGCCTAGCCATGAATTTGGCATAAACCGGCCGCCCAAACAATGCGTGGTATGTGCTCCTGATCTTTACAACCTCAAAAGTCACAGTCTCTGATCTAGAGTCATGCTCATCTCCAAAGGTGATCTCCAAATCAATCTTGCCAACTGGATAAGCTGATTTTCCAGGTACCACCCCGTGGAACACTGTATTGGAATGTCGAAGCTTTTTATCTATCAGCCCCATGCGCCGAAAAGTCTCATAATAAAGGATGTTGATGCTGCTGCCTCCATCCATAAGCACTTTGGTGAACTTATAACCACCCACATGTGGTGCCACTACTAGAGCCAGCTGATCCGGATTATCAACCCGGGGTGGGTGATCCTCTCTGCTCCACACAATGGGTTGCTCAGACCACCGCAAAAAACGTGGTATCGCCGGTTCAACAGAATGTACTGCTCTCTTCAACACCTTTTGATCCCGTTTGCATAAGCTCGTGGTGAAGACGTGATACTGCCCACTGCTCAGCTCCTTCGGATTATTCTGATATCCGGATTGCTGCTGCTGCTGACGCTGTTGGTTCCCTTGGTTGTTGTATCCGCCCTGACCATGCTGCTGGTTATGCTGATGCTGATTGTTGCCATTATGGTTGCCGTTACCGCCGTGGTACCCTGAACTGGATCCGCCACCTTGATAACCCGGACCTTGGAAACCGGGGCCTAATCCGCCGGGGGCCCTGTGATCATACTTAGTCTGTTTCATAATTTCTTGCATAATAAAACAGTCCTTCCAAAGATGCGTAGCCAGGTTTTCCGCTGTTCCGTGCTTTGGGCAAGGCACGTTCAACTGGCGCTCTAGATTAATAGGCGGCCTCCCTTTGTGTGGGGGCGGTCTACCCTTGCGGCGCTGTCCATTGTCCTGAACGTTGGTATTGGCCACAAAATCCGAGCTGCCTTCCGCTTTACGCGCC
Organism: Secale cereale; assembly: GCA_902687465.1. Taxonomy (NCBI): domain Eukaryota; kingdom Viridiplantae; phylum Streptophyta; class Magnoliopsida; order Poales; family Poaceae; genus Secale; species Secale cereale. The sequence continues at coordinate 878,827,658 of LR738714.1, read as the reverse complement.
ATTATATCCTTGACCCGCCGGATTGGTCTGCGGCGGTTTACCGTTCTTGCTCGCCTTCCCTGACTTGTCTCCATCTGCGTCTGGATATTTGGTGTTATCAGAATCTCCGTATTTCACCAAAGCGCCCATGAGTGTTCCCATGTCGTTGCAATCACGTTTGAGCCGTCCCAACTTCTGCCTCCAAGGTTCAAACCGGCAATTGCCTTCCAAGGTTACTATGGCTGCACTTGGATTGATGCTATTGGAGGAGTGCAAGATTTCAGACACTCGACGCACCCAACTGCTTGTGGACTCTTGCTCTCCTTGAACGCATGCAGCTAAATCGACAACAGACATCGGCTGCTTGCACGTGTCTTTGAAATTATTGATAAACCGGCGCCGCAATTCACCCCATGATCCGATGGAATTAGGTGGCAGACCCTTTAACCATGTCCATCTCATAACTCTCAACCCACGCCTCCGGGGCGAGATCTGTTGTGTAGTTGGGCACCTTGCGCGGACCTTTGAAATTTTTGGGTAGCTTCACATTCTGTAAAGCGGGGATGAGACACTATACTCCCAAGGAACTGGACATGATTCCTGGTTCGACTATGGCAGTGGGATGAACCGGCGTCGTCTGGCGGGCGTCGTATTGGGCAGTACTAAAGAGATTCCTCGCCTCATAAACCGGCGTCAAACGAGATCGTTGTCTTCTCCACATTACCTCCTGTGAGGCGTTCTGATCTAACCTGAGCCGAAAAGCTTGAGAATCCAGCTCTGCCTGCCTTGTAGCCATCCTAGCTTTCTCCGCAGCCAGATCCAACTTGGCTTGCTCAATCCGGCTCTTCACCTAAGCGATCTCTGCATCATGCTGCTCCTTGTCGGCCTGGGCTACTTCTGCTGTTGCAAGCGCTGTCAAAGTGTCGACTAAGGTGGATAGAGCATCAGAGGGTGACGGGGGAAGGTCTCCAGCTCTAGCTCCCATTGCCTCTGAGGTTAACGCCCCTGTCGTTGAGGGCTGCTGCATGGATTGTGATCCGGCCATGAAAACAGCAACCCTGCTTGGCGGATCGAGGGAGTCCGGAATACTGTCTCCGTCGGAACAACCCTCAGACCGGCCGTCCTGCAACAGATTGAAAGATTCGGTCTCTCCGAACGAAGATTCATCGCCGGAATAAACAACCGTCTCGCCGCCAGAGTCCGATCCGTCCTCGGCTTGTACTCCATGCACTGCTCCAACGAAAACGTGCTTCACGGCGGGCTGAATCCGGGCTGGTCTCGCAAGCTGAGCCGACTCGACGATGTTGGGGAAGGTGTCCGGCTCAGGTCCCGGTTTGCCGGTCTTGCCGATGAAGACGTGGATGCCGCCGAAGGGGACCCGGTACCCGTATTCGATTGAATCGGCCTCTGGGCCCCAGCCTGCATCGTCGATGTAGATCCGGCCGCGACGACTCTTAGTCATCCGGCCCACTGCGTAGCCCTTGAGCCCTTCAAAGCTGCCCTTCAAGAACTCGAAACCATCATGCGATAGCCCCACGGTGGGCGCCAGCTGTCGTGGATTTAGCACGGCAGATGTCCTAGAAAAAGGACTTAGTCGTGAGGCCATCGCTCGGGTTAGCTTAAAGGGGTTAAAGTGGACGAAGGACATAGGGGTTTTATACTAGTTCGGCCCCTTCGATGAAGGTAAAAGCCTACGTCTAGTTTGGTGTGGTATTGCTTGGGCTTCGATGACCAGGGAGCGAATCCGCTTTTCCTGTGTCTCGAGCTGTTGTTTCTTGTCGTGAACCGCCGCCGGGTCGTCCCTTTATATAAGAGGTGATGCCCGGTCCGGTTTACAGAGTCCCGAGGCCGGCTCATAAACGTGTCCGCCTCGGTCTCTGCTCTTTCTATATTACATCCCTAGTACATAGTATGACGGTTTATGAATCTTGGGCCTTACACATGGGCCCTGAGCTTCCTTGGGCTATAACCTCCTATTACATACCTTGCTGGGCTTCTGTTAATATAATCTTGATAACGTAAACCGGACCCTCCTGGCCGGTTTATACCTGATAGTAATATCCCTGACACATACCGCACGCCTCGATGCTATTACCGCATCGAGCCTCTGCTGTCCCGGTTGAGTTCCAAGGGACGTGAAACCGCACCACTCAACCCCCACTGCAGAATACCACCGATCATCACCGACCGATGATGAGTTTCAAGCTTCGGCTCCAGTCCGGATTACGTGTCCCTCGCTTTTCCCGCTGAAATAGGCTCCGACTCTCTGACGTCTTACGCCGTAGCCCCTCAATCAACACCGAGTGAAGTCTTCCATCAGACTCCAGCTCCACCTTAAAGATGACTCCATGGTAGATGATCAGTCCACCCCCGCGCCTCGTTGACTTCAAGCTCTGTGCATACACCACCTTGAATCAATCCTGCGCCATAGTCTTGTCGAAGCCACACAAGCCCTCGGGCCTGCGCCACGTGTTTCCACGCCCAGAAGTCGGTCACCTTCAGCGTCACACTCCTATGCCATCACCGCCTATCCCACCATCGTCTTCTGTATCAACCGACTCATGTCGAGCCGTCAAACTATCTAGTCTGACCCAGCTGAACTTGTCCGGCTCCCAAATCGTCTTTCGCGAATTTCCATCCATCACATGATAATTCCATCTTAGCTGACATGATTTCCCGCAACGCCTTCAAGCATACCTGTCGCGCCAACAATCTTTCAGCCATATCATCCATAACCAAGGTTTCCACCGTTGAACTTTTCCACCTCAAATCCGATGCCCGATGGCGTCATGATTCTTCGTACGGCTGACATTGCAAAAAAAAAATCAAGCTTCTTTCCACGATGCCAAAGTACATATGCAAACCTAACGTGGTCACCTCCTAGTACTAGTAGCAATTCAACCAAAACAATATTGGTCTTCACGTGGTGTAGCTTCTAGGCTCAAGTCTCAATGCTAGCTTGCTTTGTCAAATCCTCAGCCTTCAATGGGTCTGCACGTGATGTACGCGTATCGCTAGATGAAACTTTCCACTTCAATGGGTCTGCCCCCGTCCATGTCACACCGGGACTCGGTTCTCTTTTTGGTCTAAAACAAAACTCGTTTCGCTGCTTCTAGTGCTTCTTGCTTGCTTCACCGACCATCTGTATCTAGCCTGCCTAGCTGCACAATAGGCTGCCAGGTGCCCGCGATCATAGTGCACACCTCGAGTACACTCGCCCGATCGATCCAGCAATCAACGGCCGCATGACTCGTCTGACGCTGCTGCTTCAAACCGCATCTCGCCGAGACCGTGAACAACTCACTGCCAGCTTTGCACGCTTTACGCCCCGCTGCTTCAAACAACTGCTTCGACCGCAGCTTCTGTTCATTGATACACGGTCGCATCTATGACGAATTAAATCAATGAACCAACGACCTCCTCTGAATGAACAAACCATAGCCTCTGAACAACCTAGCTCTGATACCACTTGTTAGAATAAATCCGAGGCATACCATCGATCATCCGAGGACCAAGAAATCACACGTGCACGACACCGAGATTTGTTAACGAGGTTCACCGATATGGCTACATCCCCGAGGCATGACTACCGGCGCTCCTCCCCGTGACACCGTCACAATATCGCACCCCGGCCGCCCTGGGCACCGGCACACGCTGCCGACTCCCCCTGCGTTCCTGTGTTATTATGTTGGCATAGGTTACATCATGTCTCTATCCCCGCTATATAGGAGAGGCCTAAGATACAAGTATCCTTCTAGGACACGACTCCATATCCTATCTAGACACGATACAACTACAAGTCCAACTATAACCTACCTTGTACAAAATATTCGACACAACTCTAACAGTCGCTGCCCATTTCCATGGCCCCCCTCGCTGCCCTCCTTCATTCCCTCTGTCGGTGTACTAAGGTAGGGGTACCTTAGTACCCCAACTTGTGCACGGGCAGTAGCAGCTTCCCGCGGCAGGGCTTACCACGTGCTTGCCGGAAACCTTTCTGGTCCCTATGAAGCCATTCAAGAACAAAGTATACAAGTCAGAAGATCAAGGCCCCGGCAAGAGGAGCTTGCCGGGAAGGCCACACCAGGCTCAAGTTTATCACTTCAAGCACAAGACCCTGGCAAGAGGAGTTTGCCAGGAAGGCCAAGGAATGCACACCTCAAGAAATGCCTCGGCGCATCATGCGCCCCGGCAGGACCCGTAGAGCGACAAGCTTCCGGGCCCGGCAAGATCACTACCCCGGCAAGGTGCTTGTCGGGGTGACTTACGCTGTGTGCCCGCGCTCCAGCTCGTCTGCCCACGCGTCGCCCTGGGGCCCTTCCAGGGACGCGTGGCGGACGGCTGTGCAGCCTGGGGCACACGGTGGCAAGCCATGGTGACGAGGCTACCACCGTGGCGAACGGAGAAGCATGGACGGACACTTTTGGGGCCGACGGTGACGGGCATTTAATGCCCTTGTCCCCCACTGTCAAAGTTAGGTGAAGACTACTGTTCATCCACTGTTCACGCACTATTCCCGCACTGTTACAACTACCACCAAATTTACACTTTTACCCTCCTCTACGTTGACACCTGTCGGTGACCCCTTGAGCTATAAAAGGAGGCCCATGCACAACGTAGAAAGGGTTCGAAACCTAAGCAACTCTCTCGCTTGGTGTAGCTAGTACTGTAGCTCTTCAAGCTCCCGAGCTCAAGAACTCAATACAAACAAGGCAGGAGTAGGGTTTTACGCGTCCGCGCGGCCCGAACCTGGGTAAACTGCCCGCGTGCGCCCCTCGATCTGCTCTCCGTGCTCCCTCCGCTCCCTTACCGCAACGTAGAAGGGGCTCCGGTCCCATAGGTGCTCGTGGGAGGATAGTTTCCCCCGACATCTTTGGCGCGCCAGGTAGGGGGCGTCGAGGTTGTGCGAACCTGATCCGGCGCTCACGCGGGCGCACTCTTCATCAACCTCTCCAGCTTCACCAACTTCATCAGCTACAGCAACATGGCACCGAAGAAGAAAGCTTCGGAGGTCGGAGGCCCGTCTGCGTCAGTTCCACCGCCGCCAGAACCAACGGTTGGTGGAGGAGACGCCGGCGGAAGGGTGGTCGCCGGCGAGGAAACTCACGGCGCCACCAAATCCAAGGACAAGGCGGACGACCGTGCGAATTCCAAGGCGTCGGTGTCCGTAGACGCACCACGCCTCTCTCGGGAGGTGCCAAGCCAGCAGCGCCGTGGTACATGAGGTACCATTCGCTTGCTGGGGCAAGGACAAACCGGAGGATCGCGGGATGCTCAAGGCCATCGTCCTGGCACGAGCAAGGCGCGGTCGCCGGGACGAGAAATTGCTCCTTCTAACCCTATTAGAAGTCCGAGCATATCTCGCTCCTCGCACCGCTCGCCGCCGCTCCCCTCCTCTCCAGCAGAAGCTCTAGCAAGAGCACAGCTACTCCTCGATTTCCCTCCAGCGGTGGACAAGGCCGAAGACTGGAGGGCAACGATTCAGAGTCTCATCGCCTTCGCCAACAACGACACGCCGCAGCAGCTGGCGACGTCGCAGCCGCGGCAAGTCGACCAGACGAAGGCCGATGGCGACAAGACCGCCGGGGGTGCAACCACCGTGCACTCCCCGCCGCAGAAGCAGAAGACGCCACCCCGCCGGATTAACGTCGACGACGACTCCACGGCGTCGTCGGATCCGCGGGCTCGTCGGGACCAGCGCCAAGTCCTCGACGACCGGCAGCAAGAAGACGCTCGGACGCGCATCGAGCGCCGACGAGAAGCCCGGCGACAATCGGATCAGCGCGCTGGGACCGCTGTCGACACGTACGCGCCCGGTGAGCCAGGCGACTTGCCGTACGCGGCAGGTTGTCCCGCGTTCACCCGTGAGCTGCGGCGAGTCCAGTGGCCCAGCATGAAAAACTTCAAGCCCGACGTACCCGAGAAGTACGACGGCAAGACACACCCCTCGGAGTTCCTCAGCATCTACACCATCGCGGTGCAGGCTGCCGGGGGACGCGACGAGAAGATACTAGCCAACTACTTCCCGCTAGTGCTTAAGCCAAACGTCCGCTCTTGGCTTATGCACTTGCCGGAGAACTCCATTTCTTCGTGGGCGGATTTGTGCCACCAGTTTGTTGGCGCCTTCACGGGCGGCCACAAACCCCACGGCCAAGAGAGTGATCTCCACATCCTAGCCCAGAAGGAAGGAGAATCCCTGCGCAAGTACATCCAGAGGTTTAGCCGCGTGCAACACAACATTCCCGATGTCCACCCTGCCGCGGTTATCAGCACGTTCCACCAGAACGTGCGTAACCGCCGCATGAGGGAAGAGATGGCCATGACCAAGATCCGGGATGTCAGCGAGCTCTACGCTCTGGCTGACAAGTGCGCGCGCGCCGAAGAGGGGAGGAGACTCCCCGGAGAGGATACTGGCGCAGGAGGAAGCGACAGTGAGGATGCCGCCCCGGCAAAGAAGAGCCGGCGGCGGAACAACAGAAAGAAGAAGAACAAGGAGGTGCTAGTCGTCGAGCAGTCCGGCAAGGAGGCTCCCGCCAAGAAGGCACAGGCTGGCGGTTCCGGCAAGGAACCCGCCCCTGTAGCGGCAGCCGACAAGCTGGACGGCTCCGACAAGCAATATTGCAAGATCCACCGCACCAAGGGCCACGACCTTCAGAACTGTAAGCGAGTCGAGTACCTCGTAGAACAGCAGAAGGCTGAATACGAGCGTCGCGACAAGGAGAAGGCCCAAGGAGGCGGAGGAGAACCCAGCAAGAAGCGGCCATTCAATGGCCGGGGAGGACGCCGCGGCAAGGCCAAGCAGCGGCAAGGTGATCGACCTCCCCGGGGCCGCGACAAGGATGAGGAAGAAGACGACGACGACGACATGGAGGAAGGAGATAACAGCGAGCAGGAGTTCCAGAAGGCCACAGAAGTTCTGTGTGTCGACGGAGGCGCCTCTCTGCACACTTCCCACCGCCAACTCAAGCAGTGGGTGCGGGAAGTAAACGTAGCTGAGCCGCCCGTCGAGTCACGCAGGCTGCTGAAGTGGTCCAGCACGCCCATCATTTTTGACCTTGAGGATCACCCTGACCGCACAACGGCGGTCGGGTGCTTGCCGATGTTGGTCTCACCAACTATCCGCAACCTCAAGGTCACCAAAATGTTGGTTGACGGCGGGGCCGGCCTGAACTTGATCTCCTCAGCTGTGATCAAGAAACTCCAGATCCCAGACGGCGAGCTCGAAGAAACCGGGTCGTTCCAAGGAATAAACCCGGGAAGGAGCAAGCCGAAGGGGAAGATTACTCTGCCAGTGACCTTTGGCGGGGAACTCAACTTCAGGACGGAGAGGATAACCCTCGACGTGGCCGATATCCCATTGCCATACATTGGGATACCTGGACGTCCTGCCCTCGCCAAGTTCATGGCAGCTTCCCACTATGCCTACAACGTACTCAAGATGCCGGGGCCGATAAGCGTCATCTCTGTCCCTGGCGACAAGAAGGACGCGCTTATCTGCGCCGACAAAATATACCGGGATGCAGCAGCCGCAGCAGAAAGCAACACACTTGCCGCTGAAGCTCCCGGGGAGAAGACCAAGACCAAGTCCGGCAAGAACTCTGGGGCCCACTCCGGCAAACGCACCTCTTCGGAGTGCTGCGCTGCCGTCGAGGACGCACCATCGAGCTCCACCGGCAAGTGCAAGAAAGGAATGGCAGCTCCACCGGCAACTAAGAAGGTGTCCGCAAAGGAGGACGGCACTGGTGGTACCTTCACCATCAGTGCTACGCTTGACAACAAATAGGAAAGCGCACTCGTTGCCTTCCTGCGGGCGAATGTAGATGTGTTTGCATGGCAACCATCTGACATCCCCGGCGTTCCCAGGAAGGTAATTGAGCACAAGCTTGCTGTTTGGCCTCATGCGCGGCCCATCAAGCAGAAGGTCAGAAAGCAAGCCGTGGAGCGCCAAGAATTCATCGCCGAAGAGATAAAGAAGCTAGAAGCAGCAGGCCTGGTTAGAGGTGTGATCCATACGACGTGGTTAGCCAATCCAGTTGTCGTACGCAAGGCCAATGGGAAGTGGAGACTTTGTATAGACTTCACTGATGTGAATAAAGCATGTCCCAAGGATCCATTTCCCTTGCCGCGTATTGACCAGATTGTTGACTCCACCGCTGGATGTGAGCTGATTTCCTTCCTTGATGCATACTCAGGTTACCACCAGATATTTATGGCCAAGGAAGATGAAGAGAAGACTGCATTCATTACTCCATGTGGCACATACTGCTTCATACGCATGCCCTTTGGATTGAAGAATGCAGGCTCAACATTTGCAAGGGTGGTGCACACTGCTTTTGAGCCACAAACACACAGAAACGTGGAAGCATACATGGATGATATAGTGGTCAAGAGCAAGAGCAAAGATACCCTGATCCAAGACTTAGAAGAAACTTTTCAGAATCTGCGCAAGATCCAGCTCAAGTTGAACCCCGAGAAGTGCGTCTTCGGAGTCCCCTCCGGCAAGCTTCTCGGGTTCTTTGTGTCCCAGAGGGGGATTGAAGCCAATCCCGACAAGATAAAAGCCATCGAGCAGATCGAAGCCCCGAAGCGCGTCAAGGACGTAAGGAGACTTGCTGGTTGTGTGGCTGCCCTCAGCAGGTTCATTTCAAAGTCTGCAGAGCGCGCCCTGTCTTTCTTTAAAATCTTGAAGAAGGCAGGTCCTATGAAATGGACTCCGGAAGCGGAGGCAGCGCTGCAGGATTTGAAAGGATACCTGTCCTCTACTCCAATACTTGTCGCACCTAGACCACAAGAGAAGTTACTGCTGTACTTAGCGGCAACCAATCAAGTGGTTAGTGCTGCGTTGGTAGCGGAAAGGGAGGCAGAGGAAGAGCCCGCGGCCCCGGCAAGTACTTCCAGCGACAAGCAGGGGGCTTCCCCGACAAGCTCTGGCCCCGACAAGGACAAGTCTGCGCGGGAACAAGGTGAAGTGCGAAAGAAGATGGTGCAGCGCCCAGTGTATTTTGTAAGTTCCCTCTTGCAAGGAGCTAGATCAAGATACTCTGGGGTGCAGAAGTTGCTTTTCGGCCTCCTCATGGCCTCGAGAAAGCTGCGCCATTACTTCCAAGCACACGAGATAATAGTGGTCACTCGCTTTCCGTTGAAGAGGATATTGCAGAATCCAGAAGCAACAGGCAGGATCGTCGAGTGGGCACTGGAACTGTCAAGCTTTGGTCTCAAATTTGAAAGTACTTCAACCATACAGAGCAGAGCTTTGGCAGAATTCATAGCAGAATGGACCCCAACGCCTGATGAGGAAGTTCCAGAGACAAGCGTCCCCGTGCAAGAAACAAGCAGTGAATGGGTAATGTACTTTGATGGTGCTTTCTCGCTGCAAGGCGCCGGTGCCGGCGTGGTACTCATAGCACCCACCGGAGAGCACCTCAAGTATGTTGTTCAGATGCACTTTCCCAAAGAACAAGCGACAAACAATACTGCTGAGTATGAAGGTTTGCTTGCCGGCCTCAGAATTGCGGCCGAGCTTGGGATCAAGAAGTTGATTGTGCGGGGAGATTCACAGTTGGTGGTCCGACAAGTGAATAAGAGTTACCAGAGCCCTTTGATGGAAGCCTATGTTGATGAAGTGAGGAAGCTTGAAGAGCACTTTGAAGGTCTGCAAATGGAGCACGTCCCAAGAGCTCATAATGATATTGCAGATGGCCTCTCAAAGTGTGCTGCAATGAAGTTACCTGTGGAACCAGGGACCTTCCTGCTCAAGCTAACTCAGCCATCCGTTACACCATCAGTTGGGCAAAACAAGAAGAGGAAGTTGGTCTCCGGCGACTACTTGCCGGCGGATCTTCCAGAAGCCGCCGCCAAGGTCCCCAAGATCAACCGCCAAGATGCTGAGGAACAGTTTGCTCCTACAGATCCAAGGGTCTGTACAGTTGAAGCAAGCGTTCCCGACAAGCCTTGCCCCGGCAGGCTTGCCGGGGGATCATCAGCTCCGGCAGAATCGCAAGTTCTTACCGTAGAAGCTGAGGTCCCCGCAGCAGCCCTAATGCCTTTAGTCCTCGCCGTCGAGCCTCGGGCTCCAGCGTGGGCACAGCAGATCGTCCGTTTTCTGCAAACTGGAGAACTTCCCGAAGAACCAGAAGAGATAGAGAAGATAACCAGGCAGTCAAGTATGTACCAGTTCGTTGACAATGAACTATACAGAAGAAGACTCAATGGTGTCAGGTTGAAGTGCATTTCCAGAGAAGATGGACAAAAGCTGTTGGTAGAGATACATGGAGGCATATGTGGCCACCACATTGGCGCAAGGGCACTTGCCGGGAAGGCATTCCGGCAAGGGTTCTTCTGGCCAGAAGCCCTCCAAGATGCAACTGCACAAGTAACCAAGTGTGAAGCGTGCCAGTTCCATGCCAAGCAAATTCATCAGCCAGCTCAAGCTCTCCAGACGATCCCTTTGTCCTGGCCCTTCTCGGTCTGGGGGCTCGATATCCTCGGCCCCTTTCCCCGCGCAGTCGGGGGCTTTGAGTACTTGTACATTGCAATCGACAAGTTCACAAAGTGGCCAGAAGTGGAACCAGTGAGAAAGGTGACAGGACAGTCAGCAGTCAGGTTCTTCAGGTCGATTGTTTGCCGTTTCGGAATCCCTAACAGGATCGTCACCGATAACGGCACACAGTTCACAAGTCGCACCTTCATGCAATACGTCCAAGACCTTGGCGCCAAGGTCTGTTTCGCTTCTGTTGCTCACCCGAGGAGCAATGGTCAAGCGGAGAGGGCCAATGCTGAAGTGCTGCGCGGACTCAAGACGAGAACCTTCGACAGGCTGCGCAAGTGCGGAAGAAACTGGATAGAGGAGTTGCCGGCGGCTCTTTGGTCAATCAGGATGACACCAAGTCGAGCCACCGGACAGACACCCTTTGCTCTTGTCTATGGAGCAGAGGCAGTTCTCCCCACGGAACTCGTATACGATCTCCTCGAGTGCTCGCTTATGATGAGCTCGAGCAAGAGCAACTGCGACAAGATGATGCATTGCTCCTCGAGGAGGAACGTCTCCAGGCTGCTGTACGAGCTGCTCGATACCAGCAAGCCTTGCGTCGCTATCATAGCCGCAAGGTCAGGGCCAGGAGTCTCGAGGAAGGCGACCTTGTTCTTCGGCGTGGTCAGTCCGCCAAGAATTCCAACAAGTTGACGCCGAAGTGGGAAGGCCCTTATCGGGTGAGACAAGTCACAAGGCCCGGAGCTGTCCGCCTTGAGACCGAAGAAGGCTTACCGGTGAGCAATTCCTGGAACATAGAACATCTTCGCAAGTTTCACCCATAAGGCGCGGTTGCCGTGATCCGCTCCGGCAACCACCTTTTGTATGAGTCTTGCCGCTGTTGCATGTAAACCTTTGTACAAAGCCGGGCGCAGATCCCGTGCATCAGTAAAGTTTTTGTGCTCCGCACAATTTGCCATTTCCATGCTTTTCGTTGTTATTTGCATGCATTGTTTGGCACCTTCTGCAACACGCATCCCCGGTAAGCATTAGCAAGCCGAGAGGCCATATACTTGTTTTCCCTCCTCTTTTTCTTTCCCTCTTAAGCAGAAGGAATATTCCTCGCGCACAAGTTTGCCGGGGGGGGGGGG